>JAUTXW010000056.1:1097500-1582418 GCA_030620095.1 Kuschelorhynchus macadamiae | reverse complement strand
ACATGCAAGAAGATTTTGATATCTTGGGCTATTATAACTTTTTTGCCACATCTCATGGCAAAGGAGCTGCCAACGGAGTAGGACGAAAGCTTAAAAGAGTAGCTTGGGAAATGGTAAGAGGCAGAAAAGCCTTGGTAAATCATTCCAGAGATTTTTTTGATGGCCTGACAGATAAGAGTAATATAAATTTTATATACGTATCCAGCGAAAAGATTCAGGAGAATAAAGACATGTTGACCAGCCGATGGCAAATTATTTTGGCTATCCCAGGTCTTCAATCATGCCATTTTTTCAGGACAAGTGCAGACAAAGCTTTAGAGATTGGTCAGACTCACCAAAATAATGTTCGAAATGTATCTGTAATTAAATATTATTTAGAAAGTAATTTTGTAAAACTGTAAACATTGTTGTTTAGTTTATAATGTTATTTAAACAAAAATAAACTATTTGAAAATTATCAGTAATTGACAGAATTTTTTGTCCCGTCCACAACCTAAAAATTTAATTGTCTGGCACGCATCTTAACAAAGTGGTATTCCTAATAAATTTATTGCGATTCATTGGTATCATCCTAGATACCTAAATCCGTTTTTTATTTAAGAATAGCCGTTTTGGCAAATTTTGTTGTTTTTGATGTTAATAAAAATAGTATTGATTTTTCTTGTCCCATCCAACACTGTCAATTATTAAAATTATCTCTACAATTACACAATATGGCTGGCGTTTTTTAATTAATATGCAAGCTTATAAAAGAAGAATTTATTTGACCAGTGTGATACCCAAATAATATATAATAAATTAACTATACAACTTTTTCTATAAAAACAGTTTTGTGATTTGTCCCATCCGCACGCTTGAAATGGAGGTATTACAAACTTCATTTAAACAACATTATAAAACTGGTAAAATGCACAGAATTTGCAAAGTTTACTTATTCTATCATACGTAATCTCCTGCACTGGCAATGGTAGTAATTTAATAAAATACCTTTGACCAACTGTACCAGCGTTATAGCTTGTCATACATGGTGCTCTAATGTTAATGAGTTAATTATTTTTAGGCCTTCTCGTTATGGGCATAAAAACGGTGCCGGAGAATCGTGGAGGAATGTTTTATTTTCAATGCTTATTTTATGTTCTTCCGAGTTAGGAATATTGGAATTATTATGGTACTGTAGAGTTAGTAGAACTGTAGGTTCTTAAGCAGATAATGAATTGGTAAATAGTCACTGGAAAATATATTTGTTGCAGTGGTGTTACCCATCATGGCATTTCCATTAAGTAATTTTGTTTGCAAATTTGTGCTTATCGTTTTCAGTAAAACTAGAATAGAAATACCTACCTATCGTAATTTATCTAGTAACCGGTTGGAATATTATTACAAAGGCAATTTTTTGTATGGATAAAACATAATAATATAGAATATCTAAAGGCGCAAATAATGAGCCCTGATTCTAATAGATTTCCGGGCTCCTATAATATTTCTTCAAAACAGTTTTTGATATTTTGGAAAAAATGTATTACAGATTCATTTGTGGAAGTATATATATTTTAAGTACTTTTTATTGGAAACCCTTAGAAACTTAAAACAGAACATAATAATAGGTAGTGACATTACGATTCGGCACTAACCCTACAAGCACAGTAAATAAAATTAAATTATAAGTCAAATTTTATGGGTTAAGGTTATGACCACTGCCTGAAATGGGTTTTTAATTTTATTTCATGCCAGAAATATAAGAAAACTTACCAAACTTTACATAATCCTTGACCGAAATGTTCGCAAAGCTGTGTCGGCCACTTATAGAACTTTTTTAGTTGCAGTTACAAAGTTCAACCTAAAAACCTCCTTAAAGGTTTAATTTGAAATTTTGTGTAATAATTAACTATGGTATAGAGATGAACTGGTGAAATTGTGGTACAAGTTCAAGATGGCGGCCAAATAAAATGCTTTTAATAGCAAAAAAATCACCAGATTTTACATGTCTTCACTTTTTAACATCTCTAGAAGCCAAACAAAATATATTTTATCAATGTCATCGGTTGGTCTGTTGGTATGCCTGTCCGTCTATTTGTCGGGTTGTCAGTTCAGGGCATAGCTTAAAAACTACTTTCCCGGTTGACTTTAAATTTTGGTCAAACATTAGGTGTTATATGGGAATTAATCAATTTATTTCAAACTTTGCACAAAAATCAATTGTTATATAGGAATTTATAAAGGAAAAAATTAGAATTTATTTGAAATGATAACGCTCTGTAAAAAAAGCATACAATATTTAATTCTGACGTTGATACGGACATCTCAATTAAGGATCACTTGAGAAAAAAAAATACTTGAGTTCTCTAAGTTTTCAAGAATTTTTAATCTGCATATATTTAGGTTCTGCTACAATTACAAATAGCCGTCATTTGTAAATGAGTAATAATATTAACATCCTCATATTTTGAGTCTGAATTTGGGTTGATAAGACCTTCCAAAAAGATATATTGAAATTTTTAATCCTAAAATGTTGATTACTTTAAAACTATAACCCTTAGATACCTATGAGGTTGTTCCAAATCTTAATAGTTCTTATTGTTTCCGTGTAACTAAGTAAAGTCATATTGGTTTTTAAATTTTTGTTAATTAGAATTTTAATCTGCGGACCCATGGTCATATGAACTTTTCATCTTATTTTCCTACAAAGAATCTCCGTTTAAACGTTAAGGCATGTTTTGTAAAACACTCAGTTATATTTGATATTAATTTTGTAATGAAACAACAGAAATTTCAAAACCTGAAATTTAACACATTGTTAAAAAATTAAAAACGACGGCCTAGTGAAATGTTAAAAAAAATTATTACTAAAAAAATAATTACGCAATTTACCTGAAAGTAGGAATGAAACCGAAATCTTTTGATACTAATTCAAGACGGCGATTCAAAATGGCGGTCTAGTGAATTGTTAAAAATAATTATTACTTAAATACAACTAATGCCATTTACGAGAAATTTTGCAAAAAAAGTAAAGTTTTATTTACGAATGAACAGGTAAAATTTTAGTATGAATAAGGAGATGGTAAATCAAAATGGCAGCACAATAAAATATTTAAAAATTAGCCTAAAAAATGTGTAAATTTGCTTTACCGGGAATTTCCCTCGTTATGATTTTTTTTAACTTATTGGGAATAGTGAAGTGGAACCCTTTTTAGTGCAGTACATAGCCACAGTTTTTTAATTTTTACTGGGCGCCATTTTGTTTCATCATATTGGTCCCTACCAATATTTTACCATTTTTTTTCTACCTATGCCACACTTGGCTTTTGGGCATAATTTAAAATAAATTTAATAAGTAGTTTTTACATTAAAATGTAGAATTCGTACGTTTTTCCTATTTTTACATTAAATTTTTCTGCAAAATTTAAAGTCAATTGAACAAAATTTTTTTTTATGTTATTTTCTTAATTATTTATTATTATATGGCCGCCATTTCGCTTCGCCATCTTAAATTGAAACCCATATTATCAGTCTTTACCTATTCCATTGGCCCTCAGATATTGCCCAGATTCTAAATGGTTTTCGTTAACGATCCTCTTGTTGTTATGTTAGAGTGGTGTATTGTTTGGAGTTAGGATCCAGTAAATAAAAAACAAAAGCATTTTTTTAAATTGTCGACGTATTGCCACTTTATTGCTGCATCCTCAGGACACAGATTTTATATCCTGCATGAAACCCATATTGTCAGTTTTTACCTACTCCATTGGTCCGCAGATATTCCCTAACCCCAAATAATACACCACTCTAACATAACAAGATCGTTAACGAAAACCATTTAGATACATAATATCTGGGAACTGTCTGCGAACCAACGGAGTAGTTAAAACTAATAATAAGGATTTCATGCAGGATATCAAATCGATATATGTGTCCTGAGGATGCAACAATAAAGTTACGAAACGTCGACAATTTAAAAAAGTCGTTTTTTTTTTACTGAAACATAACCCAAAAAATACACCACTCTAACATAACAACAAGAAGATCGTTAACTAAAACCATTTAGAAACTTAATATCTGGAAAATATCTGCGGACCAACGGAGTAGGTAAAGACTGATAATAAGTGTTTCATGCAGGATACAGAGTCTATGTGTTCTGAGGATGGAAAAATTAAGTTGCGAAACGTCGACAATTTAAAAAGAGTCTTTTGTTTTTTTACTGGATCCTAACCCGAAATAATACACCACTCTAACATAACAACAAGAGGATCGTTAACCTTTTAGAAACTTAATATCTGGGAAATATCTGCGGATCAACGGAGTAGGTAAAGACTGATAATATGGGTTTCATGCAGGATATAGAATCTATGTGTTCTGAGGATGCAACAATAAAGTTGCGAAACGTCGACTATTTCGAATATACTTTTGTTTTCTTTAATGGATCTTAACCCCAAATAATACAAAATTTTTCAACATTCTTCCGCCATATTGGATTTTTACCAAAATATAACCAGATCATCCCAATATGACCCTTAATCTTTGGCCAAAGTCAATCGGCTAAGTAGTATTTGAGCTATGTCGTGAACTGACAGATAGACAGACAGACCGACAGACGGACCGACGGAATTGATAAAACATGTTTTTTGGCATCTAGGAACGCTAAAACGTGAAGTGGGTGATTTTTTCACGATTACAAATATTTTATTTGGCTGCCATTTTGTTTCGCCATCTTGAATTAGTAGCAGAGTTTTACTAAGTTGATCCCTATACCAAAATCAGTTACGGCACACAATTTGAAATCAATACAGTAAGTAGTTTTTCAGGCTGAATTTTTAAATATTTCCTTATACCACCATTTTGTTTCGCCGTCTTGGGTTCGTACCAAAATTTTACCAGTTGATTCCAACATAATACTTGATGTTTATGCAAAATTTGGAATAAATTGGATAAGCAGTTATTTTATAATAATTTTTTTAACATTTCACTA
The DNA here is from genome assembly GCA_030620095.1 of Kuschelorhynchus macadamiae. Taxonomy (NCBI): domain Eukaryota; kingdom Metazoa; phylum Arthropoda; class Insecta; order Coleoptera; family Curculionidae; genus Kuschelorhynchus; species Kuschelorhynchus macadamiae. The sequence continues at coordinate 1,577,458 of JAUTXW010000056.1, read as the reverse complement.
GACCGCCATTTTGTTTTGCCATACTCGATTTACCAAAATATTACCAGATTATACCCATATGACTTTAAGTTTTTGGTCAAAATTTAAAGTCAATCGGGCCAGTTTTTAAGCTATGCTGCGAACTGGCAGACCAGACGGACAGACCGACAGACCGACAGACGGGCCGACGGAAATGATAAAATATACTTTTTGGCCTCTAGGGACGCTAAAATGTGAACATTTGTAAAACCTTAGAGGGTGATTTTGGCCACCATTTTGTTCAGCCATCTTGAATTAGTACCACAATTTTGCTAGTTGACCCTTATACCACAATTAGCTATGATACACAATTTGAAATTATTCAATTAAGTAGTTTTTTAGGCTGAATTACAAACAAACAAACAAAAGTATGCTTTATTGCCGCAGAAAAATTTTACAATTTTATGGACAAAACAAAATATACCTAAATAAAAGACATATCAAAACATTAATCGAAAATAATTTCGACAGGTCAGTGCTTTTTTTTTAAAATGTAAATTATCAATTTACCAAATTTTTTTAAGCCGCCATGCTGTTCCGCCATCTTAGATTCGTATCAAAATATTACCAGTTCCAACATAATATTGATTGGGGATGACCTGGTTATATTTTGGTAAAAATCTAATATGTGGGAACAAAATGGTGTCCTAATTATCCAATTTTCCTCAAGTGTTGCACAAAAATCAAGTATCCGAATGAACTGGTAACATTTTGGTACGATATCAGACGGCAAAATAAATGACCTCTAAAAGTTTGAAGTAAGTGTGATATAGAAATAAACTGGTAAAAATTGTAGTGCGAATTCAAGATAGAGGAATAAAGTGGCGGCGAAATAGACTATTTAAACGGTAAAGTGAAGAAACATCTTATTCAATGGACTTTAATGTTTTTACAAGAAATATATATGTTATACGTTGATACACTGTTAAAAATTTAGTATGAATTTCAAATGGCGGGACAAAATGGTGGTCTAACGAAATTAAAAAAAAGTCGGAGTAAAGACTTGCTAATTTAATTTATTTTAAATTATATTTTAAAAAATCAAGTGTGGCATAGGCAGAAACTGGTAAAATATTGGTACATAGCCAATACGGTGGAACACAACGGCGCCCAAGACGTAAGAGACTATGTACTGAATTAAAATAAGTCAAACTTCACTAATTCTAATAAAAGAAAATATTCTTAACGAGGAAAGTTTTGGGTTAAGGAGTTTACCGATTTTTAATATCGTAAATTTGTATATCAATCCTCATTGATATTAAGTACAACAATTAATATCTTCACTGATAATATGGAATCAATATTAGATGGATCGAATCTCGTTTTTTTTTCAGTAGGAAATTTTTAGTGCCTTGTTCGTTGCAAATCCTTTGAAAATTAAAAATTCGAATTGTATAAAAGTAAATTTTCTTATTTTATTATGTTTTTATTTTCCCCCAACGCAACAAATCCCTTTAGAGTAGCTCACGCGCTCTTACGGTGGCCCTGCAAGTCAAACAGAGTGGGCACATAACTGATAACTAAAAAAAAGTTGAATCATAGTTTTTCTTGGGGTCCATTACACATTACCGCCGCCGGGCCCTCTATCCCCCGCATTGATGGAGCTGGCAGGGGTATAGCTACGCCACTGCTGATCATTATAACATGAATATACTTAGAATGTCATAAGGAATAGAAATTGTGAAAATATACAGAGTATTTCATTAAAAAAAATATAGAAATTTGTTTTTAGAAAAAACTCAGAAACTGAATAAGATTTTTTAGTGATGTAGATATTTCAACGCTGCTGGTTAAAAATGTAGGTTATTATTAAATACGTGCACAGAAAATTTCAATTAAATATATTAGAAAATCAAAAAGTTATAAGGATATGGGCGAATCTCTGTTTTGTAGCACCCGGTATAGGCTTGTCCTGCTATCATATTGATAAAATAAATGACTTCTCTAATATTTTATATAATATATACTTACTTTTTACTTTACACTTTTGACTCTGCAAATTAGAAAATGTAACTATAAAAAGACTATATATGATATTCAAAATATCTTGGATTCTTAAAAACGTGCCAGAAGGAAGAACTCACAGTTCACCCTGTAACGTTCAAAAATTTTATTAGGTGCCGTTTTAAAAACACTAGATAATGTAAAATTTTTAATTTTTAAATACTGGTTTTTGGACAGTCACCGAGTATCGAATCGACTGTGCATTTAGTGCTGCAGTTTAACTTCTTTTATATATTTTATTATTTGTATTTTTATTTAGATATTTTGCTTAGTTGAAGGACTTTTTGGTCTTAGCTAGAGTTCTTTAAGCAGAAAGCATTTAACTATAAATACCGAAAAGTATTCTAAGATATAATTTTTCGGCCATTAGAAATAAACTAAGATGCTATATACCTAGATACTTTTATTATCTTTATAAGTAGCAAAAAACATCTTTTTTTAAGATATAAATTATTACCTGTTTTGCTTGATAATTACGCTATAACTAACACTAATTAAAGTCGCCGAACATTAACAAGACAAGAAGGGACACAGTCCGTCGGAACATTTATGTTATGCGTACAATAACGCGCCGACGATTCCGAGCGATTAAAAAGAATAAACGGTCACTTACCGGAGTGATTTAAAAACGAGTTTAAAAATATCTATCCATAAAAGAAAATAAGGGAAAACGTCAAGTTGTTTAATTAATAGATCTTAATATAATTATTACTGTTTGCAAAAATTAAGTAAAAAAGGGAATTAATTGTTGAAAATTTGAATCCAAGATGGCGGAACAAAATGGCAGCTTAATAAGGTATTTAAAAATTCAGCCATAAAAACTAATTCTAGTACAGAGATAAACTAGTAAACTTGTGGTACTAATTCAAGATGGAGGAGGAACAAAACGGCGGCCAAATAAAATATTTGTAATGAAAAAAAATCACCTTTTTAGGTTTTACATATTTTCATGTTTTAGCGTCCCTAGATGCCAAAAAATATGTTTCATCAATTCCGTCGGTCCGTCTGTCAATTTGTCTGTCAGTTCGTGACATAGCTTAAAAGCTACTCATCAGATTAATTTCTATTTTAGGTAAAAATTAAGAGTCATATGGAGATGACCTGGTAATATATTGGTGAAAATCCAATATGCCGGAACAAAATGGCGGACTAGTGAAACGTTAAAAAACTATTATAAAAAAACTAATTATTCAATTTCCTCAAATTTTGCACAAACATCAAGTGTTAGGAATAAACTGGTAATATTTTGGTATGAATAAAGGAGAGCAAAACCGAATGGTGGCCTAATAAAATATTTAAAAAATTGGCCTGAAAAACTACTTATTAGATTAATTTCAAATTTTAGGCAAGCAATAAATGTGATATAGAGACAAACTGGTAAAGTTGTGGTACGAATTCAAGATGGTGGAACAAAATGACGGCTAATATTTTTTTAAAAATTCAATTGACATTAAATTTTATATAAAAATTAAATGTGATATAGGGATAAACCTCGGTATAAACTGGCAGAATACAACATGACGTAACAAAATGCCGTTGTCAATTTATTTTTAATTATGCCCAAAAATCAAGTGTGGCATAGGTAGAAACTAGTAAAATATTGGGATGAATCCAATATGATGGAAAAAAATGGCACCCAATAAAAATGTTTAAAAAATAGTAATGACTATTATACTGAATTAAATTGGGCCACTTTTTGCTATTCCTAATAAAAGAAAAGATTTATAACGAGAGAAGTTCGGGCCTAAGAAAATTTACCGATTTTTTAATAGATAGCCAGTAATGTAAACACTACAGCATTGCTATACGTACTTGAAAGATTTATATAGTCACATGCAAACACTTTTAAAGAACTATTTTTTGTCATTACTAGTACATAGATATTTTTATATTCTTCGATCATATAAGGAGTTACATTAACCAAAACTTTATTAATATATTGGATACATTTTGCAACTTCAACCTCATTAAGATATTTTGAGTAAACAATTTCTTGACAGCCTTACAAAATTGTATTGGGGTTGGATTTCTCGAATTTCCGCCATCATTTCTTATCATGTCAAAAAACAATTCGAGGATATCCTGATTAAGGTTTCTTGTTAAAAGAAATGAATAATTTTTGCGTTTTAAAGTTTCCCATAAAGCTAGAACGGAGTTAATCGTAATTTTTCAGCCGTTTACCAAGCACAAAACACTAAGTAAGTCGGTAAACGCTTATTTTAATTTATTTCACGCCGCGCGCCGGCAAATATAAAGACAATGGTATATATTAATGTTTGGTGGTATATTTCAACACTTATATTATACGACGGACAACCGGTTTATGCATCTCGCCCGGCAGCGACTTCGAGGGATCGAAAAAGCATAGCATCCGATATTCGAGTGAGATAGGCATAACAAGGGGAGGAGCTTCGAGTGCTCCTTTTTGACTTGTTAATATTCGGTGGTAAAGTTTAAATTAGTGATATTTCAAGACACATTTTTCTTTATCGGATATTAAAGCACGACTGAGGACCCGTGCCAACCAATATTTTTTAAATTCAGGTGTATTTTTAGACAATTAATGTTACTGTTTAAATTTTAAAAAATAGATAAGATTTTAGCATATATCATTTATTAGATAAGTAATACATGTTTAGCAAAAAATATAGGGTAACTTTTTTTATCCAAAAAACATGAATATTTCCTATTTGATATTAGAAATTAAAATATCTTTAAAATCTTATAATATTACTGAACTTACTGCTGGGACTAAAATAAAAAATAAGTATTTTAGTCACCCTGTATATAAGTTACTTTTACTAGCGAAAACTATGTATATAAACATATTGGAAAGTACAGCAATTTTTAAAACTGTTGTGATGTAGCACATAAAATTAAAATATATTTTGTATATTTTATTGCTACGCCAATTTATTTTACATATTACACAAATAAGATACATATGTACTTAATTTATATGTTTTTCCAGAACGAGGCTACTAATAAATTTTCCTTATAATATAGAATTCCTGTCAGAAAAAAAAGTCATTACACAATGAAATTTATACCATTTACTACAGCAACATGCGTAATGTAATCGGAATAGGTCGTAATTTATAGGTTTTCATTTATTATCTACTATTATAACTTAACATATGCGGGTATATTCAGTTAAAATACGAGAAACGTTCGTGATAATTTCTTTTCGCTTGGAGACTAGTAGCTACTAATTATACAATATTAAAAAGTAATGTGATAATTTGTATGTTTTTTCAGCTGCTTTGATCGAAAATTGTCGGCTGAGTGATAGATTGCGTAGTTTATGACACAAGATATAATTTTGTCGCTAATTTTGTACCGTAAGTGCAAATTAATATGTTTGCTAACTGAAACCTGAGATAAAGGAAATATTCTTGATAGCAGATTGTTATAAATGACACTATAACATGTACATGTAAATATATGAGAAAAATTATGCCAAGTTCTTTACACGTCCTTATAATAATGATCAATTTGACGTTAACCGCAAATCAGTCGTATCAGTGTGTACTTATATATTCCTTTCAAAAACTGCTAATTGAATGCAATCACTATACTAAAAGACACTGAGCGTAGTTACTTACGAACAAGGAAATATTACGACAGGAGCATTCAAAATTCCCTACTTTAATTTTGATAGATTAAAACAAAAACATTAAAACAGAAATGGATTAAGATTGTGGATGTATAAATCACTTTACACACTGAGTAAATTACATTGTATAGTTCTATCAATTTATCTTGATAACATTTTAAACTATTATATCTCTTTTAGTATTAAAGTTACCCATATGAACGAAAAAACAAATTGTAGGGTTGCTTAACAAGTTTTTTTTTTCGAGTAATCGGAATAAAAACAAAAGACTATCAGGTATCACCATAAGTTTCTTAAATAGGACACCTTGTATAGATTATATGTCAAATGGGTTTCTTCCTGCAGATTTTAAAAATATCCGATTTAATAACTTTATCTTCAAGCACACCCGAGAAATTTAAAAAACACCCTGCCACAAGATATAGTAGACAAATAATATACAGGATGTTCCGTTTAAAAAAATACAACTTATGGTAGTATCTTGTAAAATTGATAGCTTTTGGTCTATTTTATTAATAGGAAAAAAATTGTCAAGCGACTCTACAATTTGTTTTTTCGTTCATATGGCTGACTTTAATACTAAAGACGATACAGCAGATTAAAATGTCAAGATAAATTTATCGCACTATACACTACTCTGTTCACGGCCAGTAGCTTATGTGGACCATACCTGCCTCGGAATACAGTGATCCAGTTTGGTTAAATAAACCGTTGGCTTCCAACCGGGAAGTAGTATATACATAGCTCTAATAACGTTTCTCAAACAATCAAACTTAAACATATAAACAAATTATAAACATAATGAGAGTGAATGTGATAAAGTGACTTTTATGTACCATAGCCTTACATTATAGTCTCCCATTTTTCTACCAGAAAGCCTGGAAACAGCCGTTGACAGCTGATGAGTCATCACTAGTAGTTAATTTTTGTAGTTAACTGCTATCCGTAAATTCATTTAAGGCGCGTTTTTTGCATTCATTTTTACAAAAAAAAAATTAGACCATTAGTAGTTTTTAACTATTTCTGTACATATTTGTGTTAGTGCTATTAGTTTTGTGACTGGTGCTATAAAACTTTAGTACAAATAGGAGTTTGTGGTAGTGAGGTTAACACTTGAATTCTAATAAGAAGTGGATTTTCATAGAAATCTTTTAATTTAGAACAATGCCCTTTATTTGTCGTGTACCTAACTGCAATGGAAACTATCTGTAAGGATCTAAGGTTCATTTCTTTTTAACATATTTCCCAAAGGACGAAGAAAGTCGAAAGAACATGCAATAAAAAGATAAGGTTTTACTGCAACAAAAGCATTCATAGCATAACATAACTGTTTGCTTTACTGTCCTAACCTCATCAGTAACCCAACCATTCATACTAAATTTTTGTAGCCCCAGTTATTATTTAATTTTAGTGGAAAGTACATGTAAAAATAATGACAAGTCTCATGAAAAGATATATATTTCAACTCGACTAGATTAGCCTCATATACATTTTGCCAACTTTCTTGTGAAAGGTAATTATAAAAGGTTTGATGTTTATCTTGATAATATATACGTTTACACATCTGCACTCCCATTGAGACAAATCCCTCTTCCATAATCTGAGTCTTGCGATCAGAACACCCCATCTTAAACCCCATTTATTTCAAAATTAATAAAAATGTTGTCTATACAATTTACTTTTCACGAGTTGGGCTGTGTATGAGCTAGGTGAAACCAAAAGAAAAAAATAGTTGAGTTAACATCTCAGTGTTACTATAACTATCATTTACTTTAGTAAAATCAACATTGAAATCTCCCGAAACCAAAATTCTCAATGGCATTGAAATTTTCTTCTAAATTTAATATATGGTACGTTAACAAAATTTTCGAGCAAGAATAGATTCAATCTAAATTGAAGGGCTTGACGCAATAACCGTCTACCTGCGGACTACATAGTTTTGAGAAAAACGAGAAAAACTTGTCAGTTTCCCATGGTAATTTGTAACATTAACATGGGTTTATATTCATTTACTGTGACCAATAGGCACTCGTTTGTAGAAGTTGAATCCAAATCTTGATTTTAGTTTTTGTTTAATTTATTAGTTTATCTAGCACAGAGCCGATTCTTGATACCAAAATAAGAAAAATTGTTGAAATAAAAGTAAAAAGTTATGAAAATGTTTTCTAAACGAATTTATTTATGATATAAAAAATTCCTGTAACACTATTGCTTCTTATAATTAATACTAAAATAAGGGGACATAAAGAAAAATGGTTAATCCATGAAAATCAATCTGAATCATGATATTCATGTTCTTGATCATTACTTCCTCTTTTAATATCATCATAGAAAAACGAATGACAAATAGAAGGTACATACTTTTTTACTAATGGCATTAGGCTGTCGTATTTTTGGGGTTTTAGCGGTAATTTTTCTGTATTAGCCAAAGGAGCTTTATTTAAATCAATAATGGTCCCTGGGTATTTATTTAAAGGATATAAAGATACAGAATCATGACTATGAGTTTCAGTGACTAAAACATTGGCTGGAAAGTTGGCATTGTATAAGATCATTTGATATTTTGGTATTGTAAAAGGTCACAAGGCAAAAAGCTAAGACCGGGTTCTGGCAAATGATGAATTATTTTGGAAACTCTCCCGTTGTTGACTAAAGCCGATAAAAATGGACCATAAATGCATTTTTATTCTGACCCAGTTGTCAGTAAAAATATATAAAGTGGTTACTGACTGGCTTATATAATTTTGTATAAAATGCTGCAAAAAAGATACAGAATATATGGAGCCTTTTTTGCGATGGTTTCGTCAAATATATAACTAACTGACTTGTTATTAGTGGCAGAACAAAAAAGCTGATTAAAGATCCATTTGTCTAGCATACAATATCCACCTGTAGTTAATACTGGAAACGGTAATTTTTACTTTTGTTGGTAATCGAAACAGATTTTCTATGACGTGCCAATTCAGTTTTTTCCTTCAAATCGTCGAAAAAAACCTGGGCTTTTCGGATATGTACTTCCTTCTGAACAGTAGTTTGTTGCTTTTCTTCTTCTGAACAAGCTTCAAGTTGCAGTTTTAGTTGGTTATAGGTGGCGCATGTGTCTGATCGTAGATTAAAATTTTCTGGAAAATACCTATAATAGAAATCATGGGATAAAAAGCTAATTTTTACTTTAACTAAAATAAAGAACCTTAATCTTTTCATGGCGCTGCAAACTAGTGTACTGATCAGGTTCATGTTGTTCCACACGTTTCGTACATTCTTTTAACGCTTAAATCAGCTGAAAGGAAGTATTGTATTGTCCTTGTTTCGTGAATAGTGGGATTGACGAACAGGAAATCCTCTTATATGGTCATGGACTTATGCTACTAACTCTTCTTGAAGTTTGTTAGGGCGATTATGATGTCTACCACGTTCATCCTTTTCCAGTAAGTTGCCAGCAACTCATGACTGACAAATTCTTAATACTCGTGAATTATGAATAAAATGTAGATTGCAAAATGCTGTACGGCACACTTTTATGGTTTTTGTAATGAATGTTATAGCTATAAGAATACATTTTGGTCTCAGCCACGGTGGTCTTTCTCCTTCTAGATATTTTTTTTACATCTATAAGGGTTACCGAATAACTGTTTTGCATATTCTTATCTTTCATTCTATAAAACTTGGTAAAAAGATTGTCTTTCTCTAGTTCCGTCAATTTTTCAAAGCATTAGTTACGTCACTGACATCTAGGGCCTTGCTTTTTTCCTTCAATCACTTTTCCTTTACTATTAATGTATATTTTACCCTTGTTCCTTTTTATTTTCCTAACATTTTTTTCCACGACTGAGTTTTGCGCTAGCGTTTTTTGGTAATACAATATCATCTCAAAAATATTTAAAGTTACGAAATAAACCAAATATTACTAAGAGGAAGGCCTACCTTCTCCATGTCACATGTCTCGGTTTAACGACTACGTTATTGTTTAAGCCTGATCCCCCTATAAAAAGTTTTATAAACCATTATTAAGCTACACGATTAAAAACAATTATTAACAAAAATGATTACCTTGTTTATCATGATGGGAATTTCCAACTATACTTTTTAATAATGCACTATTACGCTTAGAATTCTTTTTAAACTCTATTGCACTTTATAATCTGGATCATCACTATCATCTGAGTCATGAAAAGGGTCAGTATAACTTTGATATAGGTTATACTTTCCTGGACGTTGGAACTTTTTAACATATAATTTAGATATATACATACATACAACAGAATTAGTAACACAATACAATTTTTAAAGCTCAATAAATGTTACGAATTAATATACCCAGTGAATGAATAATTATTAAAAATAAAATATATAATTTATATAATGAAAGTGGGAATCTTTTATTTGTCAGACAGGACAGAACCAAAATTCCTAGAAGTCAAACGGTTCTTCCTTGCGACTAAACAGGTTTCATTTGGCAATTGGCCTACTATTTTCTGGCATATTTCAGACATTTTTTCTTCCGTGTATCGTTTTCTGCCACACAATAATCTATGGTTTTTATCCCATCTGTTACCGATATATTGTGTTTTTCATCAACAATTTTATAACGTTTTGATTGATAGTACCAGAAAGGTATTAATACTTAAATATCAATAGATTGATAGAAATATTGAAATAAATGTTATAATAGTTCATCTAGTCATTATAATTTAAAATACACGTCAATTTACTTTAAGTTTTTTTATTTTTGACTAATCAATCTTTTAAAAATCCGTTGAAATACTCCAATCAGTCTTTGTAAAAAAATATTATACACTTTTTTGGTATTTTTCTCTGCTTAAACCTGCTTAATCTCTTGACTGATTCAACTGAATAAAAAAATCAAAAATATAAAACTTTAGTTTGATTTCGTTTATTTTACATTCCTCCAATACTTACTCATTGAGATTATATCGAGTAAACAAAATTTTAATAAACCAATGATTAACAATTATATACAGAACAAAACATTTTCATACATGAAGCAACTACAAATAAATAATTCGCGATCGGAAGAGTTATCAGTTTTAATTATATATAATTAATGACGATATTTGCGGCACAATTTACGAATTTATTGCAAATTAAATTTAAATAATTAATAAATAAATTTAGTTGTAAATGTTTCATGATACCATAAAAAGTCTGGAAAATGCGGTAGACAGGATAATTTGTGATTGGCAAAAAATCCTTACAAGGGATGTTTAAAGCTTTTCATTTATATACATTTTATTAATTACTGAACTTTATCACAATTAATGAAAATTTAGAGCTTGAATAGAAGGGTTCTATTTATTAAAGATCATATAAAGCTAATTTTATATTTGAATTATATATCAGATAATTCAAGTACCTATTTTTGATTGCATTCTTAAAACTAAGCGTTTATAATGGCCCTTATTAATGTTTATAAGAAAATAAATTTAGACTTGATCTATTTCGGGCATCGAAAGTTCTTCTTAAACCGAGCCCTGAACTAATATTCTAAGATATATTTTCAATTATTAAAGAGTAACACAATAATTAGTGCATGTTATATTTCAATTTAATAAAAATATTGTAGCACTTTTTATGAAGATTATATAGCGCTGTTTTCTTACTCCCACTTTATTACCGTTGTTTTCCCTATGTAGTTTATATGAAATCTGAACAAAGTATAACACTCTATTACTCAAAAACCGCTCGAACGATTTTGTCACGAAAGTAGTAATTATTGTTTAGACGGTTGCAAACTATAACATTCTCCATATTACTAATGCTACTTTTAATAAATAATACATATAAGATGTTGGACTTCAGTTTTCGATATTAAACAAATACGACCCTAATCAAAGCTAGGAAATTTCTATTCCAATTCCAATAAAATAGCCTGTCATTTTTAAGAACATCATGTAAAACTTTTTTGTGATTACATAAATTAATAATGATTTTTAGAAAATTGAACAATTTTTACTATTAATTAATACTAATATATATATATATATATATATATATATATATATATATTATATATATTTATATATAAATATATATATACATATTTAAAATTGTTCAATTTTCTAAAAATCATTATTAACTTATGTAATCACAAAAATTTTTTACATGATGTGCTTACAAATGACAAAATAATTTATTTTCATATCAAAATAGTCATTGTAAGAATATAATATGCGTTTTAGTAAAAGAAGCAAACATCATAAGATGCATGTGTATAAGTGTAAAAAAACGATCTTTGTAAGGCGTAGGAAAATAGGAAAGATATTTTATCGTTGCAATGTTAGTCAGGGTAAGATCACAACCAGATTAGTATAGTAAAAAAGCAGGTTTTAAAAATCTATAGGCAGGTGAGTACGCTTGTGACGAACGTTTATCGGAATGTAAAAGCATTCTTTTGCCAATTTATAAGACCCTTAGTTCCCGTGCGTCACTTAGGCTACGGCGTCGCGAAGCCTTAACCTTTTTCCTAAACCGATCCCAGTTTTTTCTTCTATCTTTTGAACCAAAATATTCAATAATGCAATTCTTTACCCCTAGTTCCCCTGCGTCACTTAGGCTACGGCGTCGCGAAGCCTTAACCTTTTTCCTAATCCGATCCCAGTTTTTTCTTCTATCTTTTGAATCAAATATTCAATAATGCAATTCTTTCTTAAAATATACCTAAGAGATTACTTATTTAAACAAAGTAGGTCCCGTTTTGAAAAGTACTTATAGTTGATTAAATATATACTTGGTAAATATCTTTAAAGTTAAAAACTGATGTTTTTTTAACAGTAAAAGCCACTTTTCGGTGATTTGGATTTTGCAGTTCCTGTTCTCCAAGTTATTATCGACAAATTTTTTACCACACACCTTTGCATCTTTTAACTTTTCTATTTAAAACCGTTATATTTCATTTAGATCCTAAATCTTTTTCGTATGGTTTACAAAACACATGTTACATTTTAAACTTAATTATTTGGTTTAAGAGAATATCCCAGTAAATTTAAATCTTCGATGCGGCCGTTGTAAATTTCAACGCAAAGATGAACTTTTCTTAAAACAATAAAGTTTAAATTCAAAAATTACTGACTTTCCTAATTGCCATAAGAACTAATAAAGAAGTCTGAAACGGCAACGCATTTTAGAGTAGAGTTACTCCTATATAATTTTAATTTATATTAATTGACTTGCGTTAAACAATTTCTGGGATAAAGTAACGCCAGAGAAGCTGTTAAAACTTACGGAATAATAATAGCGATCCACTCCTTCGGCGTTATTTAAATATAGATATAAAAATATATGTATGTTTCGGTACATAAAGAAAGTTAACAAAACTTAGAATAACTCGCTCTAGTTATATATGTACGTTAAGAGGGTGAGTAAAGCAGCCACCATACAACTGTAACAATACAGTTTAATTAGGAATCTGGTCTCCGTTAACTGTTGAAATGTGTTATTTTATAGCATTTTTTGTAGCAACTTCCTCTTAAAGATAAATAATTTTTATTAATATTAAATAAAGTTTAATTACAAAAAACTTTAAATTGTTCTTTCATCCGAACTGTATTTACGAAGAATTTAAATCCTTCAAACAAATAGAAGTGAATCGAAATGGATTTGCAAGAATCAGATTATAAAATCTAATTGAGAGAAATCTTTCAAAGCAGAGATTTAACTCGTTAGAGCATACTACAATATATATAGAAATAAATATTGTTTTCGCCCCATTGTCTTCTCAAATTGTTGTAAACACCAATCCAGTCGCCAAAAGACGGATACATCAGTGTGTGAGCTGTAATGGCAGCACTCGCCTTATGATTGGTAAGAACTTACATCCCCGTGCTTTCTCGTTTTGAATATGCATATTTTCGAAAAATCCCGTAAAATCATTGTACGTTAACGACCCCCAAAACTTGGTACGTTAACGACCCCCTAAACCTCAGCGGGTTAAGCGAAAGCGGAAATTTTGCAAAATCAAGGTCTGGGTTAGGATCAAATTAATTGGTATACAACCCATATATGTGCACAAAATGAGTCAAGGATAGGTTATTTAAAAGTGATTTAAAATTGACATAAAATAAGCCAAGTAGAATTTGAAAGTAAAGTATTGTTTATTAATCAGACCTTTTTATAAGTATAAAATACCAATCTAATTGATCAAGTAAAAGTGGTTTAAGATTGGCTTACAATATTTGAACCAGACAGGCTGACAAACAGACACATAAGTCAAAACTTGTAACAACACCTGATTAACTTTATCTTCGTGGTTAAGTAAAAAACCAATAATTAAATAACTATTATTATTATTATAACATAGTCGTGAAAACTCAGGAAATTAATAATTTTATCAAAGTAAACAACTTTTTAAAGTAGAAAGAAAGTCAAATTACAAAAATTTCATATAATTTATGTAGATGGTTTCTGTCTATAGTGTGAACTAGATCTACAAGTTTTTTTAACAACAGAAAAAGAAATAATAAATACAAACGTTCTAAGATTTGAATGGAACCGCCTGGATTTGCTAAAAAATAAATTAACAGAAATTAAAAAGTAAAAATAATTAGCCTCGACTTTTAAATGGAACATTCTTAATAATATCGTTTCCTTCTCGCTTGCCCTTGTTTGTATTTAACAATGGTTTTCGATCTTTAGAAACAAAACTTGTAGACTCCAATCAAAATATAAACAAAAACCCTGTAGATACATAGTTTTAGCTTTAACCTATCTTAATAAAAAATGTATTCACTAAAAGTGAAAAGCAAGAAACGGATACTTTCCTTAAACGAAATCGGTAAAACCCATTAAAGAAATTTCCATCGTTTTACCAATTGGTTTTTCATGTGTCTAAAAGATAATTTTGAAAAAAGTTGTTTAAATGGAGTTTTTAATTTTTTCCTTTGGGAGGGCGTCAGGGTCGTCAAAATATTTTATGACATTAAATAGAAACTGTACTTAAAAAAAAACCTGTACAAATACACTGGAAAGTGTTATGCAATCCCAACAGGTTTATTTGCAGATTTTATTAAATAATTCCTTTTTATTACACCCTACCAATAAATTCTTTAAAAGTACGACAGTACTTGTAATTCGAGTAAATAATCTGTGTATTTTCCTTAAAAAAATAATCTAAGTATATAACTATATGTAGATGCACGCGCTTTGGAAATTTTTCTATTTGACTTTAGTAAATATTTAATGAAAGTTCTGAAAAAATACTACAGGATCCCAGGTGTGATAATACCTCTTGTTTGTCTGTAGCAAATTAAACAAGTTAATCTTAAATAATCAAGTCAGTTTTAGAAATACGTTTATATCTATTTTAAATGCATAATATACCCTAAATAATAAAGTGATACTTTATAATAATCATATACTATATTTCATTTAATTTTTAAAATAATTATTAACACGATTAGAAGATGTAATAAATTGAGCCAGCTCTAGTATTTAAGAAAATTTTCTTAAAAAAAAAAGTTTTGGTCGTTGCAAATAATATTTTTTTTAAATCGTTAACTGTTCTGTAACACATGTTCAAAACTGCTATGTGAGAATATCTATATTATTTCTTATCTGTTATATATATATTATTATAATATAGTGCTGCCATACTTTGAAACTTAAAATAACGGACACATTTTTTTTACTACTTTTAAGTTTAGTCGACTAAAAAAAAATCTCAAACGAGGATACCTAAGGAAGAACTATCTAATTTTCTAAAAAAAAAGGTCTTGATTTGAAAACGACAAGCAACCATCAATCTACTACGACTAAAAAAATGAAATGCCCACTGAGATGATAATGTCCATTTCAAGTATGTTTGTAATAAACCCCCGCCCCTCTTAAAAAAAAAACAGACATTAACCAAAAACTCGGCCGCAGTTAAATAGCATTCGTATAATCAAAAATTAATATATAAAATACAAAACAAAAATACGTGCCACTCTCGATAATAGCAAACTAGAGATTAAGACCGGGTTTGGGAATTTGGGATATTCTGTAGGCGTAGTTTCTGCTTTAGTTCTAGAAAAACATTATTATGTATACTTGAAACTTATTCTTTCAAAAAAAAAAATCAGTACTATTTCTTGGCATTATGCGATATAATAATTAACCAAAATCAAAATAAAAGAGCTAGAAAATGTACTAATGTTCAAAAAGGTTTCCATTTTTTTTGCCTGTAAAAATGAAGTTCGCAATAAATGCTTTTGTGGCTTAAACATTTTCAAGTACGCCTGAAAATTAGGTTGTCTCTATAGGATGATTTTATTTATTTTATATCTGCCTATACCTGCTTAAACGCATTAGGGACTAAACAGAGAAAAATATATTAATGTTTAGTAAAAAGTAAAGCAGTTTGTTCCTTAAAATGGCTAGAAGAAGACTTAGAAAATGTACTCGGCCCATAAATAAAAAATATATTCTTGGCATCTCCAATACTCTTAAATACCACGATCCAACCACTAACTGGTGTTGCAAAATAAATTTGTTAAAAAACGACGGGAACCGGAAAGTGAACAATATACAGACTATTACGTGAGGAAAAAGGTGGCACAATCAAGTCACCAAGGAAAAGTAATGAAAAAAACGAAATAAAGCTTGAAGACAATACAAACCGATATAAGGAAAATGTTATTGCTATTTTGTGTTGTCCTGAATATTCTCAATTCTTTTTGTGTTATGTTTCTTATACCTAAAGTCCACTGTTGTCGAAAAATTGTGCTTATATATTGACATTATTTTTGACCCTTTAAAGCTCTGTAACTCCCAAATGACCTAACTTACAACGAAATGGATTTCACTTCCCCATCTTAGTTTTTTTTATCTATATCCCCACGCCAATTTCTAGTTTGACAGAAAGTAGGTTTGTTAAAGTAGAAATTATTGTCAGGAGATAGATAACTAAAAACTAAGATAGGAAAGTGCAATACATTTCATTGCAAGTTAAGTCGCATTTGGGAGTTACAAAGCATCAAAGGTTCAAAAATGTGAATTTTTAAGCGCCATTTTCTCGAAAACAGTTAAATTTTAGAATGTTCAGGACAATAGAAAACGCAATAATATACAGATCATTCCCTTAAGAAAACCGATGTTGCCACCGGTTTAATGTAGAAGCGGCAACACCGTGGAATTTAAGATATTTTAAAAAAAGAGTTCATCTATGTCCAGGATCAAATTTTCAATCAATCATTCATTGGTTCTCCAGATACTTCTAACAGGCCACTGACCGTGAATAAACGTGTATATTTTATTAAATATTCAAACTTTTTAGTTTTTATCTGCCAGTGGCGGCTCATGGTTAACTTTTCAGGGGTGTCTATATAATATATATATATATATATATATATATATATATATATATATATATATATATATATATATATATATATATATATATATATATATATATATATATATATATATATATATATATATATATATATATATATATATATATATATATATATATATATATATATATATATATATATATATATATATATATATATATATATATATATATATATATATATATATATATATATATATATATATATATATATATATATATATATATATATATATATATATATATATATATATATATATATATATATATATATATATATATATATATATATATATATACACCACAGAGTCAGCTTAAAAAATGACACAACACAATAAAATGCCCTTAACCCTTCGCAATCACATCCAGTCACATAAATCGTACATATTTTTACTAAAATAACAATTTACTTTTTTGTTTTTGTCTTTACTTGTCTGCCTAATTTTAAGTTCCGGTAAAGGTCGACATCTGGCCTTAAATTCGTAACATTCCTCAAAGTTCAGCTCACTGGCGGCTTTTGAAGTCTTAAGATCCTAAACCACTGTGGCTACGAATATTTAAAACATTATTTTTTTACATTCAACGCATCAACATTCAACGCATCAACTGACCAAAATGTTTAAGTTTCCTCGGCACGGCTGTTGACCCAAAATTTGTTAACGTAAGCCGTGTATTACCTATGCGCCCATATACGAATTCAATTGGGAACATTCGGGAAAAATTCGCCTCCGTTTATAACCAGTCTCGTGGTCCAACGAAACGAAACGTTCGGAGATCGCTGTGCGAGGCATCGATAGTGCGACTGCCGCCGAATCAATCTGAACATTCAACTAGTTTACACGCTTAGAATAATAGAAGGCATTTCCAAATTTGAAAGAAATTAAAGAAATATAGATTATTTATTATTTTCTGTCTGGAAATATTTATTGCGGGTCATTGATCATATGACCTAATGGAGGAGCCGCCACTGTTACCCGATAGCCAGGCCCTCGAGGTATCAATGTACTTTTCGTAAAAAAATAACCAAAAGGTTCTTAAATTATAATAGATTTTAATGATGGTCAGTGTAGATAAAATCTAAAACAAATGATATTTTTGCTCGCAAATCCTTTAAGAAAATTCAGAATAGTTTTTGGCTTTGTCGAACAGGGAAGCGGCTCAATTAAAAGTCGACAAAGTTACCCTATTTTCCGACTAGAAGTATTTAAATTAATGGATTTTTACATATGATATATAACTTTTCACCCCGCCCATTTTAAACAGGGTTTGAAAGACTATATAGAAGTCGGTTAGTTTTTTCGACAGTTATTACTTACTTAGTGATCACAGCGTAATTTTGGTTTGCGACATCTTCTTATCGTTCATATCTCCCAAACCGAAAATAATACATAAATACTTTCGTTCTAAAGCCCCAAAACTGGACCAAAATCGTGCCAAATTTCAATTATTTCTTCAATGCTATTTTTGAGATATTGCGACTTAAAGGTAAAAAGTATGGTCTGACGTCATGCCGTAAATGCAGCTTTTTACTAAATTATCTATAATTAATTAGCGAATAAAGATTTTTATTCCAAACTTTGAGATAATCTTTTATAATGTAGAGAGTATTTTTGTGCTATTTCAGAAAAATGTGCAAGTTGCCAAGACTGTTGACACTGGGGACGATCATATTAATGATGAATCGATTTCATATCTGAACCAACTCAATAACGCTCCTAACACTGTATTCGGTCCAGGAAATGATTGCGAGAAAACTCTATATGATTTAATTTGTTTTTACGATCTTTTGAAGTCGAATCATATTAGTAACCATAATCAATCCAGCTTAGGTTTGGTGTTTTCAAATCATGCTAATATCGTAATTGCTGAGAGTCTCTCGCCATTATTTAATGTAGTCCTGTAGTTTATGAGCTACTACTACTACAAATCTCCGGACTGTGCTGTATGGCAAAAGTCCTGAAGTCGATAGTGACCGAGGAGATCTTTTGTGCTTTTCGAGGAATTATATCACCATACCAACATGAATTTTTCTGTGCTAGATCGTGTCAAACAAATTTGTCACTATACTACAATTTCCTGAGTACTTCTATTGACGAATCAATACAGGTCGACTCAATTTATTTTAACTTTCGGAAAGCATTTGATAGTGTAGATCACTCTATTTTACTGAAGACGCGGAAACATTATGGTGTGGGAGATCCTCTACTCTGATAGATTGGATACAGAACGTCGTTAAATACTTCTAAATACAAAGTGATCTCGTTTTCCCGGAGGAAACAGCTCCTTCACTATAACTGTTCCATCGACAGCACAATCCTTCCTCGGTTTGGTCTGATTAATGACCTTGGTGTTTTTTTTTCGATACTGAGTTATGCTTTATCAATCATATCTACAATGTCATCGCTAAGGCATAGAAGAAGGCAGGTTTCGTTATGAGACAATGTTGGCAGCTCTACCTCTCACTGGTAAGCAGTCATTTGGATTACTGCAGTATAGTGTGATCACCTTTCTACAAAGTCCATATCAAGAGAATTGAGCGTGTCCAGTTTAAGCATGCCCGGCTTTGCAATTAAATCACATTCATTTTTGAGACTCTTAGGGTAGGTTTGCAGATGAATCGAGGATGGATAATACCCGATTAAACAATATTGACGCTATTAACACCAAATTTAATTACAGATTTCAATAAACCAATTCGACAAATAACTACGTAGTATAAGTATTAAATCAGTATAGATTAGGTCTTACTAGTCTTTATATATAGTTCGAAAAATAACCACTGCGCACAAGAAATAAATTAGTGAAAAGATTAGTCCGCTTTTTTCCTTAGACAGTCCTAATTATTATTAGTTTATGATGGTGTCACTAGCCATGAATGCAGTCTCCATTTAATGTATGGTAAAAGCAAAAAATAACTTACAGTCTTGCCATTATCGACGGTTTTCAGACCAAACAATTGTTAGTTTGAAGACAGGAGCCAAGGGATCAACTCATGAGGCAACCAGACTGATCAACCTAGTGATCCTCACTACCTCTCCGATTACTTGACCTTCTATGTAATCAACTGGATACCTAGACCCTCCATAGGACGATCGCCATCGTTCGTACGCCGGTGTGACTCCCACCAGTTACCCCATTCAACTCTCCACTGCTCGCCTACTTCTGCCTCTCGCGTTCACCGAATCGTCTTGCTCGGGATCCCTCGTTAAAACAGCTGTCTCCTTCCGACTGTTCCGACCATACACGGAGCTACATCGTTTTGGCGCGACATCCGCTAATTACATTAAAGAATTTTCGCAATACTCTCGCCTTCACCGAACCGTCTCGCTCAGGATCCCACGTTAAAACGGCTGTCTCTTTCCTCTCCTTCCGACTGTTCTGACCATACACGGAGCTACATCGTTTTGGCGCAACATCCGCTAATTACGTTAAAGAGTTTTCGCAATATCGCGGCACTAACCATTACAAATAAGCCCAAATTATAGACACGTTACACAGCCTATGTTTGCAATTTTCTCCTGTACAAATTGAATGCCGATAAAACAGTGCTAACACAAGCAACGCATAAACATGCTGAGGCTCGATAGTCTGGACGTTCGTAGGATAAAGCATTCATTATCAATAATCACATAGATTGTGCAGACTTGTTGAAACCAATCAACTTTAGGATTCCATTGCGAGCAACCAGGCCATCAGAAATGTCCCAGCTGAGGCAGAGTCGTACAGACCTAGGAAAGTACAGTTGTATCAACCGAATAATGAAGTACTTTAATCTGTTTATTATTATATTTCAAGAATAAAATTAGGCTAACGCTCGAAAACTAGGCGTGTAACTATTTTTTTGTCTTGCTTGTGATGCGATGTGCAATTTAATTGTTATGTAAATTACTATTATTTTATATCATTTGACTGATGTTTTGACCCGTGATTTTACAATTAAGGTTTAGTTCTTGTTTATATATATATATTTTTATATCATTAACGTAATATTTTTACATTGTTTCTCATTGTATGTGCTATTTGGGCAACAGGCCTATTATGTACATTACTGAATAAATAAATAAATAATATTAATAATAATAGTTATTACTTGGACAAAAGCTGGAAAAACGAAAAATATGTAATTGGTAAAAAATGCAGAAAAAGAACGCTCCAAGTTTTTCAGAATTTGGACATCTGAGTAAGTTCGCACATTTTATATGCTTACTTATATGAATACCACTCTTCGGTTGGTTCTCGACTTGTACTTGGAGTTATATAAATAGTGCCATCGCGATCTACTCGAAAACTAGGCGTGTAACTATTTTTTTGTCTTGCTTGTGATGCGATGTGCAATTTAATTGTTATGTAAATTAGTATTATTTTATATCATTTGACTGATGTTTTGACCCCTGATTTTACAATTAAGGTTTAGTTCTTGTTTATATATATATATATTTTTATATCATTAACGTAATATTTTTACATTGTTTCTCATTGTATGTGCTATTTGGGCAACAGGCCTATTATGTACATTACTGAATAAATTTATTACTTGGACAAAAGCTGGAAAAAAAAATATGTAATTGGTAAAAAATGCAGAAAAAGAACGCTCCAAGTTTTTCAGAATTTGGACATCTGAGTAAGTTCGCACATTTTATGTGCTTACTTATATGAATACCACTCTTCGGTTGGTTCTCGACTTGTACTTGGAGTTATATAAATAGTGCCATCGCGATCTAGTTTTTATATAATTTGCGGAAAACTGCAGAAAGAGGACAAGTGCCGCGAATGTGATGATTCTTAGTTTTTTTCGGAAATTTATTCTGTTCGTCTCGTCTGTACCAGTACTACATGATACCAAGTGGTTATGCCCATGGGCGGAAACTTCCGTCAGAACGTGGAATGATACCTAAAACATCAGATATTTTGAAAAAATAACACAATAATAAAATAGAGAATACCTTGATAGGATATAATCTCCGACGCGATTTAATTTGTAATCCACCAGTCAAATTAACTCGGTCTGGCTGAATTCCTTGAGAAAATGTCATAAAACGAAACAAAAAAATTAACGGTAATGATGCAGGTCAAGGACATATGGGGTAGCCCGTATGGGTATTCAACAAGGCAGTTCGTACTAGCAGCATGTTTACGTGTTCTACAGACCTTTTAAAAACTCAATTTTTAGATTTAACAAGATAGGGAATCCCAGCTGTATAGAGTCACCAAAGGAAAATAATCAAGTAACTTCTAAATTTTGAATTTTTTAATAATTTTAAAATATATTTCAATGCCTTTTCTGATGAACACCAGGTCTTCCTGTAAAGCGTATTTTAAAGAAAAAAAAATCAAAATCAGTAAGAAAAATCAATATTAGCAATTCAAATTCTATAAAGATTTTTGTAACATACTTATTCACTTTATTCTTATCGTAGTCTCTTTCATCTTCTTGCTTCTTCTTGATCCTATTTTCTCTTTTCCAGTATTTCCTGTTTTTTTTTTAACTTTATTTCCTAGTCGTTAATTAAATTAAATGCGAAACAAATGTTTTACGTTCAAAAATATTTTATATATATATTATGTCCTATGGACTAAACTTAGGTTAAGTTAGAACTGACATTTTTTGGCGATTTTAATTAGGACTCATCAGTACCTGGATTTGTCTGGGTGAGTGCTTTTTAAAAAGCCTTTTGTTTAACTGTTATAATCTAACACTGATTTTTGTTCTTTAATTTATTGTAATACGCTTAACAGTCGAACAATAAATGTATTATTATATAAACAGGGACGCCATTTTTTTAAATTAAAGCTGCAAATAATTATTGACTAAATAAATTAAAAGAAAAACACCGCAATCCTTCTCATTATTTATTTCGTTCTATTGCCATTTAATTTCAATTTTATTGTTATGAAACCAAACCTTGCAAGTGGCAAAACTATTAATTTGTAAGCTTGTAAATAGATAGAAATGTCTATCTATTCACCCAAACACACACAGGAGAATGATAAATGCGTAAACAAAATTATATATACAATAAATGTTTGTAACCTCATCCGCAGAATAAGAGAATAATTAATAACTGCCGCAACATTAATATTATTCAGCCATCGGGAGCGCAATAACTCATACGAAAATAAATTTAAACTGACAGAGATTAATATGCCTTAATTTTTTCCTTCACGATATAATGATGATGATGATCTTTTAGTCATCGTTAATGAAACCAGGGGTTAAGTAATAAATTTCGAAAGCTGTTGTTGGCCCGTTTCGTTTGTACAATTATTATACGTTATGTTCAGGACTGCTGAAAAAGCACTGTGACTACAAGAGCACCGGACCCATTAAACATTTATAACAAAAAATTTAAATCTAATATTCCTGCTCCAACCATAAAACTTTTTTAGTTTTATAACAAAAATAGAATTTTAGATTTTGTAGTTAATAAGAACATATCTTGATACTGGATACACTGGAATGACAGAGGATGTGAACCGAAACACTTCTTAAATGCCTTTCCAAACAATAATTATAGTTGAATAAGTCTTAGTTCTTAGAGTTAAATTATGCGTCAAACTGGCATTCTAACTCGTCTAGTATTACACCAGTAATTCTCAGGGATTAAATATCATATTTGTACATATTTTACTCAGGGCTATGGAAATTGCGTAGGTTAAGGATGTGATAGAAAACTTTACGGAATGACATGCATATGCACAGGGATATCAATCAATCACGATCAGTATGCGGGATGTCATATTGTTTAACCATTTTTCTCTGACATACGAATTTTCCATAATAATTAATCCGTCTGTGATACCTTCATGCCTAACACTTAAATATTGCCAGCTGTATCACAAGCTTTTACGTGAAAAATGATTTCATACAACATGCAGCATCATTTTAAAGCCAATGTCTCCCAAATTAGATCCATGTTTATATTGATAAAATCTGGAAGAAAGGTAGATTAGTATATGTGAAAAAACTTTGTGATTTAAAAAAAATTATTTGGTGACATGCTCATAGAAATCTGAAATGAAATAATAAAAACCAAATATATACAATTAAGGTCAGTTTATAGATATCAGTGGTGTATTAGTGATAAGACTACACCTAGCTTGGTTTTTGACATTTGGTTCGACCTTAATATTACTTTATTATATATAGGTAGAAATACAGGATTTTTCGAAAAGGCTAAAAAAACAAATTTAAACATGGGATTAAATCCTAACACTTGAAACTGTGGTGAAAGATAGATCAAAATACAAGAGTTTTAACCACCCTACATCACAACTAGTTACGTTCTGGACGCGCGTTTCGCTAACCAAGTTAGCATCACCAGCAGATGACATAAATTTTGATGGGATTAAAATTTGGTATACTGGCATAAATTTGTATTAAAAGCAACCTAAAACTCGTTAAAGAAATGCCATTTTTGATAATTTCAAAAAAATTTCCAGTTCTGGCAGATGACGAATATTACTTCCTCGGTCTTGCTCACATTATTTTAAATTTATATTAATTCCAAGCCCAAATTGATGCGAATTTAATAGTTACACAACATATAATTGTTTAAACATTTTGTAGCTACGTGACTTTAAAGTTTTTTTTTTAATATTCCGGATATATGTTTTTCTGTTTCACTTATTGGTCTGGACAGACACTTTTTGCCAAACTCTTCTAGGTTACATTTAGATTTGTCTCCATGTTCTGCTACTAGCCACCAACACAATAAGGTTTGACCTGTAGACTCAATATAAGCTTGCTTGCAATCGGCAAGACGAATTATCTCCTGTCAAGCCAATTAGATGTACATCACCGATGTACCTCCAATTGGCTTGGCAAACTAGAATTTTAAAAAGTTTGTTTTTATTTGCTTTTACATTTTCTGCACTAAAAACCTGATCCAACCGATATGTTGCTGTTCCTCAGTCCAAAGGGCTACTGCCGAAAATCCACGGCTTGGGGTTCTTAAAGTATCACATTCAGAATATCTACAACAGCAACGTTACATTTTCAAAATTCCTGAATTTCTACAAATAATGTGGCACGGGGATACTATGGAGGAGAGTATCCAGATCGAGTAAATTACGAAATAAGATCTTTAAGATTCAGTTTTCCAAATTTGACTAATTCTTATAACATTTTATGGACACCATGTGTCCAATATTTGACTGCCAACCTGTGCGTGATATAGACAGACGTACACGTATCTTAAACAGTTTGAAAAGAAAAACTTCAAAGTCCAGTTTTTGTTATTTGATTTTACCTGATAACAATTTCTACACATTCTTTATTACATACCAGAGTGTCCCACACATTGATTGAATATATTGGACTTAAACGTATTCACAGCACCTAAAAAAGAAAAACTCTATACTCTGATTCTTTTTTAGAGGTCATATAATGTTTTAATTACCGTGCACCGTTAAATAGATTTTAGTCTTTCTCGTACAACAAAAAAATAATGAGTGATTTAATACGGGATCCCATGAAGCGAAAGAAACGACCTCTGAACCGAAAAAATCGGTAAATTCATCTTTAGCCACATCTTACTTCGTACAGAATTCCAATTATAATAAACAGTTCATGTATGCAAATAATGATTTGGTTATAACTGTATACAAATCCTATAAATTGTAACTTAATTACTTTTTTTTGTTATTTATTTATTATTATTATTTATTCCTCATAAAAATATTTACATAGTCTACAAAAAATAAATTAGATCCTTTATTATTTTCCTCCATAAAAAGAAGGTTTTGTTCCAGGAATTTTACCGAATATTTAAACATTTTATTAGGCCGCCATTTTGTTTGCCATATGAGATTTGCACTAAAAATTTACCGGTCTGTCTCTGTTTAAGACTTGATTTTTGAGCATAATTTCAAGTCGATTGGAGTGAAATTTGTTTTCTAATACTGAACTTTTTACCTTTTCATTAGGGTGCCATTTCGTTCCGCCAGAATGGGTTAACTCAAAAATATCACACTTTAGTTACTTACACTTCCACCAAATAGTATTTTTACAAAAATGTAAACATTTCATCCCCATATGACCTTTGATTTTAGACTTGTCCTCATATCACACTTTATTTACGATATTCGATAAGTAGCTTCTTAATAATGATTTTCTTTGTGAGGCTGCCATTTTCTTCCACCAAATTGGATTTTTACAAAAAAGTAAACATTTCATCCCCGTATAACCCTTGATTTTAGAGCAAAAATTTGAGACTGACGGAAATGAGAGGACATGTTTTTCGGTGTCCGGGGACCCTAAAACGCAAATATCTGCAAAAATCTCAGAGGGTGATTTTTTTCACAATTATAATACTTTTTTTAAAATCGATTCATTAATGCCGAAAAAATCAAGTTTTGAAATTAACGGTATTAATAGTTGATACAATATAAGTGTTGACCAGTATAGTTGATTGTCGATATCCCAATTCTAAAGGGCAGACCTTTATGTTTTGGTCGTCAGTTGATAGTTGGTTGCTGTACTTTCTTGGCTGGGCCGGGTTCTAATTTTTAAAAAGCGGCACAGCAATATTATTTTCACGCGGCCTCGCAAAACCTCGCTCCAGCTTTGTTGAAAGTTACTAATTTGCTACTAAGTCGTAGCAAAGAAAAACATAAGCTTTCGAGTAGCGTATAATTTTCATTGGTTGTGGCAAAAATCGGCTTCTACTTATATACTTTCATTATAGCGTGCTGACAGCTTTACTTTCATATTTTGCTCCAAACATTCTATAAGATGTAAACTAACTCACTTAAAATTTTAAATTTTTTATTTAATTCAATAAATTTAAAAAAAAACATTTTTTTAAAACATTTTATTTATAAAAAAATGTTTAAGCCACTAAAAATAGTTCTTAGGGAAAATAAAAATACCAACTTCATTAGACTGCCATTTATTTACCTCTCTTATTCATCAATCATCATTTTCTACTAGTATCAAAGTACACTACAGATGTCACACTTAATATTGATTTGCTGCCTGTACTTTGAAATGCCATTAGGATTTAAAACATCTCCAGATTAGTGACAGTATAATAATTTATAATTACTATAAATCTTAATAGGCTTGACATCTTAAAAGGCTTATTAACTGCAAAAGTGACTGGTACAATGATCGATCGGGTACCAATTTGCATTTTTTCAATGTAGGTTTAAGCTATAAGGATTTATTGTCTGTATTTGTATCTGTTGTCGGCGGGCAGGGTTGCTTGCTGTGTTAAAATTATTTATTGCCTTTCCGGGTTATGAGATTAGACAGATGATTAAATACAAGTATAATTTACAGGGTGTCCAGAACTTATTATAAAATACTTATTATCTTATTCGTTTACTTAGAGGTTCAATACTCGTACAAAATGTTTAGTGAAGAATATTAGGATAATCATTTCAGAGATCATAATCCATTTTATAGTTAGCATTGCTCATTACAAAAGAAAAAAAAATAGGCGTGTAAGTATTTTATTGTCGGTACATTAGAGGGCGAAGGTTTCAAGAACATGAACCCAACCAAGTTAAAAATAATAGGAATTGATTCTAGAACCCTAGAAAATAAAAAGAAGCAAACAAAACTTAATCCTTATATAACAAAAGTGCTAAAAGTTGTAATTGTAAAGACGCATTAAGAAAACAGTACTATATTACAGTTTTTGTTTTATTTGTAATAGAAGAAATTTCGTTGTTGCTAACCAACTAGATATATATATATATATATATATATATATATACGACAGTAGTGAACGGATGTACACCCGGAATGAAAACACATTGTATTTTTCCATCCGTGAAGGAGTAAAAATCAACATATATATATATATATATATATATATATATATATATATATATATATATATGATATTAAGTTGCCAATTCTAGCTCACGAAAAAAAGTGTCCAACAATATAAGAACCCCTAATCTAAACCAATTTTCGTAATACCAGTAATTACAACTAGTAACAAATTTCTAATGTCTCTTTGTTGGGCTTTAATATTTCAGTAGAAAATAACCGGTAATTTACTACCTTTTTGACCCTCAATATTTATAATAATGGAGAAACAAAATATAGTCCAATAGCATGGAAATAACAAGGTACGGCCAAGTGTAGGCTAACCCGGTAATTTTGTTTCTTCCCATAAATTTGCGGTCTACAAAACCATTACACAATCTAGCGTTAGACCACTGAATTGTCTAGACATTAATGTTTAGACGAATTTTTAAAATTTTTGTTTTATATTACCGACTTCAAACATATCTTAAAGTAAATTGAATGGATTTCAAATTAAAAAGATGTTAGATATTTAAACGTTTTTTAATTATTGGTCTTTAAATCGAAATTATTGGGAACACTGTTTCACTCACTAGTAAGATAAAGAACTGCGATATAACTAATACTAGCTAACTCGCAGACCTTGTTCTGCCATTTCCGTTAGATGGCGTGATGAGTTTCCATTGTAAGAATATGGAGCGCATTCACCACATCGTCTAGAAATGTTATTGAAGAAAAACATATTCGTTTTATAGAAAAAATACACAATAAAACAACATAAAAAATATTGTGGAAAGGTCTCGGTAACTAGAATATCATTTCAAAAAATATATCATACAACTCTTTTACGAATGCTGAAAAAACTGGCTTAGAATTTTAAAGATTGAAAATTTGCTAGTCAAGAAGCATGCTATATATAACAGGGATCCTGGGCAAATACTGTCATTTAAAAAACATCTTAGAAATATGAAGCTGTGAGTGTCCTGTTGGCTTATAAATTCATTCTACGAGAGCATTGTTTTATGAATTAGTTATCTAATTTACGATGCATCCAGGTTTTTTGCATAAATAAAGATATTTTGCTTGTCCTAAGATTATACCAACAATACCGAGCAAAGTCAAAAAATGCGGCTTATTCTAAACATATTTTTGCTTGAATAAAACATTTTTTTATATAAACTGCAGTCCCTGATTCGATATTTTAGGGTTATACGTTAATTACTTTACCTTCAACTAGTTTTTACTGATATGCCCTAAAACGTAGTCGCCTAACTACAAAATGCACAACTCTGGCGTAACAAAACGCAGTTTGCGGAGTGTCTTTAAGAAGCACTGCTTTTTGGATTAAGTTAAGATTATGAATACGTTTTTAACTCAAACAACATTTCGTTTTTTTAACGTATGGGTATGAGATATATGGAAACATCCTTACAAAAAAAATTCTTAAACATCTATTCAAAATTAGGGTAACTAAGTGAAATTGACACTTTCTATAAGTTGCGTTGCGCCTATATTGTTATAAACATGTGCATTAAACGGAAGAATATTGACATAACTGTTACTATTAATTGGTTCATACTAGTAGACATAAATATTCCGTAAGGAGTCTAGTTGAAATAGGTCGCTTTGAGAATACTTTACCTGCATTAGGACAAAAAGAATACGTATTAAAAGGCGTACGCAAAGTGTACTTTTCCGCACGTTCGACGAAAAACATGAAATGAATATATGCATTTGGAAGAATCAGTTCTCTTTACTTCCCTAGTAAAAGGGAAGTGTTGTGATCGTGAAAAAAACACCCTCCGAGATTTTTTCAGATCTTTACGTTTCAGGGTCCCTATATAAATGCTGGAAAACATTTTTTTTAATTCCGTGGGTCTGTCGGTCTGTCTGACGATTTGTCTGTCTGTCTGCCTTTTCGCGGAATAGCCAAAAAACTACTTACCCAATGGACTTCAAAGTAAAAATCTCAGGTGGTGGAACAAAACGGAGGCGTAGTGAAATGTTAAAAAACTATTACTAAAAAACTACTTCCCAATTTACCTCAAATTTTCCATAAACATCCATTATTACGTAAAAATATACTGGTAATATTTTGGTACGAATCTAAGATGGCGAAACAAAATGGCGGCTTGATATAAATATTTTCAAAATCAGCCTGAAAAACCACTTATTTTGTGAAAGAACTAAGTGTGATATAACGACAAACTAGTAAAATTGAAATTCGAATTCAAGATGGCGACCAAATAAAATGTTTGCAATCCTGAAAAAATTACCCTCCCAAGTTTTTACAGATTTTCACATTTTAATGTCCCAAAAATATTTTTTTTAATTCCGTCGGTCTGTATGTCAAGTCGCGGCATAGCTAAAAAACTACCTTGCCGATTGACTTCGAATTTGGTTAAAAGAAATGAAGACCAAAAATGGAAGCCCAGTGGTTAAAAAATATTACTAAAAACTAATTTTAATAATTTTCCAATTTACCTCAAATTTTGCATAAAAATCAAGAGTTACATAAGAATGAACTGGTATTATTTTTGTACAGATCCAAAGTGTCAAAACAAAATGGCGGCATAACAAATTATTTAAAGGATCAACATAAAATACGATTTAAAGAATTGATTTAAAAATTCAAGAATTAAGTGTAGTTATATATTTAAGTGTGATATAGAGATAAACTGTAAACATTGTGGTGCGAATTAAAGATGGTGGAACAAAATGGCGGCCAAATATTTTTAGCGGTTGTATAAGGATAAACTAGTAAAATGTTGGTTCAATCATGGAATTCAACGTGGCAAAATAAAATTTAAAGAAATCAGTGATACAAAAACGGCTTATTTAATTTATTGTAAATTAAGCTCAAGTCAAGAGTGGGGCATAGGCAGAAGTTTGTAAATGTTACAAGTACAAAGCCGATAAGATAGAACAAAATGGCGACCAATAAAAATATTTGAAAAGACTAACGTATATTTTTAAGGAATTTTCCAGAAAATTAACTAAACTATAACTAATATTATAACAAAATAATTGCAAGCTTTTCAAAAATCGTTAATAATAAATTAATCTGAAAATTTTTATAAGTTAGCTACACTTATTTTGCTGGCTGTCATCTTATCATTCCACATTTGGACCCTGATACTCATCTATCCACTTAATAGTCGCCGATAATAACAATGTCGTGGTTATGACCTATAATTTGCTTATTCCAGTGTATTATTTTACCGTGAAAAGTTGAAAACGTACCATACACAAACGATGGTATCGATTATGGTAATGCAATGTCATTAACATGTCAGTTTACGGTACGATAGACACGTCGATCAGCCTTTCAAATAATGCGATATGGTGGACGCGGAATACAGACATGTCAGGAAAACAACTCACACAAAGACGAGACCCAGTTTGCATAAACTTATGCATCAATAGTTTACGTATTAACGACAAAAAAATGGCTTTTGTACTTATGATAATAAAATAGATTAACACAAAAACTGGCTTGATTTGTTTACCAATTCTTCCTAGCCAAATTACCCGAAACTGCTCTCAAAATCTCTCCTTCAATTATTTAAGAAAAAGTAAATTTTTCAACTGTTTATGTGCGTATATAATTAGCTATAGCTAATATAGCTCATATTTCAAATTTATTAGGTTAAAAGTTCTATATCAGCTTTTGCACACACATCAACTGCGGCAAGATCTCAGCATGCAGATAAATTTCTGCTAATGTGGATAGTTTAAGCCCTTGCTGAACTGCGCTCCAAAAAGGTTTAGGTATGGTAGGTTACTTGGCACCTGAACTGCGGTAAAGTATCCCTAAGCGAAAGTTTGTTTCCCTACTCGTTGCTGATATTGATTTGTAGTTTTAAATTTTCGTGACTAATAAAATGTGCGTTTTCATTCAACGTCTTATTAATCGATATAGAAAAATTTGTTTATGTTGTTTTATTTCGTTAAGATTAAGAAGACTTTTGGATATTCTGTTGTAACACTTTTTTTTTCAAAATCAAAATTTATTTTTTACTACCAACTAAAATCCGCCAGAGTTTGTGCTTAGCCATAAATCAGGGTAGTCCGCTAGACTAATGAAATTTCTGTCGGTGACTCACATGACCTGCCACACTACAGATATCGTGTCATGTATGTGCTGTAACAGAATCGATCGTTTATTTAATAATTTCTAATTTGGGGAAACTTTCTTTTCGCTGGCAATGGGATGACAAAGTGCAATTTAATTTGCAAAATTAAGGGATATATTAAAATAATATTAAAAAATAATCATTTTAACCCATTTACTGGTCCCGTGACATATTACCACATAAGAGAATTATAAATTCGAGCCTTGAACCAAATGCGAAACTTTGGTAAGATAAAACATTTAACAATGGTCAGTTGGGCGATATTCTTGTTTATTATTTATCATTAAAAACAAATTGACAAATAGGTCCAGACATAACTTAACAAAATAAATATACAGTGAACTCTCTCTCGAATGGACAGTCGCCGACTGTGATCCGTTGTGGGGAGTGCATAAAATAAAACAAATTTGTAGTTTTTTGTTAAATGATGTATTAAATATATTATTTTTTAAATTGTGTCAATTGTTGTTTGCCTTATACCTGTAAATATATTTTTAACATTTTGGGTTTCCACTTTACATACGACTTCTGAGAATTTTTCTCTTATGGAGTCTCTAGATAATAATAATAATAATAATAATAATAATAATAACGTTTATTATTTACCACATGTATACATATATAAAAACAAAATTAAAAATCTCAAAGGTAAGGCAAATAAAAGCACGAATTTCAGACTTCTGAAGTCCAGATTCTGTTCTACCAATGCGGCAACAAACTAATATTAAGACATTTTGGCAAGTAGCTAGTTAATAAAAATACAACAATAAATGCTACAATATTAAAAAATGAAGACACGAAAGGAAAGAAGGGAGAAAGAAAAGGAAAGAAGAACAAGAAGGAAGAGTAAGGCTGAGAGTAATTTAAATGCTATTGAGAATTAAGTAACTGAGTAGTAATGTTTCTTTTAAAACTTTGTAATGACGTAGAAATTTGTAATAAAGCTGGAGGCAACGAATTTATATTTAAAGCAATGTTATAGGAGAAGCATCTCTTAAACATTTCAGTTTTATGGCGCAGAATCGTTAAGGTATTCCTGCGTAAATTCAAATGATGTACGTCCGTGCAAAAAGTGATTCTGTTATACAGATAAAGAGGTGATTTAAATTTAAGTAATTTATAATAAAAGCACAGGGCATGGAGCTTACGTCGGTTATACATATTTAGCCAAGAAATTTCTTTAAGTTTGTAGGTTACCCTGTCTCTCCTCTTAATACCAAAAATAAATCGAATACAGCTGTTCTGCACTTTTTGAACTCTTCGTATGTCATAACTATCCAAACATGGACCATATATATGATCGCAATGATTAAAATGTGATATTAATGAATCACAGAGCTCCTCTTTAGTCGATTGATCTAGTGTCTGTGCGGAAACAATGATTTCAGAGAGCAGTATGTTTTTTTAAGAATGTGAGAAATATGAGAACTAAATCGAAGATGATTCTAAAACAAGACCTAAACTTTTTGCGCTTTCAACTACATTTTAACCTTGATTTTCTATGCTTATAGCCATATCTGGCTTTATTTCATTAAGAATATTTTTATTACCAAGAGAACAACCGACTAAGAGAACAACCGAGACGGATTCAAATTTAGCATGTGTTTAGAGGATATTTTAAGCAATTGGTCTAAATCGAAGTTAACTTTAATAATGGCTTGATTATAGTCAGAAGGTTTAAAAGATAAATACAGCTGGGTATCGTCGGCGTACAGATGGTACTGACAGTATTTAAAATGTGTATGGAAAGTGCATGTATAGATACTAAATAAAAGAGGTCCTAAAATGCTGCCTTGAGGAATCCCAGAATCAAGTTTAAGAAAATCTGAATAATTTTGATCAATTTTTGCACGTTGCAATCTATTGGAGAGAAATGATTTAATAATGTTTGACGCATTTACCGAAAACCCTATATAGTGTAACATAGAAATTAATATTTTATGATTTAAAAAATCGAATGCTTTACTAGAATCCAGTAAAATTATTGCTGTGATTTCGTTATTGTCTCGAGCGGAAAAGATATCGTCAGTAACATCCGCCATTGCCGTCGCGCAACCATGTTGAGGGCGAAATCCGGATTGTTCCGTTGGTAAAATATTATTTAGATTAACATGTATGCGTATTTGAGTTTCCAGCACTCTTCCTAAAATTTTTGAAAACGTTGGAAGTATGCTTATTGAACGAAATTGTGTTAAATCCTTCGGAGAACTAACTTTGGGAAGGGGTGTGACAATAGCTTTTTTCCAAATGTCAGGAAAATATTCATGAAGAATACATTCATTAACAATGTGTGTTATAAAACCAATAATATGAGGGCAGCACAGGGAGATTAAAGTTATATTAATATAATCTGTGCCCGCAGCTTTACTTTTACTTTTACTTTACTTTACTTTTGTCCGTTACAGTATTAAAAGTTAACAAGGAATTCAGATTATTTTTAGTGTTATTTATGTAAAAATTTAGTAGATCGTTATTTACTGATATATTTGTTTTGGTTGAATTTATAAAAAATGAATTAAATTTATTTGTATCTTTAAAAACCTGCGGAATTTCCTTTGTGTTTACTGGCCTCAGTTTATTAAGCTCTTTCCACTTATCTTTTATGGAATTATTTTGAAAGGTATGCCTATAATAAGCTTTTTTTCTCTAATATAATTGAGTTATTTGTTAAATTCCTTAACTGTTTATAATAATCCCATTTGCTAGATTTAAAATCACGAATGGCTTTATCTCTTAATTTCTGCATGCGTTTAATATTTTCTGTGATCCATGGCTGGAGAGGTTTATTGCGTTCAGTAAGGTGCTAATAGGTGCATGCTTATTAAATAAGGCCAATATACTATTATTTAAAAAGCTTTTCGTCAATATTTTCAATATTATATATCTCATTAAATGTTATTGCTTCCAGGTCCCTTTGAAACATATTTATATCAATATTTTTTAGTGATCTATATAGTATTTTATTAGGTGGTTTAGGGTCGCAAGAATAGTTAATCTGACAGAAAACTGAGCAATGGTCAGAAAACTGGCAATCAACAACACCTTTATTTACAACTTTATCGCAATTCGTGAAAATAAGATCAATTAAAGACTGAGTTCTATTGGTAATTCTAGTCGGCTCTAAAATAATTCTAAATTAAAGGGTTCAACAGTTTGCAAAAGCTGCCTTGTCAAAGGGCTTTCATAATTTAAGTTATACGTGTTAAAATCTCCTATGCAAAAAATGTTTTCATATGAGGAGGAAATATTAATTAACGTGTCTTCGAATGTATTTAAAAAGAGGCAATTTCAGAATTTGGAGGTCTATAAATAGTGCCAATAATTTCGTACTTTTTTAAAAAAATCTTTATCCAGATACTTTCTAAAAAATCAAACTTTTCGGTCAGAGTAACGTCATATTTGAGATCGTCCTTGATATAAACAGGATAGGCATCAATTATTAGTAAAATGAGTCTATTATAATGATATTAAGTAAAATACGTTATTTTATCCAGCAAAGCAGAATATAAGTGTCTTGAGGAAAATACGCAATTATGAATTAGATGTCCACAACATGTACTCAAATGAAAAAAAAAATATAAATCATAACATCCTAACACTAACTTCTCAAAAAAAAAACAGTGAACGAACGTTTTGTAAACAAAATAACATAAGTTATATTATTCTACATGTTCGCAAATCATTTATGGTTTTACCAAAAAAAAAAAAAAGTACTTTGTATATATACCTAAATACGAAGGGTATTGAGACATAAACATCATACCTTGTTGTGAAATCCCCTTTGTAAAAATAATCCTATAATTTATTTAAAACATCTAGATCGCTTATACGATGAACTATATCACTTTTATCTTTCACATAAATATTTCCCTGTGAGCACCACACTGATCTAGCACTGAATTTTTGAACGGATCTCTTCATTAAAGAAAGACAAAACTTAGTTAGGTCCTCTTGCACAGAAATGCCCGTCGTTCTTAATAATTTCCGATTTTTAAGTACCGAGACACGAGTAACAACGTTTGCAAACTGCACTAGGATAGCCGGTGGCTTATCGCCCGGATTTTTTGCGGAAATGCGATAGGTTTTTCTAATATCGGAATCTTTAATATTACACTTAATTCTTTTATTGAAAAGGTCGAAGGAATTTTTTTAAATATTTTCGTTCTCTGCCTGAGCGACGCCAAATATGCGCACGTTTAAACTGCGCGATGATTGCTCGCATGAATCCAACATGGCTTCCAGAGTTCTATTTTTCTCTTGGAGGACTTCCACTTGATTGTTTAGAGTTTTTACCATAGATCTAAAGCTGGACATTTCTTCCTTTACTCTATCCGCAACCTGCTGGGCTAGTTTTTCCTCGAAGTGTTCCTTCAAGGTAGATACAATTTTAACTTACGTTAGTGTAGATGTAAAACCAATTCCTCTATTGCGTTCGCACTAAGTTACAAAAGACACTAGAAGAACTTCTTTATTTTAGTCTAAACACAGATAAGACAAAATAGTTTTTGATATCTCTCAGCTTTTTATATACCTCCTTAATATATATAATATCCGTAGTATTAATTTGTTCATTCTCATCACTGTCACTGTCAGATCCTTTTTGTACCTTTTGAAACTCACGAATAAACTTGTATATACTTATGTCAGTGAACTTTCGTCAGTTTCAGCATATTGCATATGTCGATAAAAAAACCGTCTCCTTGCATAGTTCTGACAATGGCACATCATCTTCAGAGTCGTGCAAACATATTTGCCGTTATCCGAAACTTGGACCAAATCTATCACCACAAATTGATGCCTTTTCTTTTATTATTGTACCGGATATTGGAATTATCCTAGATTGTACTTTAGTGAACAGTTTGGTCTAATGCAGCGACCTCGGTCTTCGCGAACTTATTCTTTTGTTGAGTATTTCGGGACTCAGCAAGCCGTTCATCAAATTTAAAGTACGTTCATATTTCTCGGCTCATTTTCTTTAAGGTTCAAATATTTTCTTCTGTAAAGACATGTTGACAGTACAAACAATTTCAAAACTAAAATGTTTTAATGTCCGAACATTATTAGTATCTATATAATGTATGTAAAGTTATTACCAAATAACTATATACGTATATATAAACTGTGTTATATATATGACAAACTCCGTCACGAGAAAAGCTTCGGGTAAAAGCCAATTTACAGAATAATTAATATATATTCATATAACGTATGTAACTGTAAAGAAACAGGGTAGAATTTCTTTGGCTTCGGCTTCATTCTTCGGCCAAAAAATCACTTTCGGTCGCGTTCTATCTGACGGGCCAATCTCCGAAGATCCCCCGAACGGGCTACCAGATAGGCAAATGGGTCTAGCAATAATATATCAGGATAAAGAAATTATTGTTTTATGTTCTAAATTTAAAAATCCTTGTGTATTAATTAAAGAGCAGAGTAACATAGCATTCGATTTTAGCAACAAGGCAGTTTTAAGGTTTTATTTGGTTGGCTCAGTAATGTTTCTAGATGGTATTACGAAACCGGCTCCAACAAAAAACTTCGCTCTGGTCGAAAGCGATGTTCAAGTGAACGAAATAATAGTTTTATGTGAGTTACGAGCTTACGCAATCGATATATAACATTAACATTTGTAGCACCTCGCTTAAAAAAGGGTTACATACTTACATACTAGTTTGCAGGCGATTAATAGGGCATGGTTTATCAAGCTGTAGCTGTTGACCGGCTACAGGTCCGAGAGTATTACCGCCACAATCGGCTAATATTAGGCTTCGCTAGGCAACATGTTAATTGGATTTTAGAATGATGGGTAAAAGCGTTATTCTCTGATGGGTCACACTTCAATTTACGTTCATACCGTGGGTACGATATCTGGAGTAGATCTGGCGAGCGATATTCATAATCCTGTTTTTCCGAAAAAATACTCCTTGGAAGCGAAAGAAGGTTTTGCAAGTTTCTACATACTTAGTATATTTAGAAAAAGGATTAATAACAATAAGATATAGAATATATCAGAGAATGTTTAGAAGACCACGTTGTGTCATATGTACAGTTCAGAGCCAGATTTTGTTTGATTGATTGATTAGGGTAATATACGGCCTCACATTGTTAACATTTGTACGGAAAGAAGTTGGAGTCCTTCGATTCAAATGGCCACACAACAAGCCGAGACCTGAACCTGATAGAGCACAGCACATATGGGACACATTGAACACATTGACGTATCTGGTGTTATGAATACATCCCAAAAACATCCGAGGAACTATTATTACGCCGCATTGTTTAGAAGCTGTAATTCAAGCCCAACTGAGGAACACTCGCTACTACGGTGCATTTGGGAAGGATAATAAAGTTATGTCAGTAACTTTTCTTGTTTAAAATAAAATTAGTTTACAAATATTTAGATTGGTTATCGTTTTATTTAAAACTCTATTGGCGGGTTGCACAAAGCATTAACTAATCAGACGGCTCAGAGTATGACAGATCAGATAAGAGCGTC
The DNA here is from genome assembly GCA_030620095.1 of Kuschelorhynchus macadamiae. Taxonomy (NCBI): domain Eukaryota; kingdom Metazoa; phylum Arthropoda; class Insecta; order Coleoptera; family Curculionidae; genus Kuschelorhynchus; species Kuschelorhynchus macadamiae. Next base: position 1,539,085 of record JAUTXW010000056.1, on the reverse strand, counting down.
AAAGTCAAAAATGATTCTAAACGTCAATTAAATTTATTATGTGATTAAAAGTTGCGAGCAACTGGCTATATAACTTCTAAATAAAATAGATATTAGATTCAACCAAAAACATAAGGTTAAATATAAAAGTGCTTTACTGTTTGAATCTAAGACCATGCCTCATTTCTGCAGAATTAATACGCAGGGAGTTTTGATTTTATAATATAAAAATCTCCCGCTATATTATTCCTTAAGAGAACCTGTTCTTCAAAATAGGTAGGACTCGAATAATTTGGCTAAAATATGATGAAAAAATCACTTAAATCGATTAAAAAATATAAAATTATTCAACTCCAAATATAATCAAATATTTGCTTGTATGGAATGTGTTGTCCAGGACTTGAGGTAACGCATTGTTTAATTTAGTATTTAAATGGTAAAAAGTTAGTTTTAAGTTAGGTTTAAGTCCAATGAACAATACTGTATTTAGCATTGAGTGGCTAGTAAATAGATACATTATTCTAATGAACTGCTGAAGTTTCATTGTAAACTAACTTAAAATAAAATATGTGCAAAATTAGTGTTTTTTAATAGATCCGATCTGATTAACGTCTAAATAAATTGACCAGTAGTTTATATTTTAACGTATAAAAAATAATATAATATAATATATACATTTATCATTTACGTAAAAACGTTTTCAGACAATAATTGAAACGCACTTTTTCCATCATAGGTGGAGTCCAATTTACACTATTCCCAAAGCGTAATGCAAAAAGCGAAGGCGAGAGCACAATCAATATTGACGGTTTATCGCTGCAATACAGGAAAAAACTGACACTAATTTATGACTTATTGCAGATTAAAGAGGATATGATGAAATGGAATATCTGGGCAATACGTGAGTCAAAAAACATATGACATCCGCTTTTGATATACATACAATTTATATGGAAATAAATATATATAGTACGTTGCGAAATGGTTTCCTCAACTATTTTACTAAATTATCCTTTTTTAAAGCAGCTTTACAAATATAATCAATGTTAATGTACTATATTTAAAATAAAACTAAATACACGAACATTCCAACAAGACGAAAAAGTTCACAATCAAAAATAAAATTATACAAAAATTAAAATATATAGTTTTAAGTACCTATATTGTGCTATTAGATTAGCTTCATTTAAATGACAACTTCAAATTTAGCGTGCCTTCAGGCACGCAGACAGATATTCGGTTCAGGGGGGGGTCTAAACCAGAAATTCGTTTCGATAGGGGTTCAAACGGTCAAATCTCACGAAAAGTAGTAAGAAATATGCCTATACCAACATATTTTCATTTCCAGACCCTCAGGACCCCCCTGGCTACGTACCTGTGTGCGTTCAAGTTTCGCGTTACAACATAATTTGACACTTTCTCGTATAAACAATATAGTCGATAAATATTGTTTATAATTTGTGGTCCGAATTGAATGAAAATCGGTATCTGGGGATATTTAAAAGTGCAAATTTTAAATTTTTAGTCAACATTTTGTAGCGGACAAATTTTGTTATTTGTGCAAATTTGTCTAAAAACCGATAAGTAGAAATACTTTGAGAGTGCATATATTCAAAATTTTCATTTAAAAAATTATAATGGCGGCGCTAAAACGGTGCACGATTCTCAGAATTAGTATCCATAAAAGAATTAAAACATTAAAAACACTTGAAACACACATTCCTATTTTCTAAATTCCTAATTATCCAGGGATATATAAGGATGTTTCCGCAATTTTAAAAAACTGATAAATTGGCAGGACTGTGCAATTCAATTTGCCTTAACTTGTGCTGTTTGATGTTACTGCCTCTGAAAAATTTCAATATTCCCAACTTTTAAATCTCAATATCAATACTTAAAATTAAACATAAAATATGCCACATCAAAAATATTTATAATTTTGTAAATGTAGGGTATTTCATTTGGAATTATACAGTAAAGAATTTTGAGAGAGATAGATATTTTTAAAAATGTATGTGTTCTTATTTAATAGATACGTCTCATAAAGCATTACGGAGTTCTCTGTATATACCTCGCAGATCATGTATCAAGCAAACAAAATCACCAGTTTTAGCAAATAACTTCGGCAATCAATTTTCATCAATCAAAAGCAGTTATTATTTCCGTTGCAGGCGCATTCGTCACGGCTGGGAATCCTGTTCTTGACAAGCCTGAGCCAAAAATCTAATAATATTTTAATTCCGTTGATACGATGATGACATTCTAATCTCTCTGGTAAATAATAGAGCAGGTGAACTAAGAACACCTGGGCTTAGATTGTACATGTTTGCTTTAATTAGATTTGGACTGATAATTTCGAGGAGCGGGATATATTGCTCCATATTAATTCTAATTAACCTTCTATATTCGTCAAAAAGAAAATTACATTCTTGGGGCAAGCAATATGAGAAGGTTATATGTGCCTTTAGCCTAATCACTTAATATTATGAGAGATGTGGCCAGCAAATACCTTCTGATTAAAATACGGATGTAAGATGAAAAAAATTAACTTAATCTGCACAATATAGGAACTCTTATCTCAAAAATAAGATAGTAGATTAATTTTTATTAAAGGGTTTTTGCCGCCAAAACATAATCTACTAATAAACTATAAACACGCTACTAACCTATCATATGAAAAATATTTGTAAATGGGTTTAAATTTTACAAATCTTATGGGGTAGGACGCTCCTCTAATCCTACCTGTCCACCTCTGAATAATTCTTTGCAATGTTGTACAATACCCCCAATATGCATTAACAATTATTATAGAAATTAACAAACTGCTTATCTGGAAAATGTAGTTTTTAAAAAAGTATTTTCAATATATTATGTTATATTTACATAGAATTGATATTTATTTATATCCAGCAATGCAGGAATAATTTCGACATGAAAACATGTTTTTATTAAAAGGTAGCTAAATATACAATGTAACATAAAAAAGTAAAATGTAAATTAGAGCTGTAACATTTCTTTGCTCATTATATGTATTTGATAATTATATTTTCAACTGAAATAATTACTCTTACATCGAGAAATATCAGTCTTAAAACTGAACTTCGAAAAATAGACCATTTTTTATTTGTGCATTAACAATTGTGATTTTGTCGTCATTGGCAATACTATTTGGATCTACCATTAAGACTATGTCATCTAGTTTAAGGGGCCTTGTGTCATGGAACTATTTTGCGCTTTTAATCAAAGTTGGTAAGTGTTTTTTCATCCATCTAGTTCAAACTAAATGGGTAAATTTTTGTGCTGATGTTCAGCTTTTCATTAAGTTTACATACATTTTATTTAGCTTTGTGCAAGGCAAAGGAATATATTCTGGACAAATAAGGAATTAATTGGGTTTTAAAGCTTTTGACTTCTGAATCGTCAGAGTCAAGACTTAAGAGATACATGATTCAAAGGCCAAGAATTAGGAATGTTTTCCAGTTTTATTAGGAAAGTAAGTAGAATGTGTTCTTGTGGGTACCTTGAATGCAATACTTTATTATTCAACGTAAGTTTAATACTTCTTTTTCGACTGCCTTCCATATGGCAAGCTAATGGCCGATTGTGACATCATTTGGTACAGAAGTTTTATTTTTTATATCAAACTCCTAGATTTATGTACTCAATTCTTTCTTAACGCTTTTATTTTTTTCATTTTCACAATAAATTTTTTCTGAGGAACTCCTGCGATAACTAAACCATCGAAGAACGCTTAAAAAAGAGTTTGTATTTGAATCGTAGGCTATTTCCAGTTGCAGACTTACTTGATTTTTCAAGTTTTTATTTTTGTTTTCCGCTCGTAGCTCAGGATGTATAGACAGCAATATTTCTTTTCCATTAGCTTCCCAGTTACATATGCGGAAACTTGATTGTTGATAAATATAAATGGAGCCACGAATTAGTTTTGAAACTTCGTTCAGGAAGTCTAAGTGTCTTAAAAATAATCATCCGTATTTAATGTGATTCGATAATATCCTTGACAGCTTCTGTTAGTGGTCTTTAAATTATTTCATTTCTCTTCTTAGCATCTTGTGCTAAGCATGGGCCGCAAGTGGATCCGAAAAATACAGTGTCCATTTCTTAGCCATCAGATCATGACTTCTTTCTTTATAAAAGACGTTGGACATAGCGGTCTTCTGGTCGTATTATAATTTGTAAAAACATTTCTTTAATTTCAGCTGTAAAAGCAATTTTTCATATTTTAAAATTAGTAAACATTTATGTGACGTGAACTAAGCAGCCATTTAGCCTAATACCACAACTTTTTGCAGATGCGTCAAATACTATTCTTAGTTTATTTCGTTTGCTTGAAATTACTGTTCCAAACTGTGGCAAATACCATGTTTTTTTAATTGCATACTTTGCTTCATCTACATTTAGTTTTCTTATGTACTCTTTTGCATATAAATCAAAAAAATCTTTCAATAAATGTGAGCGCATTTTTTGTTTCTGTCCATTTTTTTCAAGCATTTTAACCTCATCAGTGTATTAGTTTTACTTTCAGGGAAAATCATATTTTCATCTTTCCATAGAAGATTAGTTTCGTATCTACTCTTTTCATTGTTTCATCAATAATTTTCTGTGCTTTTCTAACTTCTTGGGACAACCTGATTCCAACTACTGTGTCCATTTTCACTGGTCTTTGACGAGATCATGAAAAGCATCTAACTCATCGCTTTCATTATAGTTACTTCGATTCATTAAATAAACAATATTTTGGAGCATTTTATTACAATTAAGATTGCCATGTAAAATCCATCCCAAAACTGTTTTAGTTAAGACAGGACCAGGTCTATTCTATGAGCCGTGAAATGTTTTAGCCCTTGCCCCTTGGTAGAGCATTTACCATAGTATCCATTTTGTTTTCAATAAATGAATATTGTTTTTTTATTATTTCTGTATCAACTTAAATTACCGGTCCTTACGTGTGTGTATTGGAAACATACATTTTTGTTTTTAGAAAAAAATTTAAAATTTACAACTGTTGAATTACTGTACCGTTGCAATATTTCTTCAGATATCAACTCGTAGAGGTGTCATCCAGACGGGCGTAGTCCCTACCCCCTATTTCTTTTCTTCAAAAGTCATTCGGAAAATCGAAATTCCAATTTGACACATACTGAACAAAACACTGAGTGTGCTTTGATTTCAAGCAGTAAAGATTAAATACTGCGAGATGCATCGTGCAATCGGAGGCGAAACGTCAGAGAATAATTCCAATTTGACACTTTCTAAACTCAACAACCATGATTTTCTAATTGACTTCGGATCAACCACATATAGTAGCTGTTGCATGTCAGGGCGATGTGGAATAGAATTTATTGTATCCTTGGTCCACTGAAAGTACCTGCAATATTGCAGACAAAACTCCCAAGCACAGGCGAATTTAGTATATCCTCCTGTGGGGGAAGGTCACCCATATACTATCTGTTGCATGTCAGGGTGGTGTGGAATAGAACTTATTGTATCCTTGGTTCACTTAATGTACCTATCACCACAGAGTCTAGCCCCTACTCCCTTGAGAATTTTAAAATTGAATAAGAGATCAATTTAATTGCCACCTTATTCTTCTATAACAAAATAGGTTATAAAGAGCGCTGACTGTTTTGATTTGTTTCATAATTAATATTGCAAGTTTGTCGTTATGTTTTATAAACAAACATTTCTGATATGCAAAAGTCGCTATTTGTCCCAAGTTGTTTCTATTTAGGAAAGTGGCAATTATCCAACAATTGAGAGAGCAACCTATATATATATATATATATATATATATATATATATATATATATATATATATATATAGAGAGAGAGAGAGAGAGAGAGAGTTTATTTAGTCGGGGGCATGCAAAATGTTGTTATTCTTTACTTCACTAGACTATATAGTAGTAAGCTACCATTTATTTGAAAAGTGGGACGGACAGTTGTTCTACTAAACTTGGAGAAGATGTTGGTATTTCCAGCTCACTTCTTACAGTGAAAGAAACGGTTACCATTTTATCATACATCCTTTCCCTCTCACATCATGCTAATACTATATTCATTACTTCCTAAAGGATTGCAGATGTTTGCTTTTCAGCCTTCGTATTACTATCATGACCAGATTCTCTGCTTGTGCCTGCAGAGTTGTTTCCTGCAACTGAGTCACAGTCAATATGTTCCTCACTAAGAAGGCCACACTGAGTACCTTAAAGCTAACCTCTTTTTCTTGCAGAGTGGCTATTATAGGCTCAATCGCTCAACCATTGCTTGCATCATGTTACATCCATTTATTTCTCTTTCGGCAATTGCATCATACACTTATTTTTTAAAGGCAATATTTATCAAATACTCTTTAGTGTCATAACTGTGAGATCTTTGTTTTTACTTGTGTGGTCTATTTTAATAACCCTCCCGTTAATCTGCTGGATAACAATAATTATATTCTCACTTCGAAAAGCTAAAATCAGTAGGAAAAGAGTTCTTAGTCCGGTAGGATTATTGAATGCAAGCAACAAATATGCATTAAACACAAAGTGATAAGCAATAGAATGTCAGCAAATAAAAAGTAATGCAATTAAATATATAAAAATTTAATGTATATCGGAAAAGCACGAGCAACACCGAACGCTTTGCCTCGTCTATATGATATATGAGCCTAAGATGATCGCGATTAAGTGGATGTCGGTTCGTTATCGGGCCTTTAATTAAAACGATATTTATTGGTGCCGAGTGCATTGTAATCGGGGCCTTATTAGTGTCTCGTGAGCGGCAATTTGTTTAAGTGCACGTCTGCATCGCGTCAGAGCCATAATTAGGTTTTCTTCTGTAGAAGTGGACCAGACACATTGGCGGAGTAACATTGTCGTTTTCGTGGGTTGAATAACTAAAACTGAAGGGCAAAGTTCATTTTAAAGTAATACATTGTTTTGGATTAGATTGCCTTAGATGGCCTCAGGTTGAAACGCTTCGTTTAAAAACTTTTTAACGCAAAGCAGTGTTTTTGAATATGGTGGGTGCAAAGACGGAGTGATACCAAATGGAGTTTTCTTAAAACGTAACACAAAAAATAAAAAGACAAAAACTACGGATATAAGAATTTTTATAAGCAAATACTTTAATAACTTTATTGTCCAAATCCGCATGTCCCAAACTAGTTTTTTTCTATTGAAAGCATTGCAGTCTATCCTGAGACATTGTGCTTCTTAAACTCTTAATCATATTTAGAACTGAGAAGTTGTCATTGGGGTAGTACAAACAATTTCTAATGTTTTGTAAATTTCAGAAAAACAATCTTTTAAATTATGTTTTATTAGAAAAAATAAAAAAAGGAAGAATACCATTGCTGTCTTTATTGGCGCACATATCATTCTTAGTATAAATTACCGTGAGTTCGGATTTTAATTTAGCACTGTCGAGTAATGGATAGGCACTAATTGCCTCGTTAAAAATATCTTGAGGGAAACTATGTTTGTAACTCTGGAACTTATCTGGGAAAAAAGTGAGGCTGCTACTAAGTGTCCTGTAAACCGGTACCTATCTTTTATTTGTAAAATAAGAATGTCGCAATATTCTTTTAGAATTACCTTATTAGATTTATACAAGCCACTGCATTGTCTTTTATTAAGTTGTTCGTTATTATCCGTATTTGCTTGTTCAAATAATGAATCAATTTTCTGATTTTCTGGACAACCGCACAGCCATACAAATCTATCATAAGTGGTTTCCTGCCTAAAATATCGGTTAAATTTTTTTGACTTGCCTACTACCGTTGATTTTATGTCCAAATTGGGCGTAGGTCGACCTATCTTTTTAATTTCAACCCTATCCTCAAAAAAAATTGGCCTTTTTTTTTTCTTTTTACTTTTAAAGTTCCTTTTTGCTTTTAAAAACCCCAATCGGCACGGCTAATTTTTACAATTGGACAATTCACTTTGCGCTAGCGTAACAACAGGCAACAACGCGTTGAAAAGCATGCGGAGAGCGAAATGTCTCCGAACAATTCGAGACCAAAAGACGTGGAAGACGCTGGCCATTGTCATAGCAAAGGCCGATGCATCGTGATTCTGATTGGCCGTCGAGTATCACGCCGTATCATGATCTCGTTGTTTTCGGCTGGAGACCGTATGGATTCGTCTAGATACTCAAAACTACTTGCTAAAGAAGGTCGCTGCATACTCGGTGACGTGGAGCGAAATTGCTGCATTCCTTGATTATTTACGTTACGAGGAAAGTTTAAACAGGATATTTTTATATTAATGATTTTAATATATTTATTTTATTATTGAATTCGGGGGGTGCGTGACCGTGTGCCCCCTGGCAGTAGCCGCCACTAACGCAAATGTTACCAAATCAATATAGTTTCATAAGTTGACGGCAGATAACATAATTATTAGTAAGTAAGTAGTATCTCTTTTTCGATACAGTTGATTACAGTGGCGTAACTATCGATGGGCCCACCTGCCAAGGGTGGGGGCTTGCGCAATAAGGGAATTCTAAAGTCTAGCGCAGGAGGGGGTTCCACTGATGACAGGGTGATCAGTTATTTGCGGGCACTGTTTTTGGGGTTGCATTTGTTTATAAAAGGATTATGCAAAACTATGAATGACCGTTTTTTTAGTCATCAATTATTTGTTGTATGTGTATATAAAGGGCCCATTCTAGAAGCCTGCACGGGGCCCAAAATTTGTGTTTACGCTACTGGTTGATTATGGTAATTTTGTTATATATCAGCCCAATTACGACACTTCGGAGATATTATCGTTAAAACCATAACGTAATTTGAATAAACCATTATTAATTCTTGTCATCTATTGTTTTATTTTTGTTAAATATTATTCAACGTGGGCAGTTTCTTTCCTCCTGTTCAGAAATTCAACGTTTAAATAATGAAAGGAATATACTTGTAATGCAATACACAGTTTGATGAGTCCAGTAGATACATATATTTCATGTAGCTAAGAATTTTAAACTACTTCTCCCTCGAATTTTTGTATAGACGAATAATGCACCAACATAATCAAACCATAAAATATTCCAAATATTGTAGCCCAATTTGTTTTTCTTTGTTTGGCTAATAATAAGACGAGTTGTATGACACATTTGTATAGTTAAAAATATATACTAATTTTTACAAGCTTTACTTTTTAATTTCACTTTGAACACTGTTGCTGAAGCCGACTAAAATAGGACAGACGATTCAAAATAATTAGTTTGGAATAGTGAAAAACATCTACTACTGCACCATGACAGGTATAAACACACCCTGTAGTTATTTTATCGGTCTTCAGAACTCCTAAAGCCTATGCTCTCTGTGCCTAGATTCTGATTGTTTTTCGGGTTTTTCAGTTGGTTATTTTTATAAGCAACACCCTTAATAAGGCAAAATAACCATACTCATTCAAAACTTTTTAACAGGTTTTTCTAAACCCACTAATTTTTTTTTGCACCAGGTAAAAAGTGAACTTAATGCTGGGAAAATGTTTTTTAAGCACTTATAGGTTTTGTCTCTACTACAGGCCTTACGTGTAACTAGTATTTCGGTGTTATCACTACTGTTTTTTTGTGCTTATATCAGAAGTAAATTTGTCTATTTCGATGATATAGATAGAATAGGATAAAGGTTTAACAGCTTTTATTACTTCATTCATTTTGCTATACTGGGTGGTTTTAAAAAAGGATATTTTTTTACACAATGAATTGCTTCTACTAGCAATAACAACATTGTCTTATCTCGTGTCCCTTCATCAATTTTATTTAAATACAGAACTTAAATTACCTTTTTGCTAACTTTTTGGTTTCTTTGAATTTTTTAATATTTTGCACAATTTAAAAGTTATTTTTCAGAATGTAAAAATGTATATTTTGCTAAATAATTTTTAAACGGTGCAAAATATTAAAAAAAACTAAAAGACAAAAAGTTAAAGATTAGAACGAGAAATTTGACTTTGCCGGAAAAAAATGAGACCCGGAAGATTTTTCCAAAACTTATTATTAACACATTGTATATTTTTCCAAAACGCTTTATTGGCATTGGTCATATATATATATATATATATATATATATATATATATATATATATATATATATATATATATAAATAAAACGTGTACCAAATTTGGTTTAAAAACCTCAAGAAATGTACGAGGTATATTAAAAAACGAAAAATTATTAACATTTTATCTGTATCTCTAGTACAAAGCATTTGTGGACCACTGTTTATCTAATTTTTCTCTGAGATAACTGATCTTTCAAAGTTTTGGACATTAATTAATTTAAATCCTGAATAGTCATTTTAAATAATTTGCTGCAATTTGGGTTCAAGTTTCGGGTCCACGCTCTAGAACTAGAACTCTGGCACAATGATACATTTTTTATATCTTCATCTATATTGCACTGAAAGATATTTTCGGAAGTTCTTTGGATTTAAAATTTGTCTTATCTTTTGGTATTGTAAATGCACTGCATACATTACAAATTTCATTACTGTGGTTATGCTAATTCATAATTAATAGTTATCAAAAAAAAATCTTAAACCCTTTCGAGCTTAAGATGAAATGATATTGAAAGTTACCTACAGTTCTAAAACGCCTGCTTTGGTTTTCTGATATCCACCCCAATAATCATAATTTGGTCTTTGTAGATTTTTCCATTAAATATTTTTTATTAAATTTTTCGCATACACTGTACACATATACACATTACATAATAGGGGCATATCTTTAGCACATTTATGATATAAAAACAAACATCATTTGGAATAAAGTATTAAAACTACAGGGTAAAATGTAAAATAAATCAACATTTTCATAAAAAAAATTATATCTAAAAATGAGAGGGAATACTGAAAAATTCACCATTTTTTTTGTATTTCATTCCCCAAGTAATCCAGTTAAACTAAATAAAAATTTAATAACTCTTTTATGATTGCCACTTAGAAGACATTTTGTAAAAAATGCACTCTTTTTAAAATCACCCGATATTGCAACACTAATAAAGTTACAAAAGCTGCTAAATATTTGGCTCATTCTACAAGAAAGTTCCCTAATGTCTTAAAAAGCGCATTAGAATATCTTTCCTACCTCCCGAGATATAGGTATACATTTTAATTTTTTGCTTTATGCACTTTTCGGAAGCTATGTATTACTTTGTTTAAAAACCAAAGTAAACTCTGTTTACTTATGTTTTTTAGCTCGATTATTTCTTGATTAGCTTTTGACAGAGCATTAACGATTCCATCTAGCAATCCGTGGACGTATCTCCGACGGGCGGCTTTAGAAAAATCAAAGCTTTTGGGTTCCGGAAGAAGTATGGTTACAAAACTAAAGGAATTAATGGACGGCAGTACCAGGAGTTGAGCATGTTTCTTGACGTGAAACGGTAAACCTCATCAGGCCCGGACATCCGAAGGATTGATAGATTGGGATTTTTTCTTGTTTCGGTGGGTGGTGCATGCTCGTTATTAGTTTTTGGAGCAGCAGTTAATTCTGACAATGAACAAGACTGTAATCTGTCGTATTTTAAATCTTAAAGGCCCATCAGCTTGAGGTTCGTTCCTCGTCGTGCATGGTTTTACTGTTGCCGTACACAGGATAATTCTTAGGGGAACAGGCGGCAAACAGTAAGATACTGAGCAATATCCGGTCTGTGATGGACTTGGATTAAGTAAGCATCTGATTTGTAGTTAGTTGTTAGTTGCTTTTTAAACTCATTTTAGAAAATACCTCATCTTTATTAGAAATGAAATCATAATAACAATTTCCTGGTTAATCACGGCAGTCGGAAACCGAAAAATACAATAAAAATGAATATGTTTTAGCATCAGTTGCTCTAAGCAGTCGTATTTGGGTAAGTAAAATTTTCCTAGTAAAGTTATTTACAAAAACAACCAAACATCAAACAAGACATTTACAGAAACAACATTTGACTTTGACATGCTGCTGAACTTCTAGACCGCCGAAATCAAAATGATTTCTAGCAAAATTCAGGTTAAAAAATATTCTAAAGAGGTTTCGTTCAAATTCGTGTTGCCCAGTCTTTTTGTAGGTGTATAGGAATATAAATTCTTTTCACAGTTGAATTTTATCATATGTCGTTCTCTTTTGGAAAGTCAGTATCTTATGCTCCAGTTTTTAACGTGTTCTTTAACGTCTTATTTCGCCGCCCATGCAGAATGTGAGCTTTCGTGCCGGTATGCCAAGTTGCATGCAGTTTACGAGGCTATTCGCCCGGTTTTCAAGTCGGTCGAATAACACTCGGAATTTACGGGCGCCCGCGCCGATTAAAAATCGGCGTCGGCTGAAGACGTGTTACCTAAACGGCTCTATTCAGATTTGATTTAAGGACTCGGACTTTTAGGTCGTTAAAGCGATATTCGCGGTATTCCCGTAAAAGATGGATGCTGTCAAAAGCACGGCCGTTTCATATATTCGTAATTAGTGAAAACACAAATTTATATATGGTTTTAAGTTTTTCTTATTTATTATTATTTACTCATTTATCAGTTTGCAGCTTAAAAAGCAATAACATTGTATGGAATTAAAAAACATGTAATTTCAATAATTATTTGTTCAAATCAAAACAATTGTGTCTCCATGTTATCATATTTCTATGGTTTAAATATGTTAAACCGTTTCGAAGTTATAGCGGAAACTATCTTGCAAAAAAGTCGCCTTTTTAAATGTTTTTTATGCCTACTATGGGACCACCCCGGCACTAACTTGGACACTTCCTGAAAAATCCATTGAAATTGGTCAAACCAACACTGAGTAATCGGTGTACTGTACATACACAAAAAAAATACATAGGGGGAAATCGAAGACCTGCACCTTATGAAGTCGGTTAAAAAACTGCTAATTGGAATATAGCTAGGACTCGTTACACAGATCTGTTTCCAGACAAAGATAATTCATTATATGATATATTTTTACTTTTACTTAAGAGGGCTTAAACATTGTTCTGATATATATAGATTTGTAAAAAAATATCTATAAAATGTGAGCAGAAATTATATCTTCACCGACCCATTACCTAGAGGTAAAATTTTTGTATAGCCTGGCAGTTTGTAACTAATTTCAATTTCCTCACACACTTTCTTTTTTGTCTTTGTCTTACTAGTTTTTCAAACACACGTGTATTATTTCTGTATCCCATGTACTTTTTTTTTGTTCTTCACCAAATAATAAGTGGTGCTGCTAACTTCACCACTTTCCTATGGAATATCTGCCAGTTTTGAGTTTAAATACCCACTAAGTATTGTAATATTTTATTAATATCTAAATTGCCCCAACGAAGACTTGGAAGGTATACTATGCTTGTTCCCACTTAATGGCGGTTTGCTGTCAAGGAACTATGACACTACCAATAAAATAAATCTTAATACCTATTTATTTGTATTTCCAATTTAAAACACTGAAAATACAGACCAAAGTAAATATTGATAATTTTATAAATAATATCTTTATCTAGAACATAAATATGTGGATTTTTGCTTTGCCCTCACACTGGTCTGCCCACATTGAGCCATTTAAAATATTTATCATCAGAGAGAGTACCTTAGAATATTCTCACCAGAATACTAGATATTTATATAAGTCTGATGACCTGGGCAACTATATCAAGTTTCATATTCGTTGGTTTGTATAGGGGCAAATTGAACAACGCCTCCCTCAGAAACAGGTGCTGACGGCATTATTTTGCGATTGTATTTGACATAGTCTACAAAAATGCAACTGATGAAAAAAAAATGTGCAGACTGCGGAATTTATTTACCAAAACTGGTAATTTACTTGAGAGGTCTTGAATATTTCTGGGTAAGAGAAGTACAATAAGCAAAATTATCAAGGTCTACACAAATGTTATCAGCACTAAAAAGCTACATAGTGGCAGAAATTGTGTAAGAATGCCATATAGTGCAAGCAAACATCTCCCAAGTAATTAGTATTTTAGATTCATAATTAAAGAGTGCTCAAACCGCAGATGCTACAAAATATTCCACACTGTAGAAAAAACTACAATTAATTAAATACTTGTGGAATAAAAATTATGGCCGCCAAATTGCTAAGGAGATTCAGACAAAACCTGCAATTTTAATAGAATTTTTGCCTGGAGCTCCCTCTTTAGACAGATTGCCGAAAATAAAATAAGTATCCTGCTTTCTCGTCAATTAAGATATCCATTCTGGGATAGTCCTGGCATAACATCGTCATTTTAAGGGAAGTGAAGTTATCCTCTGACATTATAAACCATATAGGTTGATAGTCTAGGATAATTGATGTTCCCTGATAATGACCTAATTGAACCTAGGTGCTGGCGCTCTAGTGCGTGCCCGCCACAAACTAGTGATTAAACTGGACGGGCTAAGTAAGTGACCAAAGATGCTCGAAATGATAATTTTTAGCAGAGCCCTTGTAACAAAACATTATTTATAAACTAATAAAATATTGTAAATGTTCTACAAGCATGTAATGTTTAACGTCTTCGCTAAGTACTTATTTGAAGCAGCTCTTTGTAACAACTAGTATTTGACGTACCAAGGTAACATGTGTCAAAAGCTATATTTTATCGATCAAATACTGTAAAGACATTATTCTCTTTGAAGCCTAAACCCATCAGTAAATTACCCGGGACTGTGTTGTAAACAGGCAAGTCAGATCAGCTGTCAAAACCCTTTTAAAAATGTCTTTTATATTTAATAATGGTCGGGGTTACGATAATACGTTCTGGTTTTTGAAAGCGTGAGATTCCTTTTAAATTAAGACGGTCGAGTGAATGGGGTACGATTTTTAATAACAAAAGGGGTTAAAATTGAACTAGAAAATGTGTCAGTGACAGATGGGCGTTGTGGATTACAAAAGGGTCGTGTCATATCATAACTTGGTAATATTTAATTTACATAAGAATGCTTCATTGAAATATTTTAGAGCAGTTATTAGCTAATGTATCTTGGTTTATTCATATTCGACTTCAAATTAGATTATTAAACATATGAATGTACACAATTCTCAGTCATTATTTTTTTAACTGAAATGTGGTATTTTCTAACACCTAGTAAAGTGAACTACCACAACGCTGAACAGAAAAAATGTAATTGGTTAAAACAAACATTAGAATCAAACTTTAGTTTTTCATTAAAAAAAAACAAATTAACTTATTTTAGTTTTTTGTTTGAACAGCCTTTAACAACTTTTAACTACATGCCCTCACTTGCTCTCACCAACCTGGTTCGTTTTTGTGCAATCTAATGAAAGCTCAGTTCCATTTTTTTCTTTCTACACCCAGCTAACTTGTTGAGATTGTCAGATACTAAGTTTATTCTAAACTCACAGTTCTGAGCCGAATAGTTGTAATCGACATAATTCTAATTCTTTGTAACCTTTGCTTATGTCATCGGCGACGCTAAGATGGACGACGATGGTACTTTTTACTTCAGAGTCTTAAATATGTTTTCCATCGAGGGTACACAACTTCTGTTAATTTGTATGTCCATGTTCAAGGACTTCTTCGTTGGAGTAGCTTATATGATTGGACTAAAATATTTATTGCACAATTGCTTTCAATGGTATATTTGCGGCTATTCTTGTTAGAAAAACTATCTCTCATTAAAAAAAAATCAGTTAAAATATCAAAAAAAAGTTAAAGTAACTATACAGTGTGTTTAGTATAAGCACAGCAGAAGTAATAGTTATTGTTGCAGAATCAATGTAGTTAAATAATTATTGCTAATTTAACTATATTTGCAATTGTTAATTCTAAAATATTTCTTTTAGTTATTTTAACAATAAGTCTTTCATTATAATCAAACATATTTAGGTGTTTATCTTACTTGATGAATATCGTTACTTTTATTATTTAAATGGTTATATGGACAATGTTTTATAGTAATACTTACTAACCGAATATAGTTAGTTTTACAATCAGTATGGTTCATTACAAAATATAGATTTGTTATTTTGAAGATATGTACGTAGTTATAACAGCAATGACAGGTTGTTAAACTTACAAGGGAAATATCGTAATTTTGCCGCTTGTGACAATATTAAATTGTCAAAATTACAATGTTTTATGATTATACTTACTAACTGAGTTAAGTTAATTTTACCCTCTGTATGGTTCATTCCAAAATAATGTCTGCTATTTTGACAATATCGGGATGTTAAACTTACTATGTGAATATTTATTCTGTAAATTATTAATAATATAATACTGTATATTTATGTAATAATAAACTATATGTATGTTAAACTTGCCTAAAATCACATAGCAACATATAACAACAACTACTGTCAAGAATGGAGGTTATTATAACAATATTAAATTACAACTATGACACAAATATGTCGTAAAATATATTTTAACTATTTTGTTAGTGATACTAAACATAATTAGTTGTTATATTAACAATTATATTTTAATAATATTAATATTGTTATTGTGACTATTTAATAAGTACTAAAATTATAAGTTTCACTGGAAAAAAATGTTGAATTAACCATATTTTCGATAACAAATGCGTAGTTATAATTTACTATATTAATTTTTTCAGTGTATTACAATCTTGTCTCAATATTCCGTCTTGACTATCTTCTTTATTATCGCTAGTACTGGGTTCTTTTGAGTTCTGACAATGTGCATTCAATTTCGCTACTAATAATTTCTAAGACTTTTTTGAGCCTGCCCGTACGAACAGTTTTAACTGATGCAAACAAAATATTAGAAAAAGAAACTTATTCATATTTTTTAGTTAAAATTATTATGAAGGATTGGGGTCTCCAAAGTACTAAAGCATATTTATCGCTTCTCAAGAGTTATTTTTATGATAATCCAGATCCCGAAATTTCATTCACTTAGTGGACAATATGTCACGTTTATACAGATACGGCTGCCTTTTTTATATAGAAAGTCCTACTATTTTGAATTAGGAAACCATTATACAAAGGTTCGAAGACCAGATCTGATGACATTTAACAAATTGTTGTTTTGTCGTATTTGCATAGACCTTGTATATTATATAAAATGTGTAACATTTTGCAATCTGTTAGACTCTTAAATAAACTTTTTTATATATTTACTTATGTCAACTGTGCTAGCAATACCGTTCTCATATACAAATAATTGAAATTTAAAAGACGATTAAGGGATTTTTGTTATTGCTTTCCAAAACATAGTCTTAATAATTAATTAAACATTTTAAATTAAAGTCTTGAAGACATTGTGTAAACCGAATGATAATTGTCTACTTTTTGGAACGTCGTAAACACTACATTTTAATTATCTCGAAGTATAAAGTAATTCGATAAAACAGTGTACGGCTTTTATGATCGTGCTTTAATGGTGAATTTATTTAACGATTTTTGTGAATTGATAGAGATCTACTACTGGCGTGCCATACCGACAACTTAGTAATTTGTTACTTTAATATATTTTTATAAATTTTCTTATATTAAGAACATGTTCCATTCAAAATGCGTCATTACCTAATTTTATTTTAGGGAAAATAGATAGTGGAATAATAAAAAGTAAAATAGAAGTCTAAATTCCCGCCAGAATACCAACGAAGATTTTTTAAATTCTGCATCTCATAAACGGACAGCCTATATTTTACGCATTCTTTAGTCTAACAAAAATGAAAATAACAAGCAATTATGAACTAAAAACCTTAAAAAATTATATTAAATTTTTTTTTTGTTTATAACAATATTAATAATTAATACTACGAATAACATAACAAATTCTATTGCAAAAGGCTGCGTATATTAACTTCTTTATCAACCCCAAATTCAATAGTAGGCTCTGACTGCAAGTTGCGTATGTTTGTGCTGAAATACGTCATTTAGTTGGTCTACAAATGAGTTGATTTAAAATAAACTTTAGTAATTTGTTAAAAAGTGAACTTTAAAGTATTGAGAAGTGTTGGAGCACCAAAGAAATAAAGGATTACGAGTTGAAGAAAAATATATGGAGCCATAGCAAAGATAATTGGAAGAAGTCGATCAACGGTGAAATGCTTTGGAGAAAATTATAAAAAACATAATAACTTTCAAAATAAACGAAGAAATGAACGTCCTAGTAAAATAAAAGACGCTGAAAAAATTTTATAATACAGGAAGTACATAAAGAAACTAGTGTTCGCCTTTCCAAATTATCATCAAGACTGGAGAATTATTTAGATACATCGCTATACACTTCAACTATTTCCAGCGCCCTTCATGATGATAAATATAGTAGACGCATTACTACAAAAAAAAACCGTATGTTTCCGAAGTAAATTCGAAAAAGCTTTTAGAGTTTGCCAAACACCAGGTAAGGAAGGATTTTAACTTTTGATCTTACAAAACAACTTATATCAAAACGCAGAAAAATTGGGATTGCCATATGATTTATAGTTTCAACAGGACAATGATCCAAAACACGCAACCCATGTAGTAAAGCAATGGATTGTAATGACTGTTTCCCACTCCCACACAGAAAACACTATAATCACCGGTTCTAAATCCGATCGAGCATCTGTGTGAAAAAATTAAAAAACCTGATACTACAAGTAAAGAAGGATTTAAAGAATTACTAATAATGCACTGGAATAATATTAGTCCAAATTTTGCGGGAAAATTGGTAGAATCAATGCCTCAAAGATTACAGGGCATAACTGAGTCCAAGACATGGTCTACGAAATTCTAATTCTGCAAGAATTATAAGTAAATGAGAATACAAAGTAATTGTACGTAGACTTTTGCAACAGAATTTATGGTTTTTTTTTAATATTAATTTTTATTATTATCGTTAACCCCTTTTTTTGTGTATTATTTTAAGATAAACTAAGCATATGTTTGATAAAAAAATTGAAAATTTTATTTTATTACATTGTTTTGAGTAAATATATTTTTTAGGGTTATACATAACGGATGTAGGCAGACTTTTGCAAATCACTATACATATTAGAATCATCTGAACGATTTTTATGTCATCGAGTTGACTTTGGATAATCTGTAAATAACAGCAGTTGGACTAGATTATAAAATATAAATTAAATAAAGAAACGCTAAAATAAATAAAATAACATCTAAAATATGGCGATCGAAAGAACATAAAATATGTGTTGGCACCTCTCAGTCTAACGCAAAGTCCTGGCAGTATATGAATAATTTTTATACTAATTAAAGCTCCTGTCTAACTCTGTGCGATAAACAAGGACGCAGCATGCCGAGTTTAGTAGGCCTGAGAACACATGCACATACGTAAAAAGTCTGCGTCGAGCGTGGTCTACATTCGCCATAAAAATGAATCAAAAGATTTTGCTTATTTTTTTTTTGACAAATATGTAAGGTACCTGTACCAAATACGGCCAAGCTCATAATAAGGCTACCTGCCTGTTTTAACAAAACACCTAACGTAACCTAACCTAACAGGATGTTTTGATAGTTTAAATGATTTTGGAGTACATGCCCAGTCACATAATTTGTAGTTTCAAAGTCCTACGCATGATGATGCTAGTATCAGATTGCTCATATTGCTCGATGCGGAAGTAATTTTTACTCCAATTCAATATTAACGATTTTTCCATGAAAAACGGATTATTTTAAAAAACTTTTGTTACAAAAAGTGTTAACTAAAGGTGTGCAGAAAATAGTTTTGGTAAGTATAGACTTCAATATTTATTATTTTAATAATTTTTAGAAATAGTTTTTTCTATATTTTGTATTATCCGTTCATAATAAAGTCTTAAGCTAAAATTATGAAATGGCCTTATTTGAAACAGTGTCCCGTGCAAAAGTATGAAGTTATTAAAAAATATATTTGCAATACATGAACATCCATATTTTTTCCTATTAAGTTTTTGAGCATTTAATAAAACAGTGCAGTGAGTTTTAGTGGGTTTATAAGATATATTGGCTTTATTAGGAGCATTGGTCATCTTATTAGGCACATATTGTGAAAATATGTATTTCCAGCCACCCCCAACAATCTAAGGTGTCTTCTAAGAAAAAAGTTTTATGGTCAGAGCAGGAGCTGAAAGAAACATTATAACGCACTCTTGCTGCCGAACTATATAGCATAACAAAAAGAATTGGAATGTGCAAGTATTTTAGCAGGGATCAAGAGGAACAATTCTGTAACAGAATTTTTCGTTTAGCTGAAGTTGCAAAATTCCTAACGCGAAAATCCTGCGAAGGTTCGTATTTTATTACGCTCACAAACAAAATACAAAACGTAATTTTAATCGAGATTCTGGTATTGGCGGAAGAAAATGGATAAAGCTCTTTTTCGAGAGGCATTTCCGCCGCCGAAAATCCCAAATATTAAATCCCCACACAAAATAATTTAGCTGATCACCGCAGAGGGTATAAAATATAGATGAGACGAGCTGCAAGCTAACCCTTCACCACCAACAGGAAGTCTGGCTCGTAAAGGGGTAAAAAGAGTGCTTCTTTTAATATCAGTACATGCGGAAAATGCTACTATAGTACCTTGTGGAAATGCACCGGGCCAAGCAATACCTCCGACGGTAATTTTTAAAGGAAAGAAGAATGAGTTGATAACATGCACTGAAATAGCATTGTCACCTAAGGGAAGTGAACTGTGAAATTATTATAAAGTGGATGAACCATTTTGCAAATATAAAACAAACGGAAAGGTTTTTGTTATTTTTGGTGGCACTGCTTCTCATATAGGCACCACTAACGAAGTCGATAAATACCAAATAAATTGACTGTGCTTGCCGAGCAAAATTACGAATGAATTGCAACCTTTGAATAAATGCGTACTTAGAAGTTTCGAATACCACTGGGACAGAGATGTTATGTACTATATTATGCAAGGTATCATGATAGAAATGCAACACGAAGTAGATTTGGGAGATTCTTAATCAAGTGATTCAGACAACAGACATTGAACGTTCCTCTACCTACGGTTTATTTATTTTTTTCCTAATAATGAGACCCTATCTAATACCACGACAAAATTAAATTCCACTGAGAAAAAATCTGTTTCACCCAGCCATATAGTAAAAGGAGTGGTTTGATCCACACCTGAGTTACAACCTCTTTCAGTAAAAAGGCGTAAGGCTCAGAATTGTACTGCATAAGTTGTTAGTAGAGATTGATTTAACAAACAGACTAAAACGAAGTGTGTTATGTAAATTAGCATTTATGCTAAAAAGATGAAAATCGATGAACCAAAGGAAAAACGAAAAAGAAAATAAAGAAAGCTGGTTTGTTTTTGTGTGAAAAGGAAAAATTCCTAGACATGGGCTTGTCTGATGTTTGTGTACGGTATGTCAGCAAGAGGTCGATAAGGTCAAATATGTTCAGATTGTCAATCGATTTGATTGTAAAAAATATTGTAACTTTTGGAAATGCTTTTTAAGTTATGATCAGATCATTAAATATTAATAATAATTTATTTATACCCTTGTTTCATATGTATTTTTAAATTATGGAAAAAAATATAAATATGGGAATCGCAGTTAATTAAATAAGATATCGACCAGTTCAAGAGTTCAGAATCTTCGATAAAAGTCGCAACTAGTTTTTCAATAAAAAAATCTTATCTCTGAAACCTTTTAATCCTACGATCTGAAATTTTAGTTTTAGTCAAAATTTGGACCACTAAGTTCGATCGCTCCAGTATACAGTACCCAGAAAAGAGGCTAAAAACTAACTCAACTCGACACGCTAATTCCTTAACTATCACTCAGAGCATCGAGCTCCTTTCTTCTCTCCCGCTTTTAGTATTGTGTTGTATTTCATTTATTTTGCGAATAATTGAACGTAATTCAATTGTTTAATTAAGAGTGCCTGTATGAGGGTTTTGATAGGCATATCGGCAACAATTTATTACAGTGTGCATAATCTTCCATTAAAACCGTATTCTATCAAAACAAACAGATAAGCTCATAAGTCGCCCGATTAGAACTTGAACAATATAGGGTGTCCCATTAAAAAAAGAAAATTAGTAGCAGAATTCGGAAATAAAGAGATATGGCATCAATGTTATAGAAAAACTTAAGGACTAATCAACTAAAATTTAATTCTATAATCACGACAATGAAAAAAAAATTAAGAGGGCGCCACTATTTTGTGGCATCTGATATAGTTGTACAGGTATGATATGAAGTTGATTGTTTCTTGTTATATATAAATTATTTTTTTGTTTTTATTTTTATCGGGTGTCGTTTGAAACGAAATCAAACGCTTTTGGCCCAATAGGTTTTATGGTTTAAAGTATTTAAATGTTAGTGTTTAAATTTGGAAACAAATGTCTATAAAAATAATAATATTTATTTATGCAAAAAAGCACGTTTATTGCACAAGTTACATAAGTTATAATATCCATGATCATTCTTTGTTCTAAAGTATGATTTTACACTTTAAGAATAATTACAATCTAACCTACTAAATTTGAAAAAGTCAATAAATCAGAGCTGCTTTATTCTGTCATATTTATTGCTAAAAACATGTGAATAATAAAATCGTCAGACGTGAAGCAATCAAGAGATTTAAAGACATCAATAATTACTGAATATGCTGCAAATTTTAAACATGTGCGTGTGTGTGTGTATTTATAAATATATGACTGTTTCACTAACGTAAACAATAAGGACATTAATGTTTGCTAGAAATATTGCGAGATCCGTAAAATAAATATGTTTTAGACACTTTAATCATAACTTTGATGTTACATTGTGTGCTAATTTACCTAGAGTTTAATTAACTTTTAATAGATTGTTTTTAATTAAGTATAATATTAAGTTGATAAATACGGTCACGATATTAACAATACTACGAGGGCTCTCCAATCCACTTTACGATTTAGTACCTTTTACACAGAGCAAAAGGAATTAAGTCGGTTTTAATGCAGCAGTAAATACTACTAATTCACAGCCGTTTATGATGGTTATAAATTTAACTTTATTTTTATTATAACAATTAATGGAAAAATGTCCAACATCTACTGTTTCAAAGCTAGATAGTCTTGGCAAACAACTGTAAATTTCTGCTGTGCACTAGTAAAGAACAAGGTGTGACAGACAGATTAAAGTTTAAATTGTTTTACGCCTTTCGTTTGGTTTATCCAAAATTTATTTCCTGTCAGATTTTGTGTTTGAAAAAGATTTCTGTTACAATTTTGAGAGTCATTTTTTTTTGTTATATCCAAGTCTTTTAGCATGTATTCCTCTAAGTAAATACTCAATCTTTTGAAAGTGATTTAAGAATGTTGAATATTTTAGGATATAAAGAAATATATAACAAAACTTAAAAAATCTAATTAACATTTCATTATATCGCCTTAAATCACTTATTTGATGAACTCCATAAATGATAGAAACAAAGTTTTAAGAAAACTAAGAAAAACAGCTTTGTTTATTCTATGTACAAACTTGTTAACAAATTTGTTATGGTGTTAAAGTAAAAAAAACTATTCAAAACAGAGGTGTGTCCAAATAAAAATAAGGGCATGGCTCTAACATTTTTTTCTATACTCAAACATATAGACAACTTTATTTTAAAAAATCGGTAAATTCTTTTACCCGGAACTTCCCTCGTTATGAATTCTTACTTTTATTAGGAAGAGTGAAGTGTGATCCAAGTTGGTTCAGTACATAGTCACAGTATATATGTGTTACATGTACTGTCTCTTCATTTTCATCAGGCGCCATTTTATTCCATCAAATTGGATTCCTACCAATATGTTTACCATCTCCTTTCTACCTATGCCGCATGACTTTTGGGCATAATTTAAAACAAATTTAATAAGTATTCCATATTCACATTTAATTTTTCTGCAAAATTTAAAATCAATTGAGCAATTTTTTTTGTGTTGATTTTTTAAAAATTTTATTTAGTTTTGTTTCGCCACCTTAAATTGAAACCCATATTATTCTGTCTTTACCTACTCCGTTGGTCCGCAGATATCCCAGATATTAAGTTTCTGAATGGTTTTCATTAACGATCCTCTTGTTGCTATGTTAGAGTGATGTATTATTTGGGATTGGGATCCAGTAAAAAAAATTAAGGCCCTTTTTTAAATTGCCGAGGCTTCGCCAATTTACGGTTGCATCATCTGGGCACAGATTTTTATATCCTGCATAAAACTCATATTAGTATTTAACTACTCCATAGGTCCGCAGATATTTCCTAACCCCAAAATAGTACACTACTCTAACATAACAACAAGAAAATCGTAAAGGAAAACCATTTAGACATTTAATATCTGCGAACCAACGGAGTAGACTGATATTATGAGTATCATGCACGATATAAAATGTATATGTCTCCCAAGGATGCAAAAATAAAGTTGCGAAACGTCGGTAATTTAAAAAAAACTTTTTTTTTTCACTGATAATATGCGTATCATGCAGGATATAAAATTTATATGTGTCCTGAGGATGCAACAATAAAGTTGCGAAACATCAACAATTTAAAAAAAGCTTTAGTTTTTTTATTGAATCCTAACCCCAAAAAATACACCACTCTAACATAAGAACAAGAGGATCATTAACAAGAACCATTTAGTGACCTAATATTTGGGAAATATCTGCGGACCAACCTAGTAGGTATAGACTGATAATATGGATTTCATGCAGGATATACACTCTATATATACCTATACATATTTATATATATATATATATATATATATATATATATATATATATATATATATATATATATATATATATATATATATATATATATATATATATATATATATATATATATATATATATATATATATATATATATATATATATATATATATATATATATATATATATATATATATATATATATATATATATATATATATATATATATATATATATATATATATATATATATATATATATATATATATATATATATATATATATATATATATATATATATATATATATATATATATATATATATATATATATATATATATATATATATATATATATATATATATATATATATATATATATATATATATATATATATATATATATATATATATATATATATATATATATATATATATATATATATATATATATATATATATATATATACATATACCATGAAGATACAACAATAGAGTAGCGAATCGTTCACAATTAAAAAAAAACATTTTTTTTTACTGGATTCAACCCCAAATAATACACCACTCTAACATAAAAACAAGAGAATCGTTAACGAGAACCATTTAGAAACCTAATATCTGGGAAATATCTGCTGTCCAACGTAGTAGGTGAAGCCTGAAAATATGTGTTTCATGCAGGACATAGAATCCATATATATATGTGTTCTGAGGATGTAAACAATAAAGTTTCGAAACGTCGACAATTTAAAAAAAGTCTTTTATTTTTTTCTAGATTTTAACCCCAAATAATACACCACTCTAACATAAGAACAAGAGGATCGTTAACGAAAACCGTTTAGAAACTTAATATCTGGGCAATAACTGCGGACAAACGGAATATGTAAAGACTGATAATATGGGTTTCATGCTGGATAAAGAATCTACATATGTGTCCTGAAGATGCAACAATAAAGTTGCGAAACGTCGACTATGTATACTCTATTATACTCTAAAATGGTAACAAAAGGATTGTTAACGAAAATCATTTAGAAACTTAATATCTGGGTAATATATGAGTAACGGAGTAAAAGTACTGATAATATGGCTTTCATGCAGGATATAAGATCTATATATGGGTCCTGAGGATGCAACAGTTGAGTTGCGAAACGTCGACAATTTAAAACAATACTTGTTTTTTTTTACTGCATTTTAACCCCAAATAATACATCATTCTAACAATCGTTTTTTTGACATTATTCCGCCATATTGGATTTTTACCAAAAAATTATCAGGCCATCCCCATATGACCCTTAATTTTTGATAAAAATTTGAAGTCAATCAGGTAAGTAATATTTAAGCTATTTCGCGAACTGATACACAGACCGACAGACAGATCGACGGATTTGATAAAACATGTTTTTTGGCATCTAGGGACGCTAAAACATGAAGATATGTAAGTCCTAAGAGGGTGATTTTCTTCACAATTACAAAAATTTTATTTGGATTCAATCTTGTGCCGCCATCTCGAATTAGTAACATAGTTTTACTAGTTGCGCCCTATACTACAATTAGTTACGGCACAAAATTTGAAATCCAACTATTAAGAAGTTTTTCAGGCTGACTTTTTAAATATTTTATTAAACCGCCATTTTGTTCCACCATGTTGGATTCGTACCAAAATACTACCAGTTGATTCCAATATAATACTTGATGTTTGCAAAGTTTTAGATAAATTGTATGAGTAGTTTTTTAATACATTTTTTTCAAGATTTCATTAGGCCGCCATTTTGTTTCCCATATTTTATTTTTACCAAAATGTTACCAGGTCATCCTCATATGGCCCTTAATTATTGACCAAAATTTGAAGTCAATCGGGTAAGTACTCTTTAAGCTATGCCGCGAACTCTCAGACAGACAGACAGACCGACAGACGCACCGAAAAAATTGATAGAACATATTTTTTGGCATCTAGCGACGCTAAAACCAAAAGATGTGTAAAACCTGAGAGGGTGATTTTTTCAAGTATTACAAACATTTTACTTGGCTGCCATTTTGTTCGGCCATCTTGAATTAGTACCACTACTTTACTACTAGATCCCTATACCACAATTAGTTATGGCACATAATTTGAAATCAAACCATTGAGCTGTTTTTTCAGACTGAATTTTTAAATATTATATTATGCCGCCTTTTTGTTCCGCCATCTTGGATTCGTACCAAAATTTTACCACATGATTTCAACATAATAGTTGATATTTTTGCAAAATTTGAGACAAACTGGATAAGTAGTTTTTTAATAATATTTTTTTAACATTTCACTAGGCCGCCATTTTGTTTCGCCATATTGGATTCTTACCAAAATGTTACCAGGTCATCCCCATATGACCCTTAATTTTTGACCACAATTTGAAGTCAATCGGATAAGTAGTTTTTTAGCTACGCCGCGAACAGACAGACAGACAGACCGACGAAATTGAGAAAACATGTTTTTCGTCATCTAGGGACCCTGAAACGTGAAGATCTGAAAAAATCTCGGAGAATGATTTTTTTACGATTACAATACTTCCCTTGTACGAGGGAAGTACAAATCGGTAAATTCCTTTATCCGGAACTTCCCTCGTTATGAATTATTACTTTTATTGGGAAGAACGAAGTGTGATCAAAATTGGTTCAGTTTATAGTCACAGTATATATGTGTTACATATATTATCTCTTTATTTTCATTGGGCGCCATTTTGTTCCATCATATTCGATTCATACCACTATGTTTTACCATTTCCTTTCTACCTATGCTACACTTGACTTTTGGGCATAATTTAAAATAAATTCAATAATCGTCCCATATTCACATTTAATTTTTCTACAAAAATTAAAATCAATTGAACAAGATTTTTTTACGGTCATTTTTAGAAAAAAATATTTGGCCATCTTAAATTGAAACCCATATCATCAGTCTTTACCTACTTCGTTGGTCCGCACATATCCCAGATATTAAGTTTCTGAATGGTTTTCATTAACGATTCTCTTGTTATGTTAGAGTGGTGTATTATTTGGGGTTAGGATCCAGTAAAAAAACAAATGCCCTTTTTTTAAACTACCTACGTTTCGCCAATTTACTGTTGCATCCTCAGGATACATATATTTTATATCCTGCGTGAAACCCATATTAGGCTTTACCTACTATCTACTCTAATTTTTTTCTTCAACAAAATTTTGATTTTTTGCGCCATCATATCGACTTTTTACAACTCCCTTGGTAACCACGATTGGATGATTTGAGTAAAAATTTAAGTATCTGTTTGTGTGTGTAGGGTTTTTGGATGCATTTGTTTCAAAACTGTGTATGTCTTTTTTAATAAGTATGTTTAAAAATGGAAGTTGTTGGTCTGTTTATTTTTCTATAGTAAATTTAATTGCCGGTTATTTGGTGTTAAAATGATTTAAAAAATCATTTAAATGTTGATCGTCATGTTCATAAATACAAAATCAATGCACCTCCACCAAAGAAGTGGCTAATGATCGTAATTTTGATAATAATTTAACTCAAAGTTTTCCATAAAACGTAAAATAAAAAAAGTGCTTTAATATTGTTAAAGATAATTGTGTAGCATCTTGTTCAGTTAACTTTAATAACAAATGGTTAAATTTGCTAATACTGAAGTAAAAAGAGGACACCTTAAACTACAATAAATTAAAATGAAAAGATTCTTAAGGTACACATATTTTTTCGCCATATTTTATTAATTAAAAATAACTCTTTACAGTGACATTCTGATTATAATTCTGGTACAAAACATAAGTAATATATTGCTTTTAGCTTTTTATTTTTAGTTTTGCTGAAGACGGGATAGACTTTCCACCAAAAAGTCCAAAAAGTAGATATTTTTCAGTGTCGTTCCTCAAGTACCTTCATGGTGGACCTAGGACTAAAAAGTGCATATTAAAATCTTATGGTAAATAGATAAATTTTTTTAATTATCTTAATTTTTCTATTACAATTGTGGCGAAAAACTTAAAAATAGTTTTCTTCTCAAATTATACTTACACGACGAAAAATATCAACTACATCATACATATATTCAATTTAGAACAAAATTTTGTGCATAACCCTTAATGAAAATTAACAAAAAGACTATAATATTTTCAAATTGTTACTTTTTAAAAAATGTTAAATCATTTTGTAAGAACTATTTTAGTTTACGATGAAATAAATATTTTCCAGTTGCATTAAACCATTTTTACTTCCCACGTAAAAGGGAAGTATTGTAATCGTGAAAAAATCATTCTTCGAGATTTTTTCAGATTTTCACGTTTCAGGGTCCCTAGATGACGAAAAACATGTTTCCTCAATTCCGTCGGTCTGTCTAACTGTTCGCGGCCTAGTTAAAAAACTACTTATCCGATTGACTTCAAATTTTGGTCAAAAATTAACGGTCATATGGGGACGACCTGGTAACATTTTGGTAAAAATCCAATATGGCGATACACAATGGCGGCCTAGTGAAAAAAATTGTTATTAAAAAACAACTTATATTTTATCTCAAATTTTGTAAAAATATCAAGTATAATGTTGAAATTAAGTGGTACAATTTTGGTACGAATCCAAGATGGCGGAAAAAAATGCCGGGATAATAAAATATTTAAAAATACAGCCTGAAAAAACTGCTTAATAGCTTGATTTCAAATTGTGTGATGTAACTAATTGTGGTATAGGGATCAACTAGTAAAATAATGGTACTAATTCAAGATGGCCAAACAAAATGGCGGCCAAATAAAATGTTTGTAATACTGAAAAAATCACCCTCTCAGGTTTTACACATCTTTTCGTTTTAGCGTCGCTAGATGCCAAAAAATATGTTTTATCAATTTTATCGGTCCGTCTGCCAGTGTGTCTGTTCGTCTCTCTGTCTGTCAGTTCACGGCATAGCTTAAAGACTACTTACCCTATTTACTTCAAATTTTGGTCAAAAGTTAATGGTCATATGGGGATGATCTGGTAACATTTTGGTAAAAATCTAACATGGTGAAACAAAATGGCGGCATAGGTAAATCTTAAAAAAATATTATTATAAAACTACTCGTCCAATTTATCTCAAATTTTGCAAAAAACATCAAGGATAATATTGAAATCAACTGGTAATGTTGTGGTTCGAATCCAAGATAGCGAAACAAAATGGCGGCCTAGTGAAGTGTTAAAAAAATTATTATTGAAAAACTACTTATCCAATGTATCTCAAATTTTGCGAAAACATCAAGTATTATTTTGAAATGAAGTGGTAAAATTTTATTACGAATCGAAGATGGCGGAACAAAATAGTGGCATAATAAAATATTTAAAAATTCAGCCCGAAAAAACTGCTTAATGGTTTGATTTCAAATTGTGTGTCGTAATTAATTGTGGTATAGTGATCAGCTAGTGAAATTCTGGTACTAATTCAAGGTGGGCGAACCAAATGGTGGCCATATAAAGAGTATGTAATCGTGAAAAAATCACCCTCTCAGGTTTTACACGTCTTTCCATTTTAGCGTCTCTAGATGCCAAAAAAATATGTTTTATCAATTCCATCGGTCCGTCTGTTGGTATGTCTTTGTCAGTTCGCGACATAGCTTAAAGATTACTTGCCCGATTGAACTTCAAATTTTTATCAAAAATTAACGGTTATATAGGTATGACCGGGTAATATTTTGGTAAAAATCCAAGATTTTGCATAAACAGCAAGTATTATGTTGGAAAACAAAATGGCGGCGTAGTGAGATGGTAAAAAAATTATTATGAAAAAACTGCTTATCCAATTTATTTCAAATTTTGCATAAACAGCAAGTATTATGTAAAAAAAAAGTATTTTTTAAATTGTCGACGTTTCGCAACTTATTGTTGCATCCTCCTCAGGACACATATATAGATTATATATCCTGCATGAAATACATATTTTCAGTCCTTACCTACTACGTTGAACCGCAGATATTTCCTAGATATTAAGTTTCTAAGTGATTTTTGTTAAGATCCTCTTGTTTTTATGTTAGAGTAGTGTATTATTTGGGGTGAGGACTCAGTAAGTAAAACAGATGTCTCTTTTTAAATTGTCTACGTTTCGCTACTCTATCGTTGTATCCTCAGAACACATATACATTTTATAACCTGCAGGATACCCATATTAGTCTTTACCTACTCCATTCGTCCGTAGATATTTCCTAACCCCAAGTAATACACCACTGCAATATAATAACAAGAAGATCGTTAACGGAAACCATTTAGAATTTTAATATCTGAGAAATATCTGCGAACCAACGGAGTAGGTAAAGACTATAATATGGGTATCCTGCAGGCTATAAAATGTATGTGTTCTGAAGATGCAACGATAGAGTAGCGAAACGTAGACAATTTAAAAATAGACATCTGTTTTTTTTACTGAGTCCTAACCCCAAATAATACACAACTCTAACATAAAAACAAGAGGATCTTAACAAAAACCACTTAGAAACTTAATATCTAGGAAATATCTGCGGTTCAACATAGTAGGTAAAGACTGAAAATATATGTTTCATGCAGTATATATAATCTATATATGTGTCCTAAGGAGGATGCAACAATAAGTTGCGAAACGTCGACAATTTAAAAAATACTTTTTTTTTACTTGATCTTAACCCCAAATAATACACCACTCTAACAAACATTTGTTTAACATTGTTGCGCCGTATTGCATTTTTACCAAAATATTATCAGGCCATCCCCACATGACGGAATTGATAAAACATGTTTTATAACTTCTTGGGACACTACAACGTGAAGATATGTAAATTTTAAGAGGGTAATTTTCTTCACGATTACAAACATTTTATTTGGCGGCAATTTTGTTCCGTCATTTTGAATTAGTAACACAGTTTTTCTAGTTGAGCCCTATACTACAATTAGTTATGGCACACAATTTTTCAGGCTTAATTTTTAAATACGTTATTATAGCGCCATGTTGTTCCGCTATCTTGGATTCGTACCATAATTTTACCAGTTGATTCCAACATAATACTTGCTGTTTATGCAAAATTTGAAATAAATTGGATAAGCAGTTTTTTCATAATAATTTTTTTACCATTTCACTACGCCGCCATTTTGTTTCGCTATCTTGGATTTTTACCAAGATATTACCCGGTCATACCTATATAACCGTTAATTTTTGATAAAAATTTGAAGTTCATCGGGCAAGTAATCTTTAAGCTATGTCGCGAACTGACACGGACATACCAACAGACGGACCGACGGAATTGATAAAACATATTTTTTTGGCATCTAGGGACGCTAAAATGGAAAGACGTGTAAAACCTGAGAGGGTGATTTTTTCACGATTACATACTCTTTATTTGGCCACCATTTTGTTCGCCCACCTTGAATTAGTGCCAGAATTTCACTAGCTGATCACTATACCACAATTAATTACGACACACAATTTGAAATCAAACCATTAAGCAGTTTTTTCGGGCCTAATTTTTAAATATTTTATTATGCCGCTATTTTGTTCCGCCATCTTCGATTCGTATTAAAATTTTACCACTTGATTTCAAAGTAATACTTGATGTTTTCGCAAAATTTGAGATACAGTGGATAAGTAGTTTTTCAATAATAATTTTTTTTAAACACTTTACTAGGCCGTCATTTTGTTTCATTATTTTGGATTCGAACGAAACAATATTAACAGTTGATTTCAATATTATCCTTGACGTTTTTTGAAAAATTTGAGATAAATTGGATGAGTAGTTTTTTAATAATGTTTTTTTTAAGACTTTCCTATGCCGTCATTTTGTTTCACCTAGATTTTTACCAAAATGCTACCAGATCATCCCCATATGACCATTAATTTTTGACCAAAATTTTAAGTAAATAGGGTAAGTAGTCTTTAAGCTATGCCGTAAGAGACGGACGGACAGACTGGCAGACGGACCGACAAAATTGATAAAACATATTTTTTGGCATCTAGCGACGCTAAAACGAAAAGATGTGTAAAACCTGAGAGGGTGATTTTTTTAGTATTACAAACATTTTATTTGACCGCCATTTTGTTTGGCCATCTTGAATTAGTACCATTATTTTACTAGTTAATCCCTATACCACAATTAGTTACAGCATACAATTTGAAATCAAGCCATTAAGCAGTTTTTTCAGGCTGTATTTTTAAATATTTTATTATGCCAGCATTTTGTTCCGGCATCTTGGATTCGTACCAAAATTGTACCACTTAATTTCAACATTATACTTGATATTTTTGCAAAATTTGAGATAACAAAATATAAGTAGTTTTTTAAAAACAATTTTTTTCACTAGACCGCCATTGTGTATCGCCATATTGGATTTTTACCAAAATGTTACCAGGTCGTCCCCATATGACCGTTAATTTTTGACCAAAATTTGAAGTCTATCGGATAAGTAGTTTTTTAACTACGCCGCGAACAGTCAGACAGACAGACAGACCGACGGAATTGAGGAAACATGTTTTTCGTCATCTAGGGACCCTGAAACGTGGAGAAAAAATCTGGGAGAATGATTTTTTCACGATTACAATACTTTCCTTTTACGAGGGAAGTAAAAATGGTTTAATGCAACTGGAAAATATTTATTTCATCGTAAACTAAAATAGTTCTTACAAAATGATTTAACATTTTTTAAAAAGTAACAATTTGAAAATATTATAGTCTTATTGTTAATTTTCATTAAGGGTTATGCACAAAATTTTGTTCTAAATTGAATATATGTATGATGTAGTTGATATTTTTCGTCGTGTAAGTATAATTTAAGAAGAAAACTATTTTTGAGTTTTTCGCCACAATTATAATACAAAATTAAGATAATTAAAAAAATTTATCTATTTACCTTAAGATTTTAATATGCACTTTTTAGTCCTGGGTCCACTATGAAGGTACTCGAGGAACGACACTGAAAAATATCTACTTTTTGGACGTTTTGGTGGATAGTCTACTCTCGTCTTCAGCAAAACTAAAAATAAAAAGCTAAAAGCAATGTATTACTTATGTTTTGTATCAGAATTATAACCAGAATGTCACTGTAAAGAGTTATTTTTAATTAATAAAATATGGCGAAAAAATATGTGTACCTTAAGAATCTTTTCATTTTAATTTATTGTAGTTTAAGGTGTCCTCTTTTTACTTCAGTATTAGCAAATTTAACCATTTGTTATTAAAGTTAACTGAACAAGATGCTACACAATTATCTTTAACAATATTAAAGCACTTTTTTTATTTTACGTTTTATGGAAAACTTTGAGTTAAATTATTATCAAAATTACGATCATTAGCCACTTCTTTGGTGGAGGTGCATTGATTTTGTATTTATGAACATAACGATCAACATTTAAATGATTTTTTAAATCATTTTAACACCAAATAACCGACAATTAAATTTACTATAGAAAAATAAACAGACCAACAACTTCCATTTTTTTTTCAGTATTAGCAAATTTAACCATTTGTTATTAAAGTTAACTGAACAAGATGCTACACAATTATCTTTAACAATATTAAAGCACTTTTTTATTTTACGTTTTATGGAAAACTTTTGAGTTAAATTATATTCAAAATTACGATCATTAGCCACTTGTTTGGTGGACGTGCATTGATTTTGTATTTATGAACATGACGATCAACATTTAAATGATAAACTAACCGGCAATTAAATTTACTATAGAAAAATAAACAGACCAACAACTTCCATTTTTAAACATACTTATTAAAAAAGACATACACAGTTTTGAAACAAAAGTATCCAAAAACCCTACACACAGAAACAGATACTTAAATTTTTATTCGAATCATCCAATCGTGGTTACAAAGGTAGTTGTAAAAAATCGATGTGATAGCGCAAAAAATCAAAATTTTGTTGAAGAAAAAATTTTTATAAAAGGTGTTTTAAATCTAAATATTTATCCCAATGTTTTAATTGATCAATGATCTTTAAGACACAAAATACGCTTAGAAGGAAACTCAGAAACTACAAAAAATGTTATTTATAAAATTCCGTGCCAACATGCACTAGATAACAATTAAAAAATTAATTGGAATGTTTCTAGTATTTTGGCAAAAAACCATGTTCCAATATTAAGTGCCTTAATATTGTTAAATTAAGATAATTGTGTATCATCTTGTTCAGTTCATATAATAACACATGATTAAATTTGCTAAATACTGGGGTAAAAAAAGGACACCTCAAAATACAATAAATTAATATTTATTGTATTATATAATAAATATTTTTTCACCTTATTTTAAGAATTAAAAATAACACCTTTAAATTAACATTAATTGACATTCTATCAGAGATTAGCCATTCTGGTTATATTTATGATACAAAACATAAGTAATATACTGCTTTTAGATTTCATTTTAAGTTTTGCTGAAGACGGGGTTAGACTCACCCGAAACGTCCAAAACCATAGACATTTTTCAGTGTCGTTCCTCGGGTACCTTCATAGTGGACCCAGGACTAAAGACTGCATATTAAAATCCTAGGGTGAATAGATAACATTTTTTAAACATTTTAATTTAGTATTATAATTGTGGCGAAAATCCCAAAAAATAGTTTTCTTCTTAAATCATAAATCTTCCACCATGATTTCGTAATTATACATGTATGTATGTCATATTGTCCAGATTTTGTTGATCTCCACTGTACATATTTTTACCCGACTCCGTATGTAAAGGACGGTAATGTGTTTAACAGTCTTATATGTATGTATGTATGTATGTATGTATGTACCCATTTTTGTTGCTACCTATAGGATAAACGCCTGGACCGACTTTCATGAGTAGGGCACCAAGAGATTAGCCTGCATCCCGCGAGTGTTAGGTAGAGTTGCCTGAAAAATCAGAATTGCGGAAGTAATACGTATGAAATTAAAGAGCTCTGGTATCCCAAATATAGGCAATTATTTAACGTTCAACCCTGTATTATCTAAACGCTTGATCCCGAGTAAAAGAAGTAAATAATACACTAAGAAACGTCTATGCTCCCTCTAGAGACTAGTATTAGTACAGCACCATCGAGGTTTGGGCTGATTTTTGAGAAATTTTTTAAATGTAGCGTGCACAATTTTTTTTGTTTTGCTAGGACAAAAACGATTAAGCAGGTCTAAAACTCATTTGTAGTTTCAAAAAAATATTACATGTAAATTGCAGCTAACGACGCGACGTCAAGATAAACAGTTTGAAAAGGCGTACTTTTAAACCGACATGTGTCAATATATTAGCAAATATCTTCTCTAATAGTTTTAGGGGTGGTAAAAAGGGTTACCGAATTTTGTTTACCAAATTAAGGTAATTATGGTAAAAATAATAAATACGTTAGTGGAGTCAAATATGACACTGTAGTAGATGCTTTCATCGGGGAATCAGAAGTAGTTTAATTTTAATTTTTTGCTTTAAACGGGATACCGGATACCTACCTATATCGTCGTCTGTTATAGTATGTTTTGTGGTTTCTTTTACTATATTAATAATATAGTTCCAAGCAAACGGGTTTTTTGTTTTCTTAATAATAATTTATACTTGTTAGTCCGATGTTTGGAGTAAGAATGTAGGATTATGAGAGGAATAAATGAAATGTTTATGCTGGTTTATTTTAAAAAGCGCCTTTTTTTATTTTCTCTCTTTTTTAATTTATTTTTATATTGAACTTGTACAATGTTTCGGGGTCAAACGGGTTTAATGGAGCGTAGATATAGATCCATACTCGAGGGCTATGCGAGATAGCCAACCCCGTGACGGGTCTTTACAGATGCGTCACGGGAGTGGAGTCTCACGGCAGTCAAGATCGACGTCCGTAAGCGAAGAGCTACATGCTTCCCGAGCTGGCCCTGTTCACAACTGAAGACGTCGGATCTAGAGAAGGTAATCTCGAAAATCACCTGTCGTGGGACACTAAACACACACACACATAAATACACCTCACACCTCCAGAGCAGCACTGGGCTGGTTGGGCGGTTCGGATCCTCGTTGATGGTGAAGCTGCTGCTGTCTATGCCGATGCGAAGTGGTAGCGGTGGAAGAAAACTGGTATAGCACACCAGTGCCGTCGTATAGTACAGAGTCCCACCCTTGCCTAACCAGCGTAGGAAGCTGATCTCATCATGCGGCGAAAAATCTCGGATCATGCGTGACTGCCAGGTGGTGCCTGGATTAGGGCCGTCCCACATGGTTCGGGGGGCTACACTTGCGGCTGTCGCACTTCCTAGGCAGGAAAATAGCAACTTTTACCATCGGCTGGGTGATGGACTGCTTAAGATCTGTTCATGCTGTCGCATCTGGTAACATACATTACACACACACTCCAATCTCAACCATGGAAGGAAATAAAAAAGAAAAACGTAACGTCCTAGAGGAAGAAGAAGCGAAGCACCCTAGCTTCACAGAGGTAGACATGTCTACAGATACAGAGGTAGGATCAGTAAGGGAGGAGGAGCTTCTGAGTTCTCCCATGCAGCAGAAAGAGGCTGCTCAACAGCAACCTCAAAGCAGCGATGGAGAACAATCTGAGGCTCGAAAAGGCAAAGAGTAGGAAGACGGCGCTTCAACTTCTACGAGTAGAAGATCCAGCATGGATCAGCTCAAATGGAAGCGAAGTAAGAGAGCGCAAAGGAAAAGGAAGAAGGCTGAAAGAGCGGCTGCTATGAAAGAGCAACCGCCTAAAGCAGAAGAAGCTGACAGGCAGCAAGCTGTGCAACCACATGCACGGTACCAGCAGCCGTCAACCTCTGGTGTCTTTAAGCCAAGAGGACCCATGGGCAGAAGGTACACTCAGGCTGCTAAGAAGCAACCTGTAGAGTTACCGGAAGCCCCAAGGTCAAGCAGAGATGACCGCGGTACGAAGGAACAGCTGCCTTCGACATCTCAAGGAGGTAAAAGACCAAAGGCAGACATTAGAACACCACCAGAAGCGTCCCGTAGGAAACGCCCGAGAGAGGCTGCGGGGACCGGACGGTCTCCTCTGCTGCGAGGAGAGGAGGCTCAAAGACAAGCCGAACAACTCGCCTCGAGAGAGCACCAGGTGGTCATCCTCTCGAACCGTCCTAACGGAGACGTTACCATCGAGCAGGCCGAAGGAATTAGGCAGCACTTAGTGGACCAGATGCTGGAGTACATGGCTGGCCCAGCAGAAGGTCCAGAAGGCCCAGAACTAAGGTTCCATAATTCAGGAAGGGTTGAGCCAAACTGGTTTCTAGTGACTGCACATGACGAGCAATCACTCAAATGGCTCCTCGAAGACTGTGCCACGTTCAGCATAGGAGGAGTCGAAAAGAAAAAAATTAGGTTTACTTCTTTATGAGAAGCAAAGAAGTTGACCTCTCCAGACTTCAGAGGCGGTACTATCCCTACAGAACCGCAATATGCGGATTCCTCAATTGCGGCACACTGCCACCAGCGGGGGACCTGGGGACTGGAGGGTCACCTATCTGGTAGATCGAGAGGTAGTTCAG
This sequence comes from Kuschelorhynchus macadamiae, assembly GCA_030620095.1. Lineage (NCBI taxonomy): Eukaryota > Metazoa > Arthropoda > Insecta > Coleoptera > Curculionidae > Kuschelorhynchus > Kuschelorhynchus macadamiae. The sequence goes on along the minus strand of JAUTXW010000056.1, from coordinate 1,501,054 downwards.
GAGCTTGATCGAGCTGGCTGGCTGCTCTACTATGAGTTGGTAACCTTGACTGTTCGGAGAGCGATGATTTATAGTGGAGCAGTCCGCGCGTCTCCTTCAGGTTAAGAGCCGGGAAGTGAGCAAAGGCAGATCCCTCTTTTCAGTATAGCCCTGCCTTCGCTTTGAGGGTAAGTCAGATTAATCTTCAGCACAGCCATGATGCGACTGGCGAACTGGCTGCGTCATTGGCTGCTGTTGGAGACATTGTACTAATTCAAGAACCGTACATTTTTAGGAACGCGATCAGGGGATTTGGAGGAAGCGGCTATAATATCATTGCCGGGAAAGAGGAAGATGGAGCAAGGACATGCATACTAGCATCCCAGGGATTGAGCATTGTGCCACTCCCGCAGCTGGGATCCAGGGATGCCACAGCAGCCTTGCTTGAATATGAGGTAAGTGGCATTAATCGTAAGATTGTAGTAGGTAGTATTTACATGCCCTACGACGACCCACGTCCTCCCCCAGGGGAAGACTTGGATCGTCTTCTGGCATTTGCAAGTAGTAAAGATTTGCCGACATTGATCGGCTGCGACGCCAATGCTCATAACACTATTTAGGGCAGCACGAACACCAATGCCAGAGGAGAATCTCTTCTACAGTATTTGGCGTCGACAAACCTTGAGATATTGAATAGAGGAACCGAACCGACATTTGTTAATCGGATTCGGAAAGAAAGAATTGACATCACGTTGGTGTCAAGATGTTTACTAGGGGAGGTATTAGGGTGGAGGGTTTCATCTGATATATATATGTCTGACCATAGAATGATAAGACTTGAACTCAAGGCAGATCAATCGGCTCCGGTTTTTAAAAGAAATCCCAGATCAGTAGACTGGGCAAAATACACTCAGTCGCTGCAAGAACAATTAGCGATCAATAGCATCGAAAATTGCTTCAGCTTTCGAGCAGTCTTGTCCCCTCCTGAGAGTTCAAACGCGCAGAGTCAAATGGTGGAGCGTAAAACTCGCCAAACTAAGGGACACAGCGCGAATGAGGCTCAGGAGCGCCTTAAAAGGAGAAGGACAACACGACGCAATGTGGAATGAGTACAAGGAAGCAAGGAAAGACTTTAAGAGGGAACTAAGGAGAAACAAGAGGAAGACATGGAGAGGTTTCTGTGAGGAAATTGAGTCTTTGCCTGAGGCATCGAGGCTTTCAAGAACCCTCTGCGGTGATAATCGAGGTCTGGTAGGCAACTACAGTAATCACTGATGTTAGCGTCACCTGGGCCATCAATGAATTCAGCCACTACAAGGCCGCAGGGCCGGATAACATCTTCCCGGCCCTATTGCCAAGGGGCCTCAACATATTGAGGCCTTTCATTAAGGAACTCTACAGGGCAAGATTGCCCTTGGGTACGTACCAGAGGTATGGCGGTCAGCTAGAGTCAAATTCATTCCGAAACCGGGAAGAGGAGACTATACGACCGCCAAATCTTTTAGACCGATAAGCCTGACATCCTTCCTAATGAAAGCATTGGAAAGGATCATTGACAGGCATCTAATGGAGGGAGCACTAGCAGTCTCACCGATTCATGCTAATCAGCATGCATATAAGGATGGGCGATCAACGGAGTCGGCTCTCCCCAGTATGGTGCAAAGGATTGAGAAGGCTTTACAATTTAAGGAAGCAGCTTTAGCTGTGTTTTTCGATGTGGAAGGAGCGTTTGATAGAGCACGGACAAACGTCATCTGCGACTCGCTCGCAGCCAGGAGCGTTAAAACGAATCTGATGCGTTGGGTTAGAAGTGCACTGCAAGAGCGCGGCGTCCAAGCGAGTCAGGGCGGGTACCAGATAGACATTGGGGTGCGAGGCGGATGCCCTTAAGGCAGCTGTATCTCATCGCACCTATGGTGTCTCCACAGACTTGTGGAGGCCGGCTTCTATGCACAAGCTTATGCGGATGATGGATTGATTCTAATATCAGGCAAGTACTTGGGCATCATCTGCGAGAGAATGCAGATGGCCTGTAATATATTGGAGGCATGGTGTAATGAGGTAGGTCTCACGGTTAATCCGCGGAAGACTGAGATGATTCTCTTTACAAGGACAAGGAATTTAGGAGATTTTCGACCCCCAAGATTGTATGGTCAACAACTGACCTTGGCAAAAGAGGTTAAATACCTGGGAGTCACAGTAGATGCAAAGCTGAGCTGGAAGACTCATGTCGACAGGCAGATAAGGAAGTTAATAGCGACCTTCTGGCAGCTCCGTAGAGCGGTAGACAAAACCTGGGGGCTAAGTCCTAGGGTCATGCACTGGTTGTACCAAGCAGTCATAAGACCCAGGATATCATACGGCTCAATAGTAAGGTGGCCCTCGGTGGAGAGGAAAACCATTCGTTCCAGTCTTGGAAAAGTCCAGAGACTGGCTAGCCTAGCGATAACTGGAGCAATGAGGACGACGCCATCAGCAGCATTGGATGTCTTGCTAGGGCTGCCATCATTGTCGACTTTCATTAAGAAAGAGGCTATGGCAGCGTATTTGCGAATGGGGGACGCAGGAGCTTGGCATACCAAAGGTGAGGTTGTGGGTCATGCAAGGATCTCCCACATTGTGGAAAGAGAGATTCCTTTATCTACCTACAGAGTAGCATAACCCTCAAGCAGACTAAGATGGCATAAGGGTTATAGTATCTCAATCCCCGAAAAAGAGGACTGGGAGAGAAACAGGCTGGAGTTCTCCAGAGAGGCAATTCTTTGCTATAGGGATGGTTCACGTATGATACATGCAATCCTCTGGTGCTGGAGTTTATATTGAGGCTACACAAACCGGGTCCAGCTTCCCTTTGGGGAGGTTTTCAACGGTGTTTCAGGCTGAGGTATATGCCATTCTAATGGCAATAACGATGAAGGAAGTCATAGAGGGGGCAGAGGGAGAGATTGTCATATGCTCAGACAGTCAAGCAGCACTTAAGGCGCTCGACTCACCCATGGCGGGATCAGATTTGGTTCAGGAATGCGGTGACAGGCTAGAGCAGTTGGCGCGACATAAAAGAGTGAAGTTGGTTTGGGTGCCAGGACACTGTGGGATTGAGGGCAACGAGGGGGCAGATGAGTTTGCTAGACTCGGCGACACCAGTCCGTATGTAGGACCAGAACCACCTTTAGGCATCACTATACACAAAAAAAGATATTTTTAAATTAAGCATATATGTGATTTCAAAAAAAAGACTTCAGTTAGAACTCCTATACTCTTAAATTGAAAACATGCCTTTATTTTAAAGATTTTAGAATTTTCATAATAAAAAAAGAACATTTTCAGCTTATTTATTCAATTAAATGGCGTTTATTTTAAAGTAAAGACACCATTTGTCATTGCGAAAATATGAGGTGCATATACAAAGATCTTGTCAAGTCGTCAGTTTAAACTCATGGTTATTCTTATTTGAATAATAAGATATTAAAATAATAAATCCAATATTTGGAATAGAGAGTATGAAGACACAAGTTTGAAATACGTATATTATTATTTTGAATACTTAATTGTTTTATATAAAAAGTATTGCCTCTCATTATAAAATCCCAGGAGTTTATTATAAAGTCCTAAGACCTCACACGGAGAAGATTCCACTTTTAATAAAGTGTCATAATAGAAATACGTTCAACAGGATCTGTCCTAGTTTATGTGAAATAGAAAAAGATCCGTAGCCCTTCGGCGGTGCGTTGATTTGTTCCATTATCGCGGTCGCTTCTTGCTTCGCTTTGCTAATAGTTCTAATGCGTAATTGATGTTGAAATGTTAGTGGAAGTGGCTGTTGGCGTCCATTTTAAGACCGGCGGCGAAAATTAAAGCTGGTAAGTATTTTGTCCTTATCAAAATATTGAAACAAATTAGTGTACGGTGTTTAAAATAGAATATACCTAATTTTATTTAATATCACCATCAATAACAAAAACGATAGACAGTGATAGACTGACCAAGTTATTTTCTGTTCGCCTGCCATGAATCCATGATGTGTAAATACAAATATTGCCGTTTAGCCTCTATAGATCCTATAAATAAGGTAACAATAATAGTCAATAGGACTTTAGTCAATAGTTTAATAGAGTTTCAAGGGCGGTTTTAAGGAAAAAACAATTAAGGAATACGCGAATAATATATATTTGGAGTTTTAAAGGATATAATATTATACTAACTAAGAAACTAAGATTTACTGCACGGTCTCCTGGAATGAATATTAGTATTTTGTGCTTTGCACTTTGCTGTTCAAATTTCAATATATAAATTACTTTTCACCAGGTAATATGGAGGAACTTTTACAATCTTGGGGCTTCGACGAAGCAACGATTGAAAAATTTGTAGGTAGGCATCATAATCTTAAACAATTCTTATAGTAATATTATTTACCTAATAGTTTTTTTAATTATAAGAAAGCTAGTTTTACACTTGTGAATTTATTCACGAAGTTCTTCGTGAATTTCTTCACGAAGTTTGTCGTTTTACACTATTTGAAGCCGACGTGAATTAATTTGATGTTTTTCTCGTCATTTGTCAGGTTGGCCATCAATATCCGAAAATTTGAGGTTAGAATATTTTATTATTATTCTAATACCTACTGATGGAATTGTTGTTTTTCTGTTTATTGTTTTTATTTTCCTGATGGTGTTTTCACTGTTGTGTGTGTGTTTCTATATGATTCTACAACTATTTACGAGTAACAATTTAAATTATGTTGGTACTCCTAAATTCACATTAAATTTAACGTAAAAATAGGACATGTTCTAATTCGTGAATAAATTCGCGAAAAGAACTTCATGAATTTATTTGACGTCAAAGTTGTGTTTTACACTTGACAATTTTCGTCGCGTGAAGCGACTTCGTGAATTTATTCACGAAGAAATTCACAAGTGTAAAACTAGCATAACATTTTAATCCTTATACACGGTGTCCCATATAAGAATGCACACTACAGGGATCTCGTAAACCAGAAGAGATACAAAGATGGTTAAATTAGAGAAAAGTTGCTGAATTCTACAACGTCATGTTTCGAAATCTAAAAAAATCCGATTATTTCCGAAGATATTTGGGAAAAACCGAATTTTTCCGATTTGGTTTTTATTTTTTTCTGACTCTATTTGAAAAGAAATGACAATACAAATTTCACATTACCATTGCTACTTTTTCAGCTCGACAAGCTGATGTTATTAGATTTTCAATCTGACGTTTCGTTGCTTAGCAACCATCATCAACTTTGTTTTTTTAAATAGTCGAAAAAATTTGTTTTAGTCCTAAAAAATTCTAGTTTCAATTCTAAATCTAACGACATCGCTCTTTATATTTATCCGGCGTTTCGGAGGAAAAAACCATCATCAATGTTATTTGATGATGATTACGAAGGAACGAAACGTCGGATCAAAAATGTGATTACGTCATCATGTAGGGGAGAAAAAATGACATAAGAATGTGAATTTTGATATTTTATTTTTGATCTACCTTTTTTATTAAAAACAGAAAAAAAATAATTGCGAAAATTTATGAATTCTAGAAATTTTAAACATAAATGTTAGGCAATTATCTTTTTTCCGATTTTAATAAAATGATAGATAAAAATAAAATTCACATTCCTATGTCATTTTTTCTCCCCTACATGATGACGTAATCGCATTTTTGATCCGACGTTTCGTTCCTTCGTAATCATCATCAAATAACATTGATGATGGTTTTTTTCTTCCGAAACGTCGGATAAATGTAAAGTGCGATAGGTCGTTGGATTTAGAATTAAAATTAGAGTTTTTTAGGATTAAAACAAATTTTTTCGACTATTTAAAAAAACAAAGTTGATGATGGTTGCTAAGAAACGAAACGTCAGATTGAAAATCTAATAACATCAACTTGTCGAGCAGGAAATGTAGCAATGGGAATGTGAAATTTGTATTGTCATATCTTTTCAAATAGAGTCAGAAAAAAATAAAAACGAAATCGGAAAAATTCGGGTTTTCCCAAATATCTTCGGAAGTAATCGGCTTTTTTTAGATTTCGAAACATGACGTTGTAGGGTTCAGCAAGGCGCAACTTTTCTCTAATTTAACCATCTTTGTATCTCTTCTGGTTTACGAGATCCCTGTAGTGTGCATTCTTATATGGGACACCGTGTATATCCATCATCATGAATAATGCATTAAAAATGCTGTTTTTTTACTTTGTTTATTTTCCACCGCAGAAAATGGTTTTAATTTATGTAACATTCGGCTTTTGACACACAAAAGTAGTACGGCCCTTGCAGAGTTAATTCCCCAAATGGCATTAAGGCTAGAATTTGAGGAAAAGCTTCACGAATGGGTATCCGCAAAGGTTAGTTTACCTACCTAACTTACCGAAAAATATCATTGCGTATGAACTGTGCCTTACTCAATATTATTTTTATTTATATATAGGATCTTGCTGAGGCAACAACGAGTTCTGTATGTAGTAGTGATGAACACTTGGGTGTAGAGACGACTTCAACAAATAGTATTGCTAATGAAAACCAAAAAGTCCCAGAAACAGTAATAATTTCCGAAAATACTCCCGTTGAAATCATAGGCTTCGAAACTCAACCATCATCAGGCACGCAATTATTGGTCCAAGCATTAGAAAACCATTCATCTTCATTCCTTGATTTTCATTTAAAAACTTTGCTATCAATTTCTCCTATGGGAAAGAGCATAATAAAGTATTATGATACATATAATACATTGATAAATACTCACCAGAATAGATTGGTTGATATTATTGTATCACACTTGTATACCTACATAGTTAATAGGTGAGTTCCCAATAAAATTCTTTGCAGTTTTCATTTTTAACTTTTAAAATCCTCCTCTCACTCCTTCAAGATTGGTATTTTTTTAGGCCTCTTAGACATGAAGATTATAATCGACTGGTAGCCAAGATTATTGAAATATTCCCGAATGAAAAAACAGGGACGTATTATATACCAGCGATCTTAAAAAATCAAAATCCCATGGGTGTCTCGCAAAAAGCAATGGGAAAGCTACCAAATAGAGTTAGAAATATTAGATTCCGGTCAGGGGATACACAAAAAATTCGGTCTGATCACAATGTCAGAGAAAGCAAAAAAATTAAATTAGATGGTATATATACATATATTAAGTACATATATTATATAATTTTAGATAAGATACTTTTTTTCATCTAGAATATCAGCTGGATTGAAAGCTGAATTTACTGAATTTTAAGTGTCATTATTACACTAGTACTATTCGGCAAAAATAATTGTACCTTTTACTTATAGATTTTGAAAGCAAGCCTGAAATAATTTGGTTGAAGAATAACTCTGAGCCGTGGGAGACAGTTATTGAAAAGTGGAAGGCCACATATGAATATAGAAGAGAGTCCCAAGCTAATTCTGTTGAGTCGTTTTTGGAAGAATGGCCAATCTTAAAGGATTTGAGATCAGAAAGTTTGGTAAGCAAAATAGTTATTACAAGTTCACGATACATTTTGGAATGAGTGCTAAATTTTAAGACGAAGACCAAAATAAGACTTAGCGAACGAATTAATGCATATCTTTTACTTGATTAAATTAAATTAAACTTTTCCTTCATTTCTGGAACTTTAACCTATTTGATTAAGTGACATTCCTAAATGTAACTACTTTAAACAACAATAATGTAGAAAAGCATTACTTATGTTTGGTTATATTAATTTTAGATTAACCTTGACTTTGAAACTTTATTTCCGGGAACAGGAGTAAACTTTTACATAAATTGGAATGACTTTGTAGCAAAAGTTTTAGAAAAAAGGGGAGCTCAATTGAAAGAACAGCAAATTGAACTGAAGAATTCCCTTGTGGATCTTGAAGGTAATAAATGAATCAAATCATAAAATTGCATATTCCTATATACATATAATATCTAAAGATTCAAGGAAATATAAAATTGTTATACCATGCATGAAAATCTTTTCTTTGTTTTAGGTGAAAAAGTTCCAGGCCAATTAGAACTACTTAACTATCTAGTTCCACCTACAGGAAAAATAAGAACGGGCAAGTGCACGTGGAAATTTTCAACTCTTGATAGCATCGAGGGATTTTTCTCTCTTGCTAAGGTATATATAAATTTTATTTTTTGAGAGGAAATTGTTTACTCTTGTCCCTGATAAAATTACAACAACCCCCTAGCGGTGGGGGAAACAACCTCTAAATCTTAAATAAAGAGGTGTCGAGTGATACCTCATTTTAAAGGTCTTTTTAATTCCTATATTTTATCGTTTAAATTTTGAAAATCATACTAACGGTTATAAAATGATGAACCGTTAAAAGAACGTCATTTCTCGACTTTAACACGTTATGGGGCTGTAACGAATGGGCATAGAAGAAAATACTTTATGGTACATTTACACTCAATTTAAATTGGAATTAGGAATTGTCTGCTTGACAAACAGGAAAATACACAGCCATTCACAATGGCATATTCTGTCAATTTAACCTAAAATCTCGATTTTATATGGGAAAACGCATGAAAATGTCGATCTTAAATTGAAGTAATTTGAAGTAAGTGGATTGGTTGCAAATGTATACCATTAATCTTTTTGTCATAGCTTTTTACAAGCAATTTACTGCTGTGGAGTTTTAATCACATCATCTGTCAATATCAATATCTCTGCACCCTGCATATAAATAAAAAACTCGCAATTTTTGCAATTTAAAAAAAACTGCTGATGCATGGCCTTAATAATGGGACAAACAAAAGTGTTGCGTTCGCCGGTGGTAGTATATAGGGAATTCTAATCGCAAACCAAAATACTTTTTAGTTTTATTGCTATGAAATTTTGCTTGCCCCGTTTATTAGGGCCAGTAATTTATATTTAGGTTTTTTACAGATAATATAATTTTTCTTCAAAATTTTTAGGGACCAGGAGACATTGAAAAAACGATTCGTGAAAAAATTGAAAAAGCTTATAAAAGAGAAGCCAGGCTACAACCGTACTTGCTATTTGTGGGGCCCTCTTTGCTACAGGTTAAACAAACGTACATAATTATAGACAAGATTATGTACCAATTTCCAAATTCAGAGAAAGCACTGGACATCCTATTTAAGTTATTCCATGTGTTCCATGCGAAGTATCCTCCTGAATGTGCTCATTTATATTTGTTAATTCAAAAAACAATCTATAAGATTACCACGCCCTATGACAGAACAATTCCAAGCATAGTGGACCTACTCTAAGAAAATATTGTAAGTTTTAGAAAATAGGTTTGCGGAAAGCACTTTTTTATTATGAAGTGTCAAATTTGCTTTAGAGATTTTGGTACTTTTAGCAAATATATTCTGCATGTTGATTTTGCACACAATCTGAGCAATTATTATGAATGTCCATTTTCTAATTGCTCACGAAGGTACAATAAAAAATGTAGCTTTAAAAAACATGTTATTAATAAGCATAATTTAAACTCATCATCACCTAAAAAACAGCCGCATAATAATAACTTTACAAACTTAGCCGATAACTTTAATCAAAATGATCTTCAAAGCTTAGAAAACGAAACGAACAAAAACTCATCTGAGCCTCAGAACGAGATTTCATTTACTGAACTTATAAAAATTAAACTACAGGAGTTTCACTATATTTTTGGTCAATGCTTAACAACTTTCATAGGTCAGATATATAGTAAATCTATAAATAGAAAAATAATTCAGGATATTATTAACTCTGTGACTAGTTTCTTAAACTCCGGTTTAATTGAGGTAATCAGAGAACTTTTCAATATTTTATGTAAAAATATTGACATAGATCAAAATACACGCGAAAAATTCATACAAATATTTGATTTACTTAGTAATCCATTCGATTTAATAAACACCGAATATAAAAGAATCCAGTTTCTCGAAAAATGTCAATATTTTGTAGCTCCTCAGGAAAAAATTTTAGGCGTTATGGAATGTGCAAACCGCAAAAATAGTGAAGTGTCTCTGGTTTTGAAAAATGCATCGTTTTATTTCATTTCAATTCAAAAGACATTAACTCACTTCCTGCAATTACCTGGTGTCCTAAATTCAATTCTGCATTATCAAAGAAAACTGATGCATATTGATGATAATTCATTACTATGTAATATAGTGAATGGTAGTTTATGGACAAAATTAAACTTTAACATTGAAGACTCCGTTCTTCCAATTGTTATTTACTTTGATGATTTTGAAGTGTTAAATCCGCTTGGCTCAAAAGCAGGATGTTATAAACTAGGAGGAGTTTATTATACGCTACCCACTATACCACATACTTATGCATCTCGATTAGATTACATATTTTTATCATCACTATTTTATAGTGGGGATCGAATTAAATTTGGAAATAAAAGCATATTTCAGGGCCTTATAAATGAATTAAATGATCTGAACACAATAGGTTTAAATATACACGTTAATGGTGAAATCAAAAATGTTAAATTTACAGTTGTCGCCGTCACTTCAGATAATTTAGGATTAAATTCGATGTTGGGCTTTAATGAAAGTTTTAATTCCACGTATTACTGTCGATTTTGTATTTGTAAAAATGACGATGCGCAAGTGTTAACCACTGAAAATAAAGATTTAATGAGATCTAAGGAGAGATACCAGGCTGATATAAGAGATAAACTAGGCATAAAAGAGAATTGCATATTTAACGAATTAGCCAATTTTCATGTCTATGACAACGTCTTTTGTGACGTAATGCACGATTTATTTGAAGGTGTTCATAGATACGATATGTCAACGATCATTCAAAATTTAATTAAAAAAAAATTTTTTTCTTTGGATATTATCAACTCACGTATTAGGTATTACACTTACAATAACTTTGAAAAAAATATACCCCCTTATATTACATTTGAACAACTAAAAAAAGGCAGTTTAATTATGTCTGCATCTGAAATGCTGAATTTAGTAATGAATTTTAGGTTTATTATTGGGGATTTAGTTCCAGAAAATGACCAAACTTGGAAACTTTATCTTTTAATACTTGAAATCACTGAAATTTTAACTAGTCGATGCATAAGAAAAGACATAGTTCCATATCTGGCTCATCTTATTGAAGAACACCATGAATTGTACTTAAAAGAGTCGGGAAGTACTTTAAAACCTAAATTTCATATCTTAACCCATTATCCCCAAATTATACTAAAAATAGGACCTCCAGTCTTACTGTCATGCATGAGACTTGAAAGTAAGCACTCTGAATTCAAAAACATTGCACAAAATATAAGATGCAGAAAAAATCTTCCCTACTCTTTATCAGTTCGGTATCAGCTTAAACAATGCTCAAAATTTATGTCTGGATGTGGATTTGTCGATAACGAAGATATAAGCCCTTTATCAAATAAACTTTTTAATGAATATAAATTCTTTACAAATATAGATATTAACGACTTCTATGCGGCCACATATTATGAAATAAATGGCATTAGGTATGAGCCAAATTTGATTTTATTATTGGATTTCAACAACGATCTTCCACTATATTTTGAGATCTATGATATTTTTGTTAATAAACGAAATAAATCAGATATTTATTTTTATGGACGTGTGTGGAGAACAACGTGTTTTAATACCCACTTTAAGTGTTACGAGATTAATGATACTAAGGAAAATATTTTATATTCCTTTGAAGAGTTTTCTTCTCAAAGGCCAACAATTTTACGTAAAGTTGATTCCAAGCATTTTGCCATCATTATCTAATTAATAAAATAAATTAGCTCATTCATCGTATAGTATATTAATTTGTCCAATCCAAGGTCCAAGTCTTCTTTAGATGGACACTTCATCATAAAAGGCCGCTTTCCGCTTGTTAAAAGTTTTTAGATTTAAAACTAAGAATAATAATTGTTCCGTTTATGATTCCAAAGTTTAGTTTAAGTTTTTTTATATACCATCAGGGTATTTTTTTTATTTTTGTATGTTACAATTTAGGTACCTACTATATATAGAATATTTAACATATATAGAATATAACAGTTAAGTTTTCCATATATGCCTTTGTTTATTTTTATAATAAAATATTTTAGTTATGTTACCAGTTTTTCTTTTTATAGGTACCATACATATCTCCCAAAAATCTTGGAACTTAGTTTAAAATCGTGCAACTCATAATTCTGAACAACCGAACTCATAAAACAAAAGATTGGTGGTCTCACAATGAAAAAAACATTTCTTGAATTAAATGCATCTAGTATTGCTATACAAATAAATAATAATTTAATCTGAGATTTTAGACACTTTGAAATGAATAAAAATAGAATCAAAAGATGACTCTACAGTTTGTCACATTTATAGACTCTTTTCTCACTTTGATTTAGAGTTCTTCTGATTGATAAACACAAAACCTTGTATTACGTATTTATTTTCTTGATAAAGAAATATCCAGTTCTTAAATGAAAATTGCCATGTTTTAAAATGAGGAACGGTTTTTTTAGTTTGAGAGCATAAGTATTTTGTAGTAATGTTAAGGAAGTTTCTCTGCAACACAAGTTGTTTTTAAAATATGTGACTAGTCGTTTAATCAGATTTATAAAAGATTTTGGTATAAAGTAAGAATTGCTTTTAACTGAAACCAGTTTTTTTGGAATAGGTCCACAGAAACGATAACATTAGTTTCTTAATAAGAGGTAATATTTTTTTGCCACATATGAAAGTTAACATTATCTCAAAATGAGGTAAACGCATTTACATTGAGATATTCTTTTTTTGAGTGTAGACAGCAGATAAGGACAGCACTCGACGAATGGGCACAACATGAACTTCAACGCGAATGGGACCAGTCCGGGGTCGGGAGGCAAGCTAAAGACTTCATTGTGAAGCCCAATAAGGGCCAAACAGAGTGGTTACTAGCCCGAGACAGGAAAGCTCTAAATTCCATCGTAGGAATAGTAACGGGCCACTGTCGATTGAGGAGACACCTCTTTATGTTAGGCATTGAGGAAGATTCTATCTGCACGGAGTGTCAGGAAGAGGAGGAAACACCGCTTCACTTCCTGTGCAGATGTGAAGCGCGAGCGAGACTGCGACGAGATATTTTCGGCACTACGGTCTTGCATAGGGACGAAGTTAAGGATCTTGCATGGAAGGATATGCAGACTTACATAGTAAGGACAGGCAGATTCGAGGATGTACACCTGGTGGCGGGTGGTGGTTGAGGGAGGAGCTGGGGTAGACTGAAAGGGCCTTATAGGCCTACCAGTCAGGTCTCTAGACCTCCCCCTAACTACTACTACTACTGTATAATGTTTCATTTTACAACTAGAAAAATCCGCATATTGAATGAATTTTACTTCCCTGTTAAAAAATTAAGGGTCATATGCAGATGACCGGTAATATTTTGGTAAAAATTCAATATGGCGAAACAAAATGGAGGCGTAATGAAATTATTATTAAAAAACTGCTTATCCAATGTATCTCAAATTTCGGTACGAAACCAAGACGGCGAAACCGAATGACAGCTTAATAAAATATTTAACAATTCAGCAGGAAGAAATAATGACATAATAGATAGATTTCAAATTTTGTGCAAGAATTATTTGTGGTATAAAGATGGACAGGTAAAACTGTAGTACGAATTCAAGATGGCGGAACAAAATGGCGTTCAAATGAAATGTTTTTGCAGTTTTCACATATTTTTACTTTTTAGCGTCCCTACATGGCAAAAAATGTGTTTTCTCAATTCGATTGGTTTGTGTGTCTGTCGGTCTGGCTCTCTGTCAGTTCGCGGAGTAGCTAAAAGTTACTTAAGTACCTGATTAACTTTTGGTCAGAAATGAAGGCTTGTGTGGGGTTAACTTGGTAATATTTTGCTAAAAACCGAATATTGCGAAACAAAATGGCGGCCTAGTGAAGTATTAAAAAATTATTATTAAAAAAGAAATTATGCAATTTATCTCAAATTTTGCATAAAAATCAAGTGTTAATAGGAATCAACCTGTAATATTTTGGTACGAATCCAAGGAATGATCTGGTAACATTGTAGTATGAATATAAAATAGCAAAACAAAATAGCGTCTTAACAAAGTAATAAAAAAATCAGTCTGAAAAAACTAGTTATTAGATTAATTTCAAATTTTGTGCAAATATTAAGTATGATATAGAAATAAACTGGTACAGTCGTGGTACGAATTCAAGATGGCGCAACAAAATGGCTGCCAAATATTTTTTTTTAAATCAACGTAAATAAATCTTACTTAACTGCCTTTAAATTTTGTACAAAAATTAAATGTGATATAGGGATAAACTGGTACGAATTCATCATGACGTAAAATATGGCAGTGTGCGTCAATGTAAAAACTATTTATTGAATTTATTTAAAAGTATGCCCAAAAATCAAGTGTGGCAGAGGTAGAATATATAATGGTAGGAAATAAAATGACAAAAGTGACAAAATAGCGCCCAATAATATTGTTTAAAAACAATATACTGAACTAAATTGAGTCACACTTCAATATTCGTAATAAAAGGAAAGATTCATATCAAAAGAAGTTCTAGGTAATGGAAATTTAGAGTTTTTTTAAAATTTGTTTTATGGTTAGCTACAATTCATATCAACTTAATTTCTTGTGTGCTTACATTATGAAAATAATTTTAATAAATAGATGTACTATAAAATCTCAAAATAATCTTAAATTATATTAGGACCAAATTCTTACTCAGTATTAAAGTAATCGAAAACTGAGCTTAAAGTACCATCCCGAAACGAAGTTAATCTAACTGTCAAATTCTCATGTCGACCCGTCGTGATTTGGTTGTTAAGATGTCATTTATCCACCCCGAAGCAACAGCGAAGAAAATCGAATTATTTCTTTTCGTGTCCCCGGCACCCCAAATAAATTCAGTAAAATAGAAGTTGACAGGCAGAAAATGTGCACATTTTAAGCATTGGACAAGGCCAAAAAGGATTTTTTAGACTTATAAAATATACGTTTAACAAAACTTCACAACGTTAACCCGTTTAGTATGAGATTAAGGTAATCAGTGTTAAAATAATATTTGTATTAAATATAGGAAATTTTAGGAAAAAAATCGATATGTATATGAGCTACAATTCAAGTACAAAATATCGTATTTACTTCTTTGCCGGCTACCCAAAGATGGTAATAAAAAGGCAATTAAATGGTAAATAGAAAATATTTAGTGGAAAATCTGTTGCTTTCCTTGTAAGAGGAAAGTATTGTATTCGTGAAAAAATCACCCTCGGATATTTTTGCAGATCTTAGCGTTTTTGGGTCCTTGGACCCCGAAAAACATTATTTCCGTGTATTTGTCAGTCTGTACGTGGCCTAGCTTATAAATTATCTATCTGATTGATCTCAAATTTTCGCCAGCTATCAACGGACATTAAGCGATGAAATGATTATATTTTAGTAAAAATCCGACCCGACGAAACAAAATGGCGGCTTCACAAAATGTTAAAAAATTATTAAGAAACTATTACCTATCGAAATTTAAAATATGCGCAAAAATAAAGAGTGATATAAAGATAAACTACGATAAAATGTTTGTATAAATCCATAATCGCCAAACAAAACAGCGGCTTAATGGAATTCTATTTATTAATTCGACTTCATGTGTTATACAAAGATCGCCTAGTTAATTTTTAGTGCGAATCCTACATAATACAAAACAAATTCAAAGTATTCAGTAAAATTCCATCTCCTGGAACAGAACCTTCTTTTTATGGAAGAAAATAATAAAAGACATACTTTATTTTTTGTATACTATGTAAATAATGTCATAAAAAATAAATAATAATACTAATATTAAATAAATTAAAAACTAAAAAAAAAGAACAAGTTATAGAATTTCTATATTCAATCCAATTACGTTTACGTTTACTCTTTCATCACTTGTATCCACACGAAATGTACATGTTTGCATTGACATGAATGCATGTTCCTTGACAATGTGCGCGTTGTGGAACCTCTCGTTTTCAAAAACACAAAGAAAACCGTTTCCAAAATGTTCCGCAAAAGAGAGAACAACCAAAGCATGTATCTTTCTAAATAATGCCCAGCAATCTCTCGTTTACAAAGATACGTCCTACCATCTTTCATAATTCTTCCCCACCTTCTCACCACCACCTTTAAACGATACGCAAGCAATTCTTCATTTATTGTCTTCCTTCCATACCAAAACACGACCATGTGAAATATGCATATTAAACTTACATTTATCTGCAAACACACATCTACTCCATTCTTCTATTCCCCAGTAGGTATGCTCAGCAGCCCACTGTCTTTTAAAACAGATGGCTGCATACCAGTTATTGCTCAAACTTGTATTGCATTTGGCGTATTGATTTGAAATTACGGGTGTCTTAGCTTTTAAGTATTTCGCCTGCTGGTGATGTCACTGCTCATGTGATCAGATGCCTCGCCTACGTACGCGAGTATTCCTTTTACTTGTCTGGAAGAAACCAATAAGTGGCTTATTTAATGGCTTCAATATGCAGCCTGTAAACGAAATTAATTTTACCCACAGTATTATATTTTGGACCAGGAGGGAACTCCTATATTTGAAGGGTTAAAAAAATGGTTAAATTAGATCAGTTGTAGGGATTATATGTATGCGACACAACATAAAGCAGTAACTGGTGTACAGGCATCATCTCAAACTATTAGAGGACACCTTTACACCGAAGCAATTCACGCGAGAAGATAAGCAAATTACCCTCTGCTTATAAGACAACATCGTGCTGGTCAAAAGCAGTGGGCGGTTGAGCCTGCCTATTGGGGAATAGCAAAATTTAGATGTGTTTGTAGTTGAATGTAAGTTTAATATGCACCTTTCAGATGGCCCTGTTTTGGTATAGGGGGAAGATAATAAAAGCAGAAGAGAGAAGAATATGGATGCGCGTGTAACATTTGGAAGTGGTGGTGTGAATGTTTGGGGAGGAATTATGACATACGTTAGGATGGAATTTTTTTGGTACACAAGACTATAATCAATGGCAATTATTTAGAAAGGTACATGCAGAGGTTACAGAAAACTTTGGAAATGGTTTTGTTGATATTAACGCGCGGTCCCTAAGGCGCGAATTATCATTTGCGAGTTCTTAAGGAAGAACATCACTGAGATAATGAAATAGCCTGCCAGATCTCCAGATCTGAATCCATTTGAGTATATCGGGTGAAGAATCAAATTGCTGCTGAGGCAGCGCGACAATGGGGTTGCCAATATGGAAGATTTAGTAAATGTCAATAGGGATATACAGAAAGTTATTCAAAAAAAAATAAATTCTTTTAACGTCTAACCGCGCATAGTTGAATAGTATCTTTAATAGTCATCAGTGGTGGTCCAAATCACTATAATTCTTTTATTTTCGGTTTATTGTAATTTTAGTGTTTTCTTCAGTAAAATTTATATTTAAAATTAAATGTTGCTACTGAATACAATGGAATAATTGTCAACCGAAACTTATTCGTTAGATGATATGCCTCGTACGTTCAATTAATGTTATTTCATTGATACAATTTAGCTGTTTTGAACCACTTAGGTGATAAAATAACAAAGACTGATATTTTAATGACCTAGAAAACCGTATGTTTTTATTCGCCCTGTATCTTCTTTAAGAGGGATGATAGCTAAAGAATTCCGAAACCGTTCTGGGACTAATGCACCTTAAACCTATCTATATTATTTTATTATTATTATTATAATAATTATTTTAACGCAGTGTTCTAAGTGAATTTTATTTTCGGCAAAATCGTATAGAAAAACGGAAACTTTGCTTTTAATGACTGTCGGCAATTTTTGGGGACGTCCTGTATAACGCAAACATGTATACACTTGTGGTAATATAATAAATGTAAGAACAATTGGATTGAAAAGACAAAAAAAATACAAGGTCGTGTTTAAAAAAAATCAATTTACAACAAAAAATTCGCAACTCTGGAAACAAAAGCAAATTTTAAAATCGGTGAAATTACTTTTTTGCATTTTCACTCTTGACCGTAAAAATTAGATCATCAAACATTTTAGGTTATTTTTCATCCTTTGATTTTGTACCCTGTATATCACAATCATCTGATAGTACACATTAAATTGATATCTCTATGCAAGACTAGTTAAAAAGTTATTCTAAAAAGTTCAACGCATCAAAATCCGCCTGACACTTTTAAAGACAGAACTTTGAAAATGGATTGAAAAAATTTCAATTTCTAAAAAAATATTTAAACTAGTGCATAATGCGATAAATCTAATTTGTAGAATCATATTTTTACACGCATAGACATACTTACAATATGAATTATATTATTTGCGTATGGTTTGGGTAATAAATTTGAGTTAGATCTGGTAACTACTACCGCCAAATAAACCTACTTCATTAGAAGTTGATTATGACTAAAATGATCATCTGATTTTTCAATATAAGAGAAAGAAATTAGGACAAAATGTCTCATAAGATGATAGTTATGATGAAAGCGACGATGACTTGAAACTTTTTTTTAATCTTATAGACAAAAGCGTGTGGTACCAATGAAACGAAAAATACAGGTTTATTAGTTTCTGTGACCCGTATTATAACTAGAGCCCCTCTGTGGTTAAATTTTACTTTATACTATACTAAATTATTTTCGCCTAAAATAAAAAGTACAAAATATAGGGTTATTAAATTTATTAATACAATATCTATATATTTTATACTATTCATTACGGCATACCAGCTCCGCCATTTTGAATTCAAAATTTGCACTCACCAGATACCGATTTTAAACCGAATTTGCATAAATGACAAAATCCTTTCGCCATGTGGCAGCCACCTGCCGCCATTTTAAATATCTAAACGTTGACCAGAAATTTATAATTTGCATTTTTAAATCTTACGAGATACCAATTTTAAGTAGAATTTGCACACATGAAAAAATTTGTCCTCAATGTTACTATTATATAAAAATTAGAAGTTGTATATTTATATTAAGAAGCAATGGAAGTGAATTTAAATTCCCGATTTTACTGCTGCACACAAATTCTATGATATCTGCAGTGTAACAGGTCGACGTGGGTCACCGACAGAAACCTCATTACTTTAGAGTTTTATAACAGAACATCGGAAATCTTACAGTTTTTCAATAAACAAAAAGATACATTTTTTTGAAACAGGAACAAATGTAATATGAGAAAAATACTAACTTACCGATAATCTAACGAACAAACAAAAACCTTTTACTCAGAACAATTTTTTCGATGGCACTTCACCTATAGATACATTTTATTTATCGATATGTCGATAGTTAACAATGCTTAACAAAAGTAGTGTCGTCAAGACGGCAGCTTAGAAATCATATATTAACATTTGGCCACGAAGTTAAGAAATATATGTTATTTTCAAAAAACTTTTTGATAAATATAAGTTTTTTTTTGACGTTTTTTACTGCCTAGGATACACGAGTGAGTTTTTTCATATTTTCAAAAAGTTAAAAGTTAAATTATTATTATATATTTTTTAAATATTTGTTGATAGTATTGAAACACAAACATATTTTGACAAAAAAATGGAGAAAAAGTGCGAAGTATGCACTGTATATTTTGAACAAAATTCAAAATATTTATTAAAATCACTAAATATTTGGATGTAAAATCTCAAAATACAGTTTTTTAAATATTATTAAGCATATAGAACAGTTAAATTTAGTCTCTATTATTTCATGGTTTTATGTTGAAAGTATGATATTAAATTTAAACCAATTCTTTATTATTTCTTGTTATTTTACAAAGTTAATCTAGAATGTAAAAGGGTTGTAGGAACATATTTAAATATGGTACATTACATTTATGTTAGGAATGTTAATACTTGTATCGGAAACAAATGATCCACCACCATTGACATTTTATTTTGCTCTTCATGTGAAAAAAAACCCAAAAGCCGATTTTTAAGGGATTGGAGCATTTATAGAACTTGAATTAAAAGATACTTTGGATAGATTAAGTTTACAGATTTTTGTTGATATTATTTTTTTCTCCTATATTGTGAAACTCATATACTATAAGCATTTCTTGGCCACTTGGAGCAAACATATTTAAGATTTCCTCAGGGTTCCTCATAAACCTGTTTTTATACGATGAAGTTTACCATTTAGTTACTTTTAGCCTATAGCGAGTAATATTTATACAGCTTTTTACCCGCCGCTATTTAACCCGCTTAGGGCCCTCCTACATGGGATAAAAGGTTTTAATACGCAATAGACGTGTTTAGCCATTTAAAAAAAAACCAAATGCTTTGAAATAATTATTACATAAAGAGTATTATTGTTAGAGAATCAAGAAATCAAAATGATTGAACTTTGTATCTGGAGTTCGTGCCCCTAAAAACCCCGAAAACAATATAAAACTCGCTATTTTTAGATAACCCTCATTTTTGAACTAAGGTTAAAGTTAGTTAATATTTCCAGGAACCATTAAGATTTATAATATCCGAAATAGCTTTACAAGAACTTCACAGTAGATTATAACCCCCTCTCTAGGTTCCTTAAGATACTCCATATAAATTCGTTTTATACGTTATACACCAAATTTGAAGGCAATATGTTAAAGCGTAAACTATCTCGCAGATAAATATTCAACATAGCACCATTCCGCCATTTTAAAAATATTTATGGTATGAGTCCACCCCGGCACCACCCTTAATACTTTCTAAAAAATTAATCCAAATTAGTCAAACCCCCACGGAATAATGTACATACGTTTATAAGTCGGTGAAAAATTAACAGAATTTGTCGTATTTTCCTGTTTATTTTTTTATAGGCTCAACATTTTTGTTGAATTTATAGTTCATAATATTCATCGAGAAAATAATATTTACTGGGTAAAATAAAAATATACTTTTTATTTATACAAGCTAATAATCGATAACTATCGATATATCGAAAAATCCCTTCGCTAGTCATGGCCCATTTGACCTAGTTTGGGTCTTTTGTCGGACTTCCCGCTTTACTTTACAAATTGTATGACTGTTGATATCTGGTACTTTTGCAATAATTTAGTCAAATGCATATAAAAACATAGACTTTTTAATTAATTTAGATAATAAAAGCTGATAGTAAAACAATAAAACTATCAATTTTTCTAAATTATTTCAAAACGGTGCAATATTTTAAAGTCCAAGTGATATAAAATATATAAGAAAAACAGAAAGTCCAATAGAAATCGGTGTTTCTACAGACTTTTTTTGGGACGGTCAAAGGAGACTCCAGAAAAAACTTACACCCTGTCTGTTTTTCTAATTTAATGTAATATAGCTATTTTATAGAAATTTATCTTGGGACACTACCTTATCACAGAAACTATACGAGATGGAGCGAAAAGTTCCATATAATTAGGTTATTTTGAGGGTTTAATTTATTTTATTTTCATATTTACAGGGTCATTTTTCGTGGACAGGTATAAACTTTCTTATTCTAAATGGGACATCCTGTATATTCAACCATATATAACTTGATGGGTCTGTCATGCAACGATTCGGATTTATTGACATTTATTTTCATTATTTGGTACATTTTTAGATAAGTATATATAGAAGGTATTCTAGTACTTTTTGAAGTTCTGTCTGAGCCATAACAAATAAATGTATGTTTTATTTACCGCCTAGTACCCAACTTTCAAAACAAGAAGAATGTCACAGTGTTGCCAAATTTCGCGTATAATTATTTTTCTCAACATTGTCAAATGCAACACCCGGAATATTATGTTAGGTCTATATAGAGAACTAAACGACGAGTTTAATGGAACTGCGAAGCACCATTTTAGCCTTATGAACGTTGATATATTCAGAAAATCTTTTTTTTAACGCTATGTCTCCTTCCACGCTAATGTGAACGAACTTTCTAATTTTGGGTCATGCGAAGTTAGATGTGACGTCATTAGCGTTCACAATAACTAATATAAGCTATTTATGTGTTTTTGTCGAGAAGCTTGGTAGCGTAGTGGTAGGGTTCTCAGCTCGCGTCCTATAGCATGTAGGTTCGAATCCCGACACAGCCGAATTTTTTTTTTTAACAAAATTTATAATTAATAAAAATTTCAATTACTTATTTTCTTAAAGTTAGGTTAGGTTAGGATTGGTTAGGATTGCTGTAAAAAAAGAAAAGAATCTATATTAAAACAAAGATTTTTTGTAACAAAATCTATACTGTTCAATCCCCCCGCTAGGTTAAGTATAAGTTTGTCAAAAAAACCGTCATTGACACGTTTTTCTTATTTAGCGTGAACCGACTTTCCGACGATTCGTTCACGGTAGCGTGGAAGAGGCAATGGCCTTTTTTTAACTACAAACGGAATTTCCATCCATTGTTAGCGAAATATTATTAACTATAATATTAACATATTTTGACAATGCAAGTGGTAGGTAAAGTTTTCAAAGACATAACGGCATTACTAACATTTTACTAAATTTTTAAGTGACTCCACAGAAAGAAATCTAACGGGTAAGGTCGGGGCTCTTAGTAGGCTAGGTGTAATTACCGTTTTCCTCAATCCATTTTCTATATAGCAATTTTATTGAAATTAATTTCGGTTTATCGAGTACCTAGTTTAAAATAAAATGTCTCAAGAAATGTAAGAGGAACAAAAAACTGAAATAAATTTAAATTGTTAATATCCTCTGTCTTGAAAACGAAGTGTTTCCGGATCCATGTTCGCAGAAACTTTTTTCTCTGGAAAATTAAAGTATTAAATTGGAAATCAATATTATTTTAATTTATTAGGTTGATCGGTTAACCGACTAAATTCACAAAAGTCGTAAAAACCAATCAATAAAATAAATAAATGAACGCCAGGCTAATTGCTAAAAGAAGGCGAAAATATGGTAAATTTTATAAAATTCATTTTTGTTACGTATTACAATAACTTTCATGATTAAACAAACTACGATTATTTTACAAAACTCTTAAAGCCTCAAAATTACCTTTTACGTTTTCCTGAAACATTTTTAAACCTTTTAAAATATTATGTTACCAAAATGATTTTAAATAAATAAAAAAAAATATTTCTATGTAATATTATCTCTAAGTCACTGATATCTGTTTTGCCTATTACCCAATTATCTGCATATCTTAGGACAAGAAAGTAAATAAAAACGCAATTTCTTCCTGACTACGGACAAAAACTAAACTCCTTTGTCCTCGACACACACACACTCCTTGCCTCATAGGTGACGTGTCTCTTATTCAGTTGCGTAATCCGATCCTATAGTTAATATATGTACATTATACTCCACTAACAATACACTGGAATAATGTAATAAGAAACAAGAACACTTCGCTAGATAACTAACTTTTTAACCGACTTCAAAAAAGGAGGAGGTTTTCAATCGACCTACATACATTTCTTTTATGTTTGTTCGCGCATATTGTCTAAACGGCTTGGCCGATTTTGATAAGTCAAACGCCAAATTGTAGAGGCCGTTTCTCTGGTGGTCCCATATATTTTGATTCGAAATCCGTTTACCCGTTTTTTTGTAATAATAATATAAAAAAACACAGATATAAGGGCGATAAAGGCAGCGAGTTTTATAATTAAATTTATATTTTTTGATATACCCTTTTCAAACTAAAGCATTGAGGTGTATAATAGACATACAACTCCATTTGCTAAAAGGAGCTATCCCGTTATGGAATTTTATCTACACAGGGTGACCTCAAAATCTAGTATTTTACTTGACATTTTCGAAAAATAAACATTCGGTATGAATAAAACGTTATTAACCGTCATTATAATTTTTATGTTCGTATACAAGGAGTGGTAAAAGAAACAGGTGACAGTAATTTATATTAAAGTACACTATACAATTATTACAATTTACAAATTAAAGTAAACAGCTCTGATATCAATATTTAAATTATTTTTCTCAAGTATATATTTTACATAGTATCACTTCTTGCCCCATTGCATTACAAAGTGAGGAAAATGACAAAAAATTATGCGATAATCTACATTTCTTAAAACTGCATAGTAAAAATAATATCAATTTAGAAAATTGCTTTGCGGTCGAAAGCGTTGGGTCTTCTTTAGCTTGGGGGCCCGGATCGCGACACCATTACCAGTCCGCCACTGGCTTATAAAAAGCGAGCTTTATCTCTTTTTTACGATATAATAAAGGAAATGCATCTACCTCTAACAAAAGTTGCAAGCAATTTTGCAATCAATTAGACTCTTTAAATTACAGACTTTTTAAATTTTGGTGTAGGATGAAATTCTTAATTTTTTTTTAAATAATCTAAAAAATCAAATAATATATAGGATATCCCGTTTAAAAAATTATATGATTACTATCTTTAAGAGCCGCTCAAAAATTATTTCCGAAAAATACAGCGAATTTGCATCTACAGCTTTCATATAAATTATAAATCATTTTCTACTTAACGCTGCCAGACACGCTAACAAACAAAAAATATGTTCACGTTATACTTAGAAATTCCCATCTTTCTTGCTTTTCACTCAGGTATTATTCAATTCTTCATGTCATACATTTGAATAAAAAAAATTGCTGTCTATAATTTGTATATCTAAATTTATTGACTAAATGGGTAGTAAAAGCACTAAAAATTAAGTTATGTAAAAATAAAATCTGTTTTACAAAAGAATACTACTAACAGTAAATAGAAAAGGGCACGTAAGTATCTACTGGGAGCATTGAATTAAAGAAAAAAAGTCGTATTTTGTAAATGTTATGGAAACTCGGATAGTTGATGCGTTACTCAATAATACTTTTACTTGGGTTAAATTCTTCCATACTTGCGTAATTAAATAATATGTCGAATGTCTCTTAATTCAGTTATTAATCATTTTAAAACAGTTTAAAATTGTAATGCATTACAATTATTTAGTGACTGATTTGACTACAGATAGGGATAAAATGAAATTATTGCAGAAATAGTTTATTTACAAAAAAATTGGTGAGAGACGAAAAATAAAATAATTTTCAGTTTAATTAATGAATAAAATTATAGTATATTTTAAGTGTTTGTTTGTAAGTCACTGGTTGTATGATTCCAACACAACTTACACAACACATTTTACAACATTTTCTTGAGTATTGAGATTAACAGTAATTTTGCTTTCGTGTACTTTAATGTATTGATAAGCATTATCATTAAATGTACTTTAATCGAGTTATAAAAATATATTTACCAAGTCACGAAGTATAAAAACATTTTTTTTTAATATTATTCAAAAATAAATAATATAAACGTATTTCTTTTCCAATTCATGATTTAACATTTTTAATTTCTTTCATTTTTTTTTGTTGTATTATCTTAATACTAAACTAATACCTGTATAATAAAACACAAATTATACTACGAAACAAGTTTTATTTCAATGGATAAAGAAAATCAACATTCATAATAAGAATAATAATCAGAATACAATCCCTCCATACAAATTTAAGATCCTGGACCGCCACCTTTATTGATACCTTATAAAATTAAATACTTTAAATGAGTCATATTTTAGCTCATTAATAGAAAAAAATCAAATAGTTCAAGTCACAAGCATTTTATTCCCTACCTACTGACAAGACATATTTAATTTTAATTTGTAGATTACATATAATACAGTTTAGTTGTTCAGAATCCAAAAATCGTGGGAAAACATTGCACATTTTAAAAATCTCTTATAATAGTAAACAATAATTTTATTATTCAGTACTCTCTCAAAAGTATATACAAAAAACAACATATTTACAAGTTATCACAGGTGAAAATGACCTGAGAAAGGCCAGAAAAACTTCCTTTGTGAACTATTTATTATGGATGCACGGCTGCACTACCCAATCTCTGACCATAGAGAGCATAAGGGGAGTAGTATGGCCCTAATGAAGCTGGATTAAAAGCACTGTAAGGTGAAGCTGCAAGACTAGTGGGGATACCCGGTTTTGCATAAGGATGATACCTAGCTGCACTGAGTGGACTTAAGGGAGCACTAGGGTAACCACTTCTATGAAGAGCAGCTGAAGAGAGTAACGCTGAGTGGTTTAGTAGGCTTGCGGCACTGCTAGTAGCAGGATCAGACGTACTAGTATGTGTCCTTAGGTGCTGCAATAATTCTTCGGATGTAACGAATCTCTTTCCACAATAAGCATCTCCAGCTATCCAGTTGCACACGTATGGCCTACCTAGAGACGGATAAGCTAGAGAACTAGGTGGTCCCAATGACATAGCCATAGCTAAATTGTACTTCTGATGGTCGCATTGGGTGCAACCTGAAGGGCACGGACCGGCTGCTCCGCTCATAAGCAGCTGCTGATTTTGTAGGCTAAATTGACAGCCGGTACAGTAGGGATCCTTACAAACTGGTACCAAAGCCTCACCTCCTGATGGAGTTTTTATCCTAGCGTAGCTTAGATAGGGACCCGGAGTCGTCCCAGGATATCCTAACATGCTATGGTGATGTGAATAAGCAGCTCCTGGAAACGGTGGTCTAAATGCTGGGTTTGCAGCATGTTCTAATCCAGGAGGACAGCATAACGAACTTAGTGGATTGGGAAGGGTTCCAGGCAATGTAGAGGAAAGAGACTTGTAAGCAGCCAAAGACGAGTCTTTACTGTGGCCTTGTAATATTTCCAGTCCCGAACGGATAATAGGGCTCGCAGAAGGTGTTGAAGGCTTAATCTGGCTCTCAGGAGAAGACTTTCCACCTTCGAGGCTCGGGGTATTCGATGCACTATTGTTATTATTAGTAACACTTGGAGACACGGATTTACGATCACTGCCTACAGAAGGCGATTTTTTCTCATTATCGACACTCTTTTGGCTACTCGGACGCGAATCTTCCACTTTTCTCGACAACACAGTGTTTTCGTAGGGTTTAAATGCTAGCTTGTTGTCACTAGGGGTACTACGATGATTGTTTTTGTCACATTTGTCGCGATTGGTTACTGGAGGGCTGCGCGATTCCGCCTTTTTCTTCTCCAACGAAGAAAGTAAAGGTTTATTGTTTGGTGAGTCAGCGCCGATCTGAGAACATGTCTGAGCTAGCAGTGCTAAAGGACTCTTTTTGGCATCCAACTGTAACAATAGAAATAAATATTTTAAAATGCGTTGAAAATAATTCTCAAAAATAATATACAATTAAAAAAAAGATATTGTAATTATCATGTAAATATATTTTATTTCCAATATATATTAACAAAATATCTAAATATTTTTTTAAAACAAAACCAAAGTTGTACTATATGTTTTTTAAAGCAAGCAAATTCTAGTAAGTAAAAAATAAAATAACAATTAAAGATTTCTATTAGAAATCACCTTTATTAAACAAACATTATTTTAAAATACCACAAAAGTCATATTAAACGTGTTTTAAAACTAGTTTCTTCCTATCATTGAATATAATACAAACAACATAATAAACAGGGCTTGAAGGACCATATTTTTACAAACAGTTTTTTTCCGTCGGAAACAGACTATTATTTGAATCACTATTAAAACCTTTGTAAATACTTTATAAAATGCATTATCCTTTTAAGAATATACCTAGGTACAGAACACGATCTTGTTTTCTTAGACATAGCAGAATTAGTGGACACATTTAAGTTAAATGGTAGAAAAATGCATGTTATTCTTAAAAGGAAAAAATTGGTTAGGTATGTTCATATTTTGATTTACGAGTTATGAATTTTACATTCGAGTTTACGCATTGATTGATAGGCATTCAACATATTACTTATTAATTAAATTAAAAAGGTTACTAAAGTTTCCTTGACACTTTTTAAATCCTAAAAAATTAAGATAAATTTTTTTTAATATGAAGTAAATAAGTATATAGCGATATGTTATTTTATCACGAGAAGTGTAATTTATTTATTTCATTTCTACTGTACAGATTTAAAAAAAATGCCTTTTAAAATACCAAATGAAAATAAATTGTAAAACTCACCGTAGTGGGCAAAGGACTCAAGTAATCCGGTTGCAAGTACTGATTCCCAGCCGCGGAAAGTAATCCACCACCTTCCAACACAACCATTCTGAAAGTATTTTCACTTTTAACTCGGAAGATAATATTTCTTGCCGAGAAATCGGAAAGACGAACGAGATCGGGTAAATAAATAATTGTTCTTTATTTTCCTTAAACTCTCGTTAGACAAAAAAAAAACAATAAATCAACTCTCTAGAATCTGACTGACACGAATGATCACAAGCTTGACAACGAACGGACGTTTAGCTCGAAAAACTCTCTTAAACTGAAGGATAAAGCTGCTGAAGTCGACGAAGAGAGTGGAGTTAAGGGGAGAGCATGCGCTTTCGAATGTTGCACTTTTCATCGTTCAGCGTAGGGACTAGCGAGCTGTAGTTGCGATGGTGCCATATTGAAATACCAAAATGACTGAAAATTACAATTCGTCGACGTTCAAACATAAAAAGTAAGGTTCATAAAGTTTTTGGTTGTTTTTTTTTATTTTTAAATGTTTTAAATGTTTAACTTATTCAGATTTCAACAAAGAATACATTTTTATCCTAAATAATAATAAAGTACAGTTACGTCCATCAGGTGACACACTGTATATATAAATAACTTAAGAAAATCACGGGGAATTCGACCAGGATATATCTCTAGTTAGGTTTTATTTTTATTTGCCCAAGCTTTCAAAATAGTTTTAAATCTTGATCATGGGTCCTTAATATGATATATGCTTCCAAACTTACATAAATAATAATAAGGTACAATTACGTCCATCAGGTGACACACTGTATATATAAATAACTTAAGAAAATCACGGGGAGTTCGACCAAGATATATATCTAGTTAGGTTTTATTTTTATTTGCCCAAGCTTTCGAAATAGCTTTAATTCTTGATCATGGGTCCTTAATATGATATATGCTTCCAAACTTACATAAAATAAAAAGACTTGTATGAATTTTGAGAAAAATGGTAATTGACGCTCGATATCAAAATTGTATGTAGTAATCTCATATTTAAATTACAATTTTTATTTTCTGCTAGTTTATAACTTATGAAAGGCCCGTGGAATTCGGTCAGGATATGTTTTATTTACGTTTTATTTATATTTGACCAAGCTTTCAAAATATTTTTATTTCTTCATTTTGGGTCCTTAAAATTTAACAAAATTAATTTAGTTAATATATACTATTGTTGAACAATACAAGAAATGTGGTAATGTTATCGTACTATAAATTGCTCTTTTTTTTGGCAAATAGTTATACATATTGTTGCTTATTCTTTTCTAGATATCTGATCTTCTGCAATATTCCCAATAGTTTTTTTCGAAAAAAATCATTAAATTTTAATTTTTAATATGAAATAATGCCCAAATGTTAAACAATATCCAAAGTCTTACTCCAATAAATACATCAGTTTTATCTATTATTAATCATTAATACATAAAATTAACAATAAAGGATATGCTTGCTTCCTTGTGGTCCACATATATGATTCATCTGTTTACTTAAATATACATTAGAAAACTATGTTATTTATATCCTGGTTTTTAAGAAGTTTTTGAACCATTTTCCAACATTACCCTTTATTCTATATTTATATAATTTGTCTAATAATCTAATCCTATTGTTTCACATGCTCTTTTAAAATATAAAAATGCCGCTATTCCATTTTTTTATTTACCATGCTCCTCATCCAGTCTTCAATTATATACTCAAGGGTAACTTCAGTGTTTTCTCTTATGTGATCCAAAATCTGGAATAATTTTTTAGAGTTCTCATCATTTTACCGTTATTTTTGTTGTCATTAATCAATATTTTATAGTATGAACTTTTTTCTTTTCTTAATGTCTCAACAAATGTACTTGGTGACCTTTTATATTCTTCCCAGTTCTTGAATATTTTTTGCTTCCAAAAGACTTTTATTGAAACTTATTATTGAGTTATTATATTAAATCGATTATTGTTGTACTGGTTTTTGCCATTCTATTATACTAGATAATTTGTTGCTTGAACCCAGATTTAAGATTGCCTTAACTTTTTCAGCATGAAAATTTTTTTTAGTCTCCTATAATAATATTTATAATATTTATATAGAACTTCCTTCTCATAGTTCTTCACATTCATGCTTTTAAAAATGTTCAAAAACTTTTTGCCTGACTTCCAGATGAAGATACATAGGCTATAGATAGTGTATATAAATAGTGAATTTAAAAATTTATTGAACAAAACTAATATTGAGAATCGTAGAATTTTAGACAAAAATGCCTTATTTTAATTTTCTAATAAAGATATACAAGTAGTTCTCCTGTATGTTGTAACAAACAAATATAAAGAACATATTTTTCTATATCTAGCTCACTGACTTATACCTCTTTTGTAATAGTTTCTGATAGACATAAAATTAAAGGTTTCTTCTGATTCATAAACTTAGAAATTTCGTCTCTAGAACTAAAATTCCCTTGTATATTAATATGATACATTTTTTTACATCTCTAACATAATTTTTATTCGGTTATTTATTATTAGGAGGCATCCTGTAAATATTACCTTCAATATTTGATACCTTTCTCTATAAATTAAAGGAGAAAATGGAGAAACATTTTACTAATGGCGAAGAGAGAAAGGGAATCTTTGTCACACACATTCTTATTATGGCTCAGATTTTCCTAATTTTCTCGTTTATTTTTAAGATAAAGGTATTAAACTCGTTATATTTAGAATCAGGAAAAAGAGCCTATCTATTGAAGGTAAAATTTACAGGAAATAGTTTTTTATTGTTATTATGTTTACTGTTTATTTTTCATAACTGTATTTATATACGAAAAAATAAATTATTTCCTTTATTAGTTCACTCCATATAATGAAGGTTTTATTCGGGAAAATAGAATTTTACCAAATATTTAAACATTTTATCTGTTTTGCTATATAGTATTCGTACTAAAATTTTACCAGTCTAATCTTGTTTCACACTTGATTTTTATGTAAAATGTCAAATCAATTGGAGAATTACTTTTTTGTTAGTTTTTAAATATTTAATTAGGCCGCCATTTTATTCCGGTTGCAAAAAAATTTACCAGTTTATCATTATATCACACTTTATTTTTGTGCAAATTTTGAAGTCCATCTGATAAGTAGTTTCTAAATTCTAAATACCTAGTAATTTTTTTATCATTTGTGAGGCCGCCTAATTGGATTTTTACCAAAATGTTACCATTTCATCTCCTTACGGCCAATGGTTTTTGTACAGAATTTGAAGTAAATCGAATAAGTAGTATAGCCAGACAGACAGACAGACCAACGTACTGACGGAAAAGAGAGAACATGATTTTTGAGGTGCAGGAAGTGTGATCGGAGGGTGACTTTTGCAGAACCCTCTTAAGAGAGAAGTAAAATGAAAGTTTTGTTTATATATTTGACAATTCACACTTTTGTATATTTTCCTATAAAACTTAGTAACTAGCTATACAATTAGTATTTTAAATCTATTTGATATCTTCAAAAATAGGAAAGTCATTGCAGATTATAATGTGGACAAGTCACACTGGATATCAACCTGGACTACAATACATGGGTTTTTGAGCGTCTACGCAAAATCTCTAGTTTTTGAATTTCTTTTTCTACTGTTTAAGATCAGTTATTTAATATGATATATTTTTCATTCTATTCGGGGTTAATAAAAAATCAAACCTAAATTTTAATTTGAGCATAATATGGAATTGTGCAAAATCCCATGCGTAGTCAAATTTAACATTTTCACTATAATTTTTTTAGCAAACTTGCATAACTATAACAATGCTAGACATTGATGATCTTCATAAATAGAACAATATGGAAAATTTTGTCCATTATAATGAGTTTTGTGTATGGTATTTTTACTAGAAAAATTATTTGTTTTTAGATATCGCTTATTTTGATTGCTCTTTTTACAACAAACAAAAACAAAACTCTTGCCAAAAATTTTGTGACATTAACTTTACTTTAAAGCCAGGTTACATATTTTAAAATTTAAAAATAGCAACATGGTCCCAAGGAAGGAAGACACTTTATATACAGATATGATTAATTACCTGTACTAATACCAAAAGATATACAGGTCTTTCATTAATGTTTAAAATAATAACAAAGTATCACTATTTCATTTGTGAGTGTATGACTTAAAAGTGGTGATAAAGACATAAAGCAATAATTTTTCAATACGGTGCAAGTCGTGAGTCATGACGCATCCAATAGGCAATTTAGTGGAAATACTTTTGCTTTTACTGGTTTTAAGATTGATCATCCCTGACTGTTGAATTGCAGAGCTTATTATCATTTGTTCTCTACTAACTGATTATGAAATAACACGAGCAAAAGCTTTAAGAATATTATTTCTTAAAGCTTCATATATTGTTCAAAAACTTAAACTATTTTATTCTTTTACAGTTCTTTTCATTTAGTAAGTACTACCTATATAATATTTTTACCTACAACCGGCAACGTTGCATTCTACGAAGCAAGGCCAGTGACAAAGCGTGAATACGGTCGCGTTTCAAGCTGTCGCGTTCGCCACCCACTGAGCGACGACATCCTTGTCGCACCCTTTGATGGTGCCGACACCCGATTATCTTCAAAGACATTTTCGGAAGCCGAAGAGGGAGGCTTAAGGCAATCCGCTGTTGGCAGCTCTCAGAAAGTTTTTAAGTTAGTAGTAAATTGCTAGCATGTTGGAAAAATTAATTCCATTAAACCAACCAAAAAATCACATATAGGTACGTTTTGGAGATAAAACCAGGACTGTAGCTAGACTGTCAATTGGGATGGTGGGGGGTTAAAATTAAACAGACGTGTTGCATGCAACACAATTTAAGGAAACATTAAATATTTCAATTACCGTTTGCACAATTTAGGGAGTGGTTGAACCTTCAAAACCCTCTCTTATATACGGCCTGGATGAAAAGGGAATTTCACTTTATTCGTTATATCTAGAAAGAATCAAAATGTATTCATATAAAAGAGTATTTAAATATTCAACGATCTAAAAACATGTTGTTACTTCCTTCGTAAAATGCAAGTATTGCAATCGTAAAAAAATCACCCTCCGAGATTTCCGAGGGTCCCCATATGCCGAAATACATATTTTCTCAATTCCGTCGGTCTGTCTGTCTATCCGTCTGTCTGTTCGCAGCATTGCTCAAAAAATAATTACCCGATTGACTTAAAATTTTGGTCAAAAAGTAAGGGCCATATGGGGATGACCTGGTAACATCTTTGTAAAAATATAATTTGGCCAAATAAGATGGCTGTCTTAAAAAAACTACTTATCCAAATTACCTCAAATTTTGCACAAAAATCAACTGGTAAAATACTCGCCCGAATCGAATCTTTAAAATTTAAATTAATAAAAATCCAGCCTGAAAAACTACTTAGTGAATTGATTCCAAATTGTGGTATATGGAAGTACTAGTAAAACTGAGGTACTAATTCAAAATGGCGGCCAAATAAAATGTTATTAATCGTAAAAAATCACCCGCTGAAGGTTTATTTACCTTCATGCCTTAGCGTCCCTATATAGATGCCAAAAATATGTTTATCAATTCCGTTTATTTGCCTGTCTATCAGTTCGCGGCATAGCTTAAAAACTACTTACTGACGTCAAATTGTAGTCAAACTCTAAGGATCATATGTGGATCATCTGGTAATATGTTAGTAAAAATCCGATGACAGAACAAGATGGCGGCCTATCTATATATATATATATATATATATATATATATATATATATATATATATATATATATATTATATGTATATATATATATATATATATATTATATGTATGTATATATATATATATATATTATATATATATATATATATATATATATATATATATATATATATATATATATATATAAATATTAAGTAAAATATTAGTAGGAATCCAATATAACAGAACAAAATGGTACCCGATAAAAATGTTTGAAAAAACAGTATATATGTATTACTAAATGACACACTTCACTATTCCTAATAAAAGGAAAGATTCATAACGAGGGAAGTTCCGTGTAAAAGGAATTTACCGATTTTTTTGTATGTTACAACTTATCTAGGCTGAATTTTCAAAGGTGTGGGAAAAATTCATAAAATCACTTTTGAAGTAATACATTAATTAAGTTTTCATGAGTATGAAAATATTCTTGAAAAAATAGAGTAAAAAAAAAAATGAAAGATGATACTTTCAAAAGAGTTGTATTTTTATCTTGTGGAGGAAAATAATTTCTAAAACCCTCATATCCCACAAATTTTTGTTTAGTGTAGAGATGACAATATATTTGTAATTTAACGGACCTCATTGCTCTTACTGCTTCAGAGATAATTGTGGTATCACTTATTCACCCTGTATAAAAATTCATAGTATTAAGAGATTGTTCATTCCCACATGTAAATCAGGCTTATATATCTTATCCACATATTGGTAGGTAGGGGTTCATTATAATGCAAATAAATTTCTGACTCAAAATTATAATGTTCAGTTCCGGTGAACGCCCTTCAGGTAATAAAAACTGTATAATATACTCTGATATATTCAGAGTTTAAATAACCTTATTAACCTTTCGAAATTATTCTAGTAAACAATTCGTCAAACTTTCAGTCTTATGATAATTTTCATGTAAATTTCGACTGGCAGGGTGGGACAGGTTATAAACATTTTTGTAGATCTTAGGGGATCAGTGGTGGTTGATCTTACCTCTAAAAAACTTTTGTATTTTAATTTCTACAGATAATTTATTACAAAAAATTAACGGTACTTTTTCAGGATTCAAACTTCAAAGTAACTTAGGTTTAAATGTAAATAAATAAAACTCCATAGGATCTTAGAGCGAGCATAAAGTTGTCCTAAAGTACCGTTCACACAGTGTCTCATGATTTTGGGAGTCATGAACGTAGATCTTTTAAGGGGTGTGAAAATGTTAAAAATGTAATATTTCGAGAATGCACCATGAGTGCGTCAGAATGCACAGTCAAATTAAGAATAGAAATATTTGGGGCAAATGTTCTGACATTGAAACCTTGTAGAAGTCATTGGCACAGATACTTTTTTCATTTATAAACTTATGTTAATAAAAATTACATAATACTTTTAAAAATGGCGAAACAGGTAAAATGTATTTTATTTCTTGTAAGCAAAATAATGTTTTCCTGATATGTGCACGGAAGCCTAAAAAGGATGAAACATCCTCCTGAAAACGAAAATATAAAATAGTTAAAAAATGGTAAAACGTCTCAAACTTCTCTTGTTTTTTGTATATAAGATATTTTTTGCAACTAAACACGGGTGTCCTACGAAGAGAAAACAACCAGCTGAAAATAAAAAAAATGTATTTCAGAAGTATTTAGCTTACTCAGAAAACAGTGACACACGTCAAAGTTTTTATTTTGTTGTATAAAAAAAATGTTTTATCGATTATACAGGATAGTCTTAGGATGATGATACCGTCCTAATTTTTTTATATAAAAACATTTTTTTCCACTATACAAGGTAGCCCTGGAAGGATGAAAACGGACTCTGAAAACGAAAAAAAAAGTATTTCAAGAGCTTTTCATGTCAAATTTTTTCTGTTTTTGTATTTATTTCTTTTTTTTATTTCCATAACGCTCAGCTTTTATACAAAATGTAAAACAGTGCAAATTTATTTTCTCTTTTTGAATATATAAGCAATTGTTTCCTTTATATAGGTTTAATCTAAGGGGGGGAAACTGGTCCATAAAAACAAATTTAAAAATTTATCTTTAAATTTTTTTCATATTAAAGGGTGTAAAAAGCTAAATTTATAAACATTATAAACTTATGTTAATAAAAATTAGATCTACGTAGGTATTTTAAAACGACGGCAAAAATGCGACAACCTTATATTTTTTTGCATAGAGAAAATCATTGACGTACATGAAATTGTCTATGAGAGAGCTGTGAGTAAAAAAAAGAATGTTTTATTCTAGGAAATGAAACTTTACCGAATATTTCAACCTTTTTTAGGCATCTGGTTTTGTCGTACAGGAATAGCATCAAAATTTTACGAGTTTATCCCTGTTTCACACTTGATCTGAATTATGTGCAAAATTTCAAGTCAGTTGAATAAGTAGTTTTTTGGTATAATCTATAAAAAATAAATTGTGTCAGTTGTAATTTTTGTCTATAAAAGAAGATTTTATTCCAGGAAATAGATCTTTATCGAATATTTACACATTTTTTAGGCCGTCATTTTGTTTTGTCGGGCAGGATTCACATTAAAATTTCGAGTTTATCCCTGTTTCACACTTGAATGGATTTGTGTGAGAAATTTCAAGTTAATTGAATAAGTAGTTTTTTTTATACTGAATTTTTATACACTTCATTATGCGGTCATTTTGTTCCGCCGTAAAGGCTTTACACCAAAAAAATCACACTTGATTTTCGTTCAAAATTTGAGGCCCATTCGATAAGTAGTTTCTTAATAATTAAATTAAAATACAAGAGTTCTAACCACACTACACCACAACTTGTTACGTTCTGGACGCGCGTTTCGCTAACCAAGTTAGCATCATCAGCAGATGATATAAACTAAAGTAACTTATCCTAACCGAGACTATTTATAGGTAAATGTGGGTACTCTTTCAAAATAATCTGTTTTGTCTAGTATAACAACCTTATTTCCTTTGTCAGCTTTTAAATAAAAACATTCCTTTTTCTTCAGTCCCTGGATAACTTCAGTGTTTTTACGAGAAACATATTTTGACTTGTTGTTAACAACGTTTTTTGAGATTTGATTTCTTCAGGCCTCTCTAATGAATCCCTTAGTTGACTCTGGCACGTATTGAATGGAACTTTCGATATTCCCTATAATAGTTGGTAAACTATTTTTTACTAGAGGCTCTGCAAAATTCAAACCTTTATTCAAAAGGGCTATTTCTCTATTATCAAAAGACTGAGAAGAAAGATTTTCTACAATGTTCTCGACTTCCGAAGAAATTTGTTTTTGTGGTTTCAACTTTCTCAGTTTGTTTTTAAGTGAACACATTTTCTTCAAAAATTTTGGCATCGATAACTACGAACATTTTTCTTTGGAAATCTAACCACTGTTCAAATTCTAAATTACTAAGCTTATAAGTGAGTTTTTTAAATAATCCGTATGCTTCAATTTCAAGCATACTTCGTTTGCTATACAGAGTCTTAATTTCTAAATCTAGCCACTTTTGTTTGGCAAAAGATTCAACCTTCCCAGTAACGGGTGATTGTTTAGGGATCTTGACTGAAATGAATTTAGGGAAAACTGAAAAAGACTTGCATGATTTTAGAAACCAAATATCTGCTGCTATTAACCTAATCTTAGTACAGTACTTACAATAAAGGTTTTGTTCCGTTGACCGTGAAGCCATGTTAAGTCCTAACACTGGAACCTGTGGTGGAAGATAGATCAAAATACAAGAGTTCTAACCACACTACACCACAACTTGTTACGTTCTGGACGCGCGTTTCGCTAACCAAGTTAGCATCATCAGCAGATGATATAAACTAAAGTAACTTATCCTAACCGAGACTATTTATAGGTAAATGTGGTCACACTTGGTTGCACCCGACTGCACCGTTGTCAAGTAAACAATAGAGGGGACTATAGGGAATAGGCCCCCTGTCTTTATTTAGTGCTTTCTACCACATTTAACTATTTCTATACTCTCAAATGCATCCAATAATCTATTATTAGATACATTTTTAATCAACTTAAGATTATTTATTCCTATTCGGTGATTGTTTTCCAAAGCATGTTGGGCAACGCTTGACTTTTCTGTTCTTCCGTATCTTAAATGTGCCATGTGTTCTTTAAAACGAATGTTTATGGAGCTATTGTTTACTTGACAACGGTGCAGTCGGGTGCAACCAAGTGTGACCACATTTAGCTATAAATAGTCTCGGTTAGGATAAGTTACTTTAGTTTATATCATCTGCTGATGATGCTAACTTGGTTAGCGAAACGCGCGTCCAGAACGTAACAAGTTGTGGTGTAGTGTGGTTAGAACTCTTGTATTTTGATCTATCTTCCACCACAGGTTCCAGTGTTAGGAATAATTAAATTATTGTATCACCATTTTGTGTGGCCGCCATTTTGCAAAGAAATACTGGATTTTTACGAAAATGTTACTATGCTATTTCCCCAAAAATTTGAAATTAATCGAGTAACTGTTTTTTGATCTCTGCAGCGTAAAGGCAGATCGATAGACCCACGGAAATAGAAAAACATGTTTTTCGAGATATATATCCCAAAAACGCAAAGACGTGTAAGTATTTTGGAGAGTGACTTTTTTACGAGAACAAAATTAATGTTAGATTACGTACATTTAACTATGCGTGGCTTAGATTTAGACGTTGCTAAAAAGGAGCTCAACGTCAACGAAGGCACTAATGGTTTAAAATTTGTAAATGCAAAGAAACGGTTATTTTTTTATTTCAAGAGGCCTAAAATATAACATTTAAAAAATGGTCTTAAGGTCATAGGTCTTTTTATTTATGTACCGTACAGTCCCATAGCATAAAAATTTAGTTTCGCTCTCTTTGGCCAAGTGTGTTAGGTACGCCATCAGTATATTTTGTCAAGCATATCTTATTAGAATTACGAAGTTCTTTAATAGAGGTCTCTATACTCTGCGGCAGGGTCGTTCCTGGAGCAGTTACCGCCAGCGTGTATAAGTTATTTTGACACCCTTTGTTTTAATTACTGAAAAATGTACATTGTTGTTTTAGTTATTATTAGCGAGTTATTTTTAAAGTCAATATTTTTTATAGAAAAATCAGAGCAAATATATAAAAAAAATCATGTCACATTAAAATTATTTAACAGAACTAACCACCGACAGTTAATAATACAATTAAATATAACATATAAAAAAGTATTATATTTACAAAGGTGGTTATTATATTAAATAAGTATTGAGTTTCATAAAAAAAACATTTGGAAAGATAATGGTTATACTAATATAAGCATTACTTTTTATATTACAAAAAATTGCACTACAAAAATTCTTCCTTATTTACCCATACTGTAATTACTTTTCCTAAGTTACTTAATAAATATTGTAAGTCTAGACTTGTATAAATTCACAGCACATAAAATAACATTTTTTGGTATGAAAGATAGTTTTCAGAAAAAAATTTAAAATCTACATGTAATTTTGGACAATTTAAAGTGGCAAAACCATCCTGTTTTTCTTGGTACACATTATTTTATTGTTACTATGTTATGTTATGTTATGAGAAATATTTAAACAGAACTTTTAGAGAATTTTTATATAATATTTTCACCAGTGGCGCAACTAGACATCGACTTTGGGGGGGGCTCAAGCCCTGACACTTAATATTGATTTGAGGATAAAAACAATTTTAAAGAAACAATGATTTTTTGTGCATGATATTTTTTCCAAGTCAACAAAGCCATGAACATTTTTATGTTAGGTTTATCTTAATCTTAACACTACAATATATACAAAAAAATGGAATAAATTTGCCATATTTCGCCGTTTTTCAAAATACTACCTCTTTTTTATTTTAAATATGTATAATCAAAAAAAAAAGTAAGAGTCTGCGACAATGAGTTCAGCAAGTTTTGAATGTTACATTTTCAATTTGATTATAATCGATTAGCGTTCTCAAAATATAAAATATGTATGCTTTTGAAACCATAAAAAATCTAAATATCTACGCCTATGGCATTCTAAATTAGAATTGTTGAGACACAGTTCTAATCTATTTATGGTACAAGTTTGAAACGAATCATTTTTTTTTACGGCTATGTTTTAATTATAAACTCTCGATATTGTCTAAGTTTTTATGTTTTTTATTAGTTTTTAGACCATCATATGATTTAATTAATATCTATAGCGATATATATATATATATATATATATATATATATATATATATATATATATATATATATATATATATATATTTTTTTTTTTTATAAACTACGAACCCTAAAGTTACATAGAATGAAGAAACCCGTATATAAAAATTTTAAGGAGTTCAAAAGTTAGCACTTCTTCTGTATAACATAATATACAGGGTAAGTCTGGCAAGCGAGACCCGCCCTTCATTTCTATGATAACTGAGAATAGAAAAAAAACTTTATATAAAATATTTTTAATATTCAGCGAACTTTATTTTGTGAGGAGCGTTCACTGTACAAAGTGGTTCAAAAAAGTTTGCATTTTTAAATGTAACACTGTATTTTTTATTTAATTTTTGGATTCAGCTTGCAATACTGGATATTTTTTGTATAACATACTATTATGGTAAATTTAATAGTTTTCGCCAAAATGATACTTGTAAAATTTTTTTTGTAGCTTTCTTGCCTTGCTGCGTCAAACTTTACTATTATCATTGGCACACTCAAGGGGGGTTTTGGGGGGCAACTCCCCTCTGCTCTTAAATTGATTTGACTATCCTTGTATTGTTATCAATAATTTAAGTGAGATGTCAAAATTTTAAATAATACAAAATAATTCACAAATTTAGACCAATATTACGGTCCTCAACGTTAATAAAAACAATCGAAGTAACCCACCTTTACAAAAAGCTTTGAAAACGTCCCCGGACATAGTTTCGAAATCGAATGAAATGTTTCCTTACGTGTCGTCACTGTCTATCACGAAAAGACGTCTTAACATGAGCCTGTGATAATTAATAATAGTAGGCTAAACATGTGCGTAACTCTGGTGGTTGTTCTTTTGTTTTTCGTATCGAAGTTATCTAGTTTCAAGAGTTGTTTATTTTCTACATTCATGATTAAAGATGAATAATAAGCAACAGTTTTCCTTAAACGAACTAACTGATATGATTTTAATTATTGGAGAATGTCGTAGCCAAATTAAATCAGCAAAACGTCGTTACCAAATGAATTTTCCTGATAGAAGAGAACCAAGCCGTCAAATATTTCGCAAAGTATTGCTTCATTTCAGAACAACCGGTAATAATGAGATAGAAAAAACAGTTCATAATGAGTGAGGAACATGAAACCTTTGTTATTTTGAGTATAATGGACAATCCAAATGCAAGTACCTATTCAGCAGCAGATGATCTGAATATTTCGCAGAGCACAGTATCCCGAATTAATAGAAAACGTAAGTATCATCCTTATCACCTCTGTCTGAACCAAGAACAGGGTAAATTTTTGTAGAGATTTTCAAACGCGAGTTATTGAAAATAAACCATTTTTGAGAAATATTTTATACAGCGACGAATCCTCTTTTAAAAGTAATGAAGCTGTTAATAGAGACGACATGCACTATTACAGTAATAATAATAATAATAATATTAGTAATAATTTTATTTCCAAATAATGACATTGTTACAATGTATGGAATCCGTCACAATTACAAGAATATTATACTCAAATACAAACGAGTTCAAAAAAGTTATGTCACAATTAACTAACAATGTTAATATGAAAACAAATAGCAATATATACATATTTTTCAACACTAGCCTTGATCCAAGCTTAAGTACATCAAATCCTTTTTGGATGAGATCTGTCAAGCAATCAAAGAGTTTGGTCTTTAAATGTATGGGGCGGAATTTTAGGATCGTAGGTTATTGGACAACATTTTATTGACGGCACTTTAACGGGCGAAATTTACTTAAATTTATTAAGAAACGATTTGACTACATACTTGGAAGAGGTCCCTCTACAGGTTTGACAAGTTATGTGGTTCCATCACGATGGGGCACCTCCTCAATATTCCCACATTGTTCGCAGTTATTTGGAACAAAATTATCCAAACAAATGGATAGAAAAAAGAAGGAGTATAAACTGGCCAGCTAGGTCACCTGATCTTACTTCATGTGATTTTTTTCCTTTGGGGATATATCAAAGAACAAGTTTATGTAATTCCACCAACTACCATCGAAGATATGAAAACCAGGATTAGAAGTGTATTTTCCAAAATTACTCCTGTAACACTTTTCGATGTGAAGAGAAATAATCAAAGACGTTTACAAGTGTGTATCGAATAAAACGGAAACACGTTCGAGCATTTGAGAGTTTAACATTTTTTAATATCCCAAACTTCATCCACTGGTTTTATCACGTTTAATTGTTTTAATAGTTTTTGCATTTTCTACCGTTAATTAATTGTTACTTCCTTGATTATTTGTTTAATTATTAATAAATAAAAAATTACAATCGAAATATTGTTGTTTGCAATTAGATATTAACTGGTGCAATTTCGATAACAATGCTTGTCACTGGTATTGGTTGCAGCTGGTAGTTGCGACACAATCGTAGAGGGAAACTACAAATTTTTTTAAACTATTAAATTTACGATGATAGTATGTTATACAAAAAACATCCAGAATTGCAAGTTAAATTCAAAACTGAAATAAAAAATACAGAGTTACTTTTAAAAATGCAAAGTTAGACACGCCCAACTTTTTTAAACCACTCTGTATAGTGAACCCTCGTCTTAAAATAAAGTTCGCTGAATATTAAAAATATTTTATATAAAGTTTTTTTTCTATTCTTAGCTATCACAGATATAAATGGGGGTTCTCTCTTGCTAGACTTACCCTGTACATATACTGGACAAACATTATTTTGATACAAACAACTAAAAAATAAGAATTTTCGCCATTTTTTGAAATATTATTTTTATTTTAAATATGTGTAGTCGACAAAGCTTAAGTATCTATGTCAATGACTTCCATTATGTTTCAATGTTAGAACATTTACCACACCTATATCACTTTTCAATTTGACTATTATCGGTTTTGCGTCCTCAAAATATGATAACCAATCGTCTGGCGGGGGGCTAATTTCGAGGTTGGGGGGGCTAAGCTCCCCCTAGCCCCCCCTAGTTGCGCCACTGATTTTCACGGAACCTCAGCCTTTTGGTGTTATTTTGTCCTGCCCTAGGCATTTACCTTTTTTCATTTGTTCCAAGGTTTCTCTTGTTTGTGCTATGGTTATTTCGGACATCACATCTAATCCCTCATTTTCTTATTTCTTACACAGTCAAAATTCAAATAAAATATAATACGCAACGGCATTCACGCTCGGAATGGAACGGCCCTGCTCAGAGGTCATTTGATTCAGTGCTACACTATCACGTCGATTATGATAAAACCATTATTTTCAAAATTAGAAAAGTTGGTAATATTATTTTGGTCTATTGGGATGTGATTATGTTTTTTTATATTACCAAATTTATTTTTCACCCTAAATACTCCCTCACTATGAATCTTTTTTTTATTAGGGGTAGTTAAGTGTGACCCAATTTAGTTCCACATAATCATTTATTGACTCTTCTTATATACTGTCTGTTAAACAATTGGGCGCCATTTTGCTCCACCGAATTGGAATAGTACTGCCACACTTGATTTTTGGGCATAATATAAAATATACTGAATAAATAGTTTTTACATTGATTTTTTTAAAACCCGCATTTTGTTCCCTCATATTGAATTCGCACCAGTTTATCTCTAAATCACATTTAATTTTTGTGTAAATTTTGAAGTCAGGTGAATAAGAAGATATCTTTACGTTGATTTTTTAAACATTTTGTATGGTCCCATTCCAAATTCATACCACCACATCTTGGATTAGTACCAAAATATTATTCGTTATAAGTTCAGTTCTATGTAACACTTAATTTTGTGCAAAATTTAAGCTAAATTGGATAATTAGTTTATTGCTAATAATTTTTTAATATTTCACTAGCCGCCCATTTTGTTCCACTGTATTCGATTTTTATCAAAATGTTACCAGATTATCACCATATGACTCTTAATTTCTACCAAAATTTGAAGTCAATAAAGTAACTAGTTTTTTAGCTATGCCGCGAACTGATGACAGACAGACATACCAACAGGCAGATAGACGGATTTGAAAAAACTTGTTTTTTGGCATCTAGGCAGGTTAAAATGTGAAGATATTTAAATAACTGTGATTTTTTTTACGATTACAACTATTTTAATGGACCGCCATTTTGTTTGATCATCTTGAATTCGTACTACAATTTTTTCATACTTAATAAAAAATTTAAAATCAATCTAATAGGTAGAATTTGTTTACTACTTACCCTGATTTTGCTCAAAAACAAGGATCTTATGAGAATTGACTGGTAACATTTTGATTTAGGTCCAAAAAAGCACAAAAGTTGCAAAATATTATTTCAAAAAAATTGCCGAAATGTTCATTAGGCAGACATTTCATTATTTAACTATTTAATAAGAATCTAATTTTAGCTCGAATTTTAATTCGGCAAACTAAAATTGGCTAAGTCTACAATTTAAAGTCTCTGAAAGGAAGTTGTATTTTAAGGTGTCATTTTGTAAATATACTGTTTTATTGCGGCGCTCTGTTTTATAGTATTTTAAATATTGAAGTCATAAATTTCAAAATTCTTTCTTCCTGTCATAATTGGTAGCGTCGTTTGAAAGTATAATGGAAATTTACAAGAGGGTATTTCTGGGTGGTATATTGTGCTTTGACTCACAGAACATTGTGAAATTTTACGATCGATTTTGGATGAATGAAGTAAAAACAGCCGTTGACATCCCGTAACTTACATTCTTGGGATATCTCGACTGTGTAGGTAATATCCCAATAAAGCCCTAATAGGCTTTGTAAACATCTAGAATGCCGAAGT
Source organism: Kuschelorhynchus macadamiae (assembly GCA_030620095.1). Classification (NCBI taxonomy): domain Eukaryota; kingdom Metazoa; phylum Arthropoda; class Insecta; order Coleoptera; family Curculionidae; genus Kuschelorhynchus; species Kuschelorhynchus macadamiae. The sequence continues at coordinate 1,456,493 of JAUTXW010000056.1, read as the reverse complement.
ATTATTTTTTGCTACTTAAAATTTATTGACCTGGAATATTCTAATTCTTTCAAATACAACGGTATTGTCATAAAACATTTTTATTTTCTATTGTTTTTCTTTGGAACCAAATTTATATTTATTTTTAGTCTATATGCAAGGAAATTTAGGAATCGGTATTTTTGCCAATCATCATCACGTACTAATACTCACGTCACAGATCTGAATATCAGTACTGCAATCATTCATTTTTAGGGGACGTAACAGCAACTCAACAATGGAAATGCCAATTTTCTCTTGAATTTTCCTAAGTAAGGTTTGTCGTAAATATAAGCGGTATATTCTTCAGGCGATTATGCAAATTTTTGCTATTTACCTTTTTTTTCTATTTTCAATTATAAAGTAGTGGAGAAGATCAAACAGAGCTAGTAGCTGCACCGTAGTGATTCTATTACTGGTCACTAAATGGCGTTTTTCGTAATTGTTCGAATAATACGGATTTTCTTAAAAAAATATTATGGTATGATATGACTTTTTTGTCATAATTTAATTTAAGATTGAATGACAGATGAAAATAATTTTCATCATTGTCACTTTTTTCCTCTACAAACTGTTGAATTAGTTTTTCAATCACATTCATTTTTAACTTAAATACGGACCTGAATTTTTATTTTATTATTCGATATCTTTTATAACCTTAAATTAAATTTGAAAATTAAAATACCGGATGATTTTTTTGAGAATTACAAAAACGCCATCTAGTGATCACCAACAGAATTAGTACAGTTAATAGCTCTACGTGAAGAGCAAAAAAAAGTTTGACCTTCCACCACCACTTTATTATTGAAAGTAGAAAAAAAAATAAATAGCAAAAAGTTGTAGAACTACCTGAATAATACAATGGAAATGGAAAATTCGAGAGGAAATTGGCATTTCCATTTTTGAGTTGCTGTTATGCCCCGTAGCTGCCATTTTTCGAACTTGAAAATAATTTTCAATTGGTCATTTTGACTGATTTACCTATAAATATTTTATCCCCATAATTATGTGATCAACGGTTACCGAGTTATGGCCGGAGACCATAGTTGATCACCCTGTACAGTTCCAATTTTCAACTTTACATATTAATATGCTTTATACCAGTCTTCACGATATTTCACCTAGAATTAATTATAACATGTGATATTTGAGCTTAGTTCTCCCAACTGTACTTTCATTACTTTTGTAAAATAAATAGATCATTCTATAGGACCTAAAATTACTTTTCGGTAATAAAAGATTTGCAAGTTTTTCATATATAATAGGTTTTCTAAAAAAAAACAAATATAATAAAAACGTTTTTACAATAATACATAGATATGTATGCACTGTCTTCAACCATTTTTTCAGTATACGCTTGATTAAATATTTAATGGACCCAAAGTCTTTGCTAATACTCTAAATTTATATTTATTTCTAGTCTAGATGCAGGGATATTTAGGAATCAGTATTTTTGCTAATCTTCGTCACATGAGACGAAAGTATTAGTACTCTAATCATTCATTTTAAACATACTTTATTTTAAATTATATAGTTTAATATAATCTTCAACTTTACGAATTAATATGCTGTATACCCATTTACGATATTTCACCTTTCCACCTAGAATTAATTATATAATATGGCGGAAACCACTCCTGTATTAATTTAAAAGCTAAGACTTTGAATCAATATGTGTTGACTTAAGATTTGACCTTAGTTCTCCAAACTGTACATTCATCACTTTGTGTAAATATAAGCAATGTATAGCACCCAAATTTTCTCGTCGGTAGCAAAGGATTTGTCGAGTTTTTCTTCCACAATGTATTTTCTAAAGAAACCATTTTTAATAACATTACATCGATATGTAGGCACTGTCCTCATCTAAGTTTTCAGTATACCCTTAATTAAGTGTTTAATGGACAGATAAGCTTTGCTACTGCGCCCACCCCATAACCTGAAAATCTATAACTCTATCAATTAATATATTTAATAATATTGCATCGATATGTACGCACTGTCCTCATCTAATTTTTTTCAGTATACGTTTGATCAAATGTTTAATGGACCGATAAGCTTTCCAACTGCGCCCACCTTATAAGAGGGTCATCTGAAAACCTTTAGATATATCTTCTAAATAATCTATCTATCTAAATTAATTAATTTTTGAAAAATGTATTATTCAAGGCGCTATTAGCCTTATAATACCCTTGATATCTTAATAATTATTATTAATTATAAACTTTAGTTGGCGTTGATGGGTCGACCTGTCATGAAATGTCGTTCTGTCACTTTTATGAACTCCTTTTAACATTCATAAAGCATAAATGAAATTTAAGAAATTGCGTGTATATTTTTATTTCCAATTTATTTAAAAATTGAAAAATCAAAAAAAAAAAGATACAACAAATCTCTAATATTTTATTGATGTGCAATTAAGTAGGTACATTTAATCTCGAACACTGTCCAGCAGAGGTTTGCGATAATTTTCTCTTCAGTCCATGGGCACCTTTTAAAAAGGATTTTGTAAAAAATGAAACAACAGCCATCATAAGAGAGAGAGAAAGATATTTAGATACTAAAAATGTATTTTTCTATGATATACTTTTTAGCGAAGGAAAGTAAATTCATATATTTGATTTTGATATTTTATTTTCCAATCAATATGCCAACGTCGCATCGGCGTGTATTTGTGGGGTTACGTCGACTGTCAGTTTTGTCAAACCTTCTGATGGTTTCTGTGAGTTTTTGAAAAGTTTTATAACATGCCGAGCCGGAAAATTCGTAAAAAATGGTAAAATACCGTATAGTTTGTAGAGTTAAGCTTAAAAAAGGCAATTTTTCAGGTAAGTAAGGTAACGTCATTTGTGTCAGTGTGTCACCCTCGTGAAGGCCGCGAAGTTAAATTAACTTGATATGTAAGAAAAATAAGATAAAGAATTATTAACAACACAAATACACTTCCTTTTAAATACCTACCAATTTTATACACATTTGAGAATATTTTAGTTTAATATCTAGATCTAGAATATACCTAGAAAACATTTTTACTATGGCGAAGCCTCGGGTGATGCATATTTAAATTCAATATTGTTTAAATTGTAAGGTATTTTATTTTCTTCTACAATTTTTAATATATACATTTAACTTTCTGTATTGAAAACTTTTAACCTAAATTTCCTATTAGGATTTAAATATCTGACATAGGTTTTTACCTTAAGCCTTGCTATCTTAAAATTTTAGTTTAAAGGAAGTCTGGTGTGAGAAAATTGGCTTAACAGTGAATACATATTATAGTATTATTAAAACACATTGTTTAAAAAATGTTATACTTTCCTTTAATCTCGATATAACATTTCTATTTTTCATTTTCTGTCTCCAGACTTATTCTAAAATAATTGTTTCTGTTTAAAGGAAACGAATGACTCCTGTATATTTGAAGGTATAAAATAGCTGATTTATATTTTTGATGTCCTAGATCTTGCCCAAATTTAGCGAAAATTGTTTGCTGCTATTTGCTGGAGCTGGCAAACACTGCATAGGACACAACGCATTAAACACCCTCACCAAATTAATAAAAAATGAGGGCGAGGGGAAGTCACTGAGGAATTTTGGTGTACACAGACATAGAAATTCCAGAGGTATTTTGGGGTATTTTAAGGTATTCAAAAAAAATTGGGGTATTTCGGGGAATTGCGGGGTATTTCGGGGAATTGCGGGGTATTTCGGGGGAATTCTAGTGTAGTTCGTGGGAATTTCTTGAATTTTTCACGATCTGACAACCGTGTATTTGTAGTGGGATGTCCACGGGAAGCCATGCTTTAGTTTTAGTACGCTACGTGCAGCCGAACCGAGCAGAACGTATACTTGCGGCGAGGCTCTATATTCAAGACAACTTTTTAAAAGTACCTTTGTATAATTCTGCAAACATATTTATACCTACGTTGTTTATACTTATTCTTTAGATATCTTTATGAACCAAAACTACCGAATTTGGATGAGAGCGAAATTAGGCCATAAAATACCTTGTAAAGTACCTACTTATACAAACAAGTTGGGCTAATCGAAGGTAAGTATTTATGCACATCGTACATAGTATATGTAATATACACACCACAAAACCTGGTGGTGCAATCGTTTCTAAAAGCAGCTGTTCGTTTGGGTTCAGGATGAGAGCATAAATGTAGCACGCTTCACCCTTCAGCTTCTCTTTCGTGAAATTACAATACAAGAGCAATCTTTACCTGCTGGAGTTCCACCCCCAATAGATGCAAAGGAAGAACCATTATCTGGCATAGATTTTGGCACAGAGCATATTGATGATAAAAATACAAATGAGAGCAAAGTTCAAAACGATACGGATCATTTATTTTCGAATCTTACAGACTCGCTTGAGGAAGGTAACACACTTATTAGTGTTGATGTAAACGTCAAAGAAAAAATATCCGAAAATGAAGAGAACCGTTTTCTTGAAAAATTGACTCCTTCAAAATGGGCCACTCATAAGTACAGTCGTGAAGAACGAAGTAGAAGAAAATGGAACAGATATTAACAGATTTTTTCCAGTCTGTCTTTATGACGACGAATTTAAAAAATTTTCCTTGTATCTTTTTTATTCAGGAAGAAAACTGTTATATGAAACACTACATGCAAATTTAAATAGTGTTTTAACTTCTTTGGCAACTTTGTACAGATTTCAGAGGGACAATTTAATTTGATACTTTCTTAGAGCAAATAAATCTACCGAAATTGGTATGGATATCGGAAGATGGGACTCGAATAACTGGAAAAATTGAGTATGATTCGATGACAAATAAAATACTGGGATTTGTTCTTTCTTTAGAAAATGGTATGCCCAATAATAATGCTTACATAGCCACTTCCGGCAAAAAAATCGAGACCTAATTTGAAACAGGTGAAAAAGCTGATTATGCTTGCTGCATTATTGCACAGCCTTTGGATAAACATGCCCCTGCTTACTGTTTGGCGGTATTTGGAACAAATAATAAGTTCAATAGCACTGATGTATCTATGAGATGGACTAAAATGATTGCCGAAGCTTCCATGTATAGAATACAAATACTGGGATATTCATCGGACCGAGATCCTCGCCTCCTAAAGGCAATGAAAATACAAGCAAATTTCCCTTATATCATGACGAAGAGTCAGCGATGGTTCCACATGAATAACGATAATAATTTTGTGTGTTTCCAGGATCAAACCCATGTTTTAACTAAACTAAGAACAAGGTTTTTGAAACCAGGAGTCAAGCTTCTAATAGGAAAATTTGTGGCGACATACAGTAGAACATCTAGATACTCTTATTAAAAATAAATCTAGAGATAAACATCAACTCACAAGTTGCGATATTACTTTAGAAGACAAAATGAATTTTAATTCTGCAAGGAAAATAAGTACCAACGTTGTGCAAGAGCTACTCAGTGAAATTGAAAATAGTAATGCCACAAAACTGTATTTAAAAGTTATGGACTATTTAATAGCGGCACTGATTAATAAAGACGAAACTTTAAATAATAGAATATACAAAAATGGATTATTCAGCAGCCCCAATACAGTTTGCAAGATAATTTTATAACGTTAAATTGTTATACTTACGTTGAATTAAATGCACACATGTTAATCAAGCTTATTAATATTTTTAAAGAAAGCAATCACCTTGATGCAAAAATGCTCTATCCTTGGTTTCTTAGCAGTCAACCTTGCGAGGCCATGTTTAGATCAACAAGATCAATAACTTCAACTTTTTCAACTGTGATCAATTTCATTATAAAGGATATTTTAGCAAGACTTGACAGAATATCTTTTATAAACTATGAAATAAATGATTTAAAAAACGTATATATATATATATATATTTCCCAGAGAAACAAAAAAGCAAAAAAAGCAGGACGAATATACGGTCAATGAAGAAATCCTAAAAAACGTGGACATAGAGAAAATAGTAACAACTGCATTAGAAGATGCACTAAAAGATGCAAAAAATTTGAGAATGGAAGTAACAAAAAGTGACTGTTATATATTAGACATTAAACCAGGTAAACCTTCAAATAAAAGTAATTATAATAACTTAGACCTCGACTCGGACCTTGACCTCGATTTAGACTATCGAACAGACTTCGAATTAGACTCTGAAATTACGAAACATGAAGAAGAGGCCGAAAATGTTTTGAACCAACATATTTTAGTTAAGGATTCCTTTCTAGATTGTAAGAAAGACGATATTATAGATTTAAAAGATTTTTCCTACAAAAATTTAAACCTGACCAAAAATTGTCCTTATATCGAAATTAATTTATCACAAAATAAGACTGCTATAATAAAAAAATTGAGTTATTGTTGGTTACTTAATGAGAGCAACGGAAAAATTAGCAGCGACATATTAAAAAGGCTTGTAATTTCAACAAAAAAAAATTCTAAAAAACAACCGCTGTGAAGACACAAACACTTCGGCAAAAATCGGGGCAAATACACGAGCAAATAGTCAAGCGAACACCAAGAAAAGGCAACTCCGAAGACGAAACGGATGATTGCTCGGATAACTATATTTACGATGACCGAGGCGATGGACTTAAAGAACACAGAAACTTTTTCAGATCTAGAAACATTGAAACACTTCGGCAAAGTGCTTGAAAAAGTGGGAGATAGATTTAAAGCGATATTTTTAAAGGAGGAAGCGAATAAGTCGAGCAATATGTTTATATGGCCCGCGAATGAAGATATTGCCAAAGTGGAGCGAAATTATATATTTTACGGTCCCATTAATCTTTTGGGTTCAGAACCACTTGAGCTAAAGAGAGTCCATTTTTTGAATATCGGCAAGAAATATAAAGTTCTAAAAAATGAGTTATAAATATATCATCTTTTGATCAAGAATATTTGGCGTTTAGGTCTGTTCACAGAAAGTTAAGAACACTTTAAGAGCCGAGGTCAGAGCTAATAATTTATTATAAAAATAGCCACCTGTTTACTATGCATTTGAATGATGCTTGCCAGGGTGCCTGCTGGTTTGTGATTCTTCTGCTAACAAACCAAAAACAAAATGTTTTTGTAGTGCCGCTGAAATTAATTTCCTTAATTGCATGCGCTTTTTCTGAAGATATATTTGTATGGTACATTTATAGTATTGTTAGGTATTCTCTGATACACGTCTATTTTGGAATCCTAAAATATAAACGAGTAAATGTCACTTTGGAAACGTTTATATTATATATTAAATATAAACATGATTTTTCGCCAAAAATGTTTTGTATTCTGTTGTAGATTTACATCAGTTTTTGTAAGATTTTGTTAGTTGATATATGTACCTAGTAATAAAAAGATTGTTTCTTGTCAAGGTATATTTTTGTTGTGTTTGAATTTTGAAAATTTCTTGCTACTTTCTTTGAATTTAACATAAATAAACGCTTCATAAACTCTTACCTTTGTGAAAGTTGTTTCGTGGTAACGGCAACTTCTCACCTGGATCAAGTCACTGTTGAGTAATAAAATAATAAAATAAAAAAAGGAAGAAAGCAAGTAGCAGAAACATTAAAGGCTGGTAGTTTCAGTCTTGATTAGCAAGTTTTGTCACGATTAGTTTGAGCAGGTGCACAGACTGTGTCAACGAATATTTAAAATAATTTATTTGTCACATTGTCAAAACACTGATCAAATTTAATCATACTAAAACTCGTTAATCAGCTCCGAAAGCACTAGCTCTTAATTATTTATTGATTGCATTCATCATTAGGAATAAATAGTCACAGAAAAAATTGCCTTTTTATCGAGGATTTTACAACAATTACATTTGTGACATCACGAAACTAGAGAAATTTCAAGGGAATTGCGGGGAATTCTAAGGAAACTGCGGGGAATTACGGGGAATTGCAGGAAATTTCTGGGGTATTTCGAAGTTCCTCAGGGTATTTTGGGGAATTGCGAGGAATTTTTTGTAAAAAGCGAATTTTAGTGTACAAAATTTTTGAGCGACTTACTCCTCGAATGAGGGTTTCTATAGTCCAAAACGGACAGAACAAAAATATTTTTACTATTTGTATTATTTTTCCAGCCACGACACTATGGTGTGAAAAAGTAATGAGTATATCAATTCTTGCATAGTATAAGCATAAGTAAAACGCATTTAACTATTCACAATTTAATAATAAGAAAATTTCGATCCAAATAACTTAGATATTATTATTTTTAAATAACCCTTTCTTTTGCAAGCCATTGAAAATATCAATGAATGGGGAAAAACAATTGCATCCATATCTACACGTAAGTATTGCTTTACACTAAAATAATTTGCGTCAAAAGATGTCATTTTATATCTAGTACAGAGAAGTTAAAAATAATATCCCATAAGAAGCGCAACTTTTGAATCAAGAAAAGCCATTTTCAACGCGTTACTCATAATTAATTCCGAAAGCCAGTTTAATAATAGATCAAAGTGAATCCAGATTAATTGTTTTGTTAATATCGGTCTCTTTTAGTAAGATGAACTTAAAAGTTTACACACCTAAGCCTAGATATAAAGATCCCGTCACACACCAGCCATTAGGGGTATTATAGACGGAGTTATGACAGCTGCCTTAGACTAAATCCATAAAATAAATAGCATCCGCCAATTCGGCGATTTATGACAACTAAAGTCGGATCCAATAAAACTCCTAAAGCCGACAGACACGGCTTTAGTGGATAACCTACATGAAATATAGGACCTGCAGCTTACTGAAATATATATTTTATTATTATTTTTTAGAATGAATAGGTAATTAAGAAGATGTTAAGTGAAATTTTTGACAATTTTATGGTCATTGTTAATAAAATATTTTGATGTTTTCTTACAAAATATCGTACATAACATAGACAAAAGTTTTCGGTAACTAATCAAACTCTGGACATAAGATCAACATTAGGTTAACAAAACTATGATATCATGCAGTCCGGTTGTTTTATTCCGACCACGGACGATAATTAACCTAAAGCATTGCATCAATTGCAGCTAGTATTTTGATGGGTAACCTGTTCGCAGACGGGCTGCTAAACATATTTAGAAATTGTAGCTATCGATAACGACCACGGTGGATACCGTGAAGTGAGAAAGTATGTGTGGGTATTTGGAGAACATCGTCTACAGACAATTTGATTTCACATCCTGTAATGCAGAGCGGGAAGTTATTAAAAAAAGCACGTTATAATGTAACAATACCTTATACTTAGGCCAGGTCCCAGACTTCGACGAGGTCTGTCCAAATAAAAAAAACAGTTCCTTCTTTTTAACAAAACAAATACTAAAGGTATGGTAGTTGAGATATCGACAAAGTTAGATTTGGAGATATATCTATTTCTTAATATTGGACAATATATATTTGGTTTATACTTAAACACATAGTATGCTAGAAACGCACTGCAGAACTGCCCATGACACAGCACTAACGTTGAGATAACTAACTGCAAGTTAGCGTTAGTGAAAGCACAGATATTTTGAGGATAGAATTTAGCAAAATATATTTATTTGGTGTTGTATGAATCCATCTCAAAACAAAGTCCTGTTGGAAGCAGTATTAGTGCTACCAGGAACCGATTATACTTCGAAGAGACAAATAATTTTCGTATTGCAACATACAGTTATAGATAAGACTTAGTTAGGCTCAAAAAAGTGATAACTATAAGCACATTCAGATCTTAACCGAAAATGCACAATTGAGCATTTTTTTATATTTTTTTTGTTTATAGGAAAACTATGGATTTTTATATATTCAGTAAATAATAAAATTTAATTTGGTGTTGATCGCTTCAGGTTCGATCATAAAATCATCAAATGGTAAAATAGTTGAGCTTGTTCGACAGCTATCAAGTCCTAAATAGGTGTTGTAATGTACGAATGTGTCCTAGGTTAACTCTGTCTGTGTTTTACTAATATTTTAAGTTGCTCTTGTACAAACAGCGAAATGCTTTTTTATCATATGGGTAAGCCGTCAAAAATCGAAAAGCTCGTATAAGCTGTATGATTGTATGATTAAATTTCTAGAAAGGGTTACTCAGATGAAAATCTGCAAAAATACAGTGGTAATTGTCTAGTATTAGCAGATTTTGTGCATTTGATTTTTGTACTGATAGAAGAAAAGAAGACCGCTAAAATTATACTGTTATTTGCCTTTAGTTAATAAATTACCGCATTTTAAAATGCCAATAATTTGCAATTAGAGAAAGGGTACTTTCGGCAAATATCAACAACTTCACCGACATGGTTCGCTAATGTCTTCATGTAACCCCAAAAATACAAATGTATGGCAGTTACGTTTCCTGTTTCTCGTACGCGTTGATACTCATGCAAATGTTCTATCTGTTGGCAGTTTTTGTCTCGAAATCATTCCCGATAAATTATTGCAGCTAAATAGCCGTTTCGTCATGCATCACTGTAAATTTTCAAACACAACCAAATATCTCTGCAGTACTCTGTGTCAGAAATTACGTTGTGGATACAAATAAAATTGTTGGTTACTCATTGAAAGTATTTATCTTTTACAGTAGTAAAAAAAACACTGCAGCAGGTAGCTTTCTTTGCGGGTTGTCAGATCATGTGTTCTGAAATAACGGCCATTTATGTAATTAATAATGATCTAACTAATCGTATTTGATAATAAAATGAAAACATTTATTAGTGATTTGCTTAAATTACAACAAAATGAATTCAATATTTGCCATGTTTTTCACAGAAATGATTACATTTTGACTGCCTGGTTATTTGAGAATTTTAGGCTTTAAATGACCCGTACTTTTATGTGTTTAAATATTTGCAACAACTTTCCTCTCACCCTGTATATATTAAGATTTAAGCAACAAAAACCAAACAATGCCTATAAATAATAATGACATTAGACACACTAATCCTTTGAATTTGTGTTTAAATTCAAAGAAATTTAAGAAGTCTTCTTTATTTTAAAGTATTTGCCACACCTTAAATAAATAAATAAATTTTAGTACCTACACTTACAAATTTTACTTAGATGTTTAAACATTTTATCTTTTCAGTTATAAAATAGGTTGAAGTAACATGTCCATCCGGTACAAATAATTTAACCACATCAATAATTGCTCGTGTCGCAACATACAGTTATAGATAAGACTTAGTTAGGCTCACAAAAATGAGGTTAAATATTCTAATACAATGGTCAGTATAAATCATAACTATAAGCACATGCAGATCTTAAACGAAAATGCACAAAGCAACAATTGAGGATTTTTTTAAATATTTTGTTTTGTTTATAGGAAGACTATGGATTTTCATATATTCAGTAAATAATAAAATGAAATTAAAATTTAATTCGGTGTTGATTGCTTCAGTTTCGATTATAGACCACATTTTAAAATACCAATAATATGCAATTAGAGAATGGGTACTTTCTGGTTTTCCATACCATCATACGGAACTGTTCACATATTTTAGAACCACTCAATATTTTTTTAGCAACCCCAAATGGTTTCGTTGTAATTAAGGCCATGTAGATATAGGTAATTTCATGGCTCATAAGTTTTTATGCTTGAAGTCTGTGACAACATAATATTAAAAAGCAGGTCAAACATCGCATTTTAGGTAGGTATAAATCGTTTTTTGCAAAATTTTCGTTCTATATACAAATGTATTGAAAAATGAAAAAATATATATATCGCTGATTTTTGATACCTTTACCCATTTCAAAGATACTAGGATGGTAAATTAGATAAAGTAATAGACTCAATTAACAACAATCGAATAACTGTAACTGAAGTCTTCCCTTGAATAAGGGTATTTGTTACACTTTCAAATTCTGGAATTTTTAGTCAAAAAGGCTGTATATGAACACAAGCACGTTTTCAGATATAAAAATATCGGGTATTATGCTGTCTTCTATATATTATCCTTGGAACTAATATCCTTAACGTGGAATAATGGCGTCAAATAAAAGCAAAAAACCGAAAAAAAAAATAGAGAGACGAGTGGACGCGTATGAAAAGAAAGAAGCGGATAAATAGTGGTAATGAATACATCGACAGAAAAAAACGAATTAGACTGCTGTCTTTAGAGGTACGTAAAAAAATGATCTATGTTGCATAATACCCAACTTAAAAATGTTTCTTTTCCTGGTAGTTGTCGTTTCTGGTTAGTAGTACCTTAAAGAGTGCCTACAAAGGGCTATAGTAATACGAAAATATATTCACTAGAAATTGCAAGTGCCACTCAAAATATAAATAGGTTTTTTTTTCAGGCTAGGCTTTGTTTATGAGCCTAATATTTGGAAAGAGGTCATAGAAAGTACCAGCCATACATTTTTTTATGTGAAAACATTACGTAAACAAGTTTTTATTTGAGCTAATAGAGAAAGACATTTCTAAAAATTTCATTTTGAAAATTACCAAATTTATGTGGTTTAGCTACAATGTGGACGATCCGCCCAATGTGTTTATTCGAACAAGTCATAATATGTTTGCTCCTTAGGCAACCTTCTAAAGATTTAACAAGAAGAAAATGCATGCAGCAGGAAGATCAAATGTACCTTTACTATGAATCTTTAAAAATAACATTTAAAAAGAATGATACTTCAAACTAGATCTTTTCTGTAGTCCATAACATTAAAAAAAGCCGTTTATTTTTTATCTGGCATACAGGTGACAGTGAACAAGAAAACCGTACAATAGACAGGTCTTCTTAAAACATTATGTGATGAGATCGCTATTCTTTATAGGTAACTTTTTCTGTACACTTGATAAATATTGGCTGTTGAAAGAAAAATATTGAGTGTATAGAATTAACGAAAAATACATCACTCGTTATGACCATGGGTAAGTTTCTTAGTAGATAGATGTTCCAAGACAATCGGTAGGCTATATGGTCAACGTGCTTATCGCACTTTAGCTTGGTGTCCAGAACGCAATTCTTCAGAGGTATCACCCTCTAGATCTCTTGGCCCAATTATATTTTTCGTTTTTGAATCACTCAGAGTAAGTTTATTTATTCTGCACCAAATTCGGATATCCTCACCAAACTCACGCACCTGCACTCTCAATGATGTCAAGTTCCAGCTTCTCATCGTAATACACATATCATTTGTAAAAAGGATAAGCACAAAGTAACTTGTAACACTACCTAAATTGAGGCTTCAGTGCAATAACAGGCTAACCCCAATGTTAACAATTGTCAGAAAATATTGAATAGTATGGGGAAATACTTTTCTGAAGTTTAGCTATTGCATTTAAGCCACTCCACCTTTGTTTTCGTATCTTCATTGGAATACGTAATTTTTAAATGGAATATGCACAAAAACAAAACAAAATGTATAAGCAATAATGACATTAGACACTAGTCATCATTCCTTTACAATTAATTTTTAGCAGACCGCTAGATATGAAAAACTTCATTCTCGACTAAATTCCATTATTCATACAGTCATAACATTTTAATACCATCTTTCTTGAATTAATGTTTTATTCAATATCTCATGGTTCGGTTTAAACTCAAAAAAAGTAAGACATTTTCTTTATTTTAAAGTATTTGCCGCACTTTTGAAGCTAAATACTCTTTTTCATAAATTTTAGTATCAACACTTACAAATTTTATTTTCGTGTTTAAAAATTGTATCTCTTTAATATAAAAATAGATTGAAGTAATACGTTTTAAAAGCCTTTGGGGATACACCAATATCAGCTTGCCTTACACATTTTGGGGATTACTACGTTTTTTTTGACGAGAAATAAAAAAAAATATATCTACTGTAAGAAAAATCGATTTTATTAAATTAATTAAATTATTTAACAGTCAATGGAGTTAGGCTAAAAATAGTTCACTTTCGGCTACCAGTATGGGATTTTACACAGGACTTACATACATACTGGTTGCCCGGACGAGGGACGTAAGTTCGGTAAAATGATCGTAACTCCATTGACGATTATAATATTGTTCACGGCCTAATCTTAGGCAGGTAGGATATAGCTCAGGTAAAAATGTGAAAATAAACTCCTCTGTTTATAAAAACAGAATAGTGTATTATATCGACTTTGGGACCTCTCGAGTAAGCAATATTAACTGGGGGTGTAGATGAGGTGAGATAACTTGAGGAAATTAACAATTAACAGGTTTTGGATTTGACAGCCCCCAGCCTCCCGCTAAAGGTAATTTGCGTAGCCGTTTGTAAAAGCTAGGAGCTAGGCAATAGGTTATGTTATCTGTAGGGCGTTTCCAATTGAGGTACTTTGCAGATACTCTGAAGTAAGTGTGGTTGGAGTGAGGATAATGTCAAGGCAAAGTTAATGATGTTAAAAAATAAGTAATAAATAACAAAGGTTTAAATAGAATTTCAATTAACTTTGTTTCTTATAGTTTAGCCAATAAATTGTCACCCAAGCAAACTTTAATCAATAAAAGTTACACGATATTTATACCTGTCAACTTTGTTACCTGAAAAGGTATTGCTAGGGGTGTTGACTCCAACTTAAATGACGAAGAGCTCTTGAAATGTTGTTCGGTAGAAGAGAAAATAGAAATTTTGAGCGTAAAAAGATTGAATAGGAAAATAATAAAGAATAAAGAGGTGTCCTACTAACCAACAAGAACGGTGCTGTTTACATTCAAACGAGTTAAATTGCCACGTGCAATACATTTCTACAACCTTTTGTTTAATTAAAATATCGGTGTATGTTTCTCCAGTTAACCAGTGTTTTCGCTATTTAAGATATGTGCTCACTAGAGTAAATTGTAAAGGGCATGATTGTTGTTTCAATTGTGAGGAACTTAAACACCAAGAGGAGGGGGAAGAATTTACATGTAAAATTTCTTGTTTTTTTTGCGGGGGTACACACAAAACAACAAATATTTTTCTGATAACTTATACATGGTAATTGATTTTATAAAACATGCATCTGTATAACAAACTAACATAATGAGGGGACATCTGCAGTCTGGGTAGAGTTCGGAATCTGTCACGGATCAGGGCTCCGATTTCTAATATTTTCCTCAATGGAATATTGGAAGCATTCAATAGAACCGTAAAAATCTAAATAATTTAATTTTTAAAGAAAACCCACTAAAACTTGAGAGCAATTTTTTACTACGCAGAAATGATGAGTTTAGAAGTGTTGCAACATGTATTCGAAAAAATATAGTTTTTAAAGAAATCCATACTTATAATTCAGCATGTAGTATAAATAATAATCTCACAGCACCAAATTTCTTAAGTCTAGTTGATGAGTAGGAGATCACGAAATGGTTACGAACCAGGCTGCTCGTGGTCTTTTGGGAATCGAGCTAGCAATTTCAGATTTGTTAACAGTCTGGCAAAAATATGTTTGGAAAGACCTTAGCCTGGAGAGAATTTGACAATACTATTATTATAGATTAAAATACAAGGATTCTAACCACAATACACCATAACTTGTTACGTTCTGGACGCGCGTTTCGATAATCATCAGCAGATGATATAAACTAAAGTAACTTATCCTATCCGAGACTATTTATAGGTAAATGTGGTCACACTTGGTTGCACCCGACTGCACCGTTGTCAAGTAAGCAATAGAGGGGACTATAAGGAATAAGCCCTCTGTCTTTATTTAGTGCTTTCTTACCACATTTAACTTTCTATACTCTCAAATGCATCCAATAATCTATTATTAGATATATTTTTAATTAACTTAAGATTATTCATTCCTATTTGGTGATTGTTTTCCAAAGCACGTTGGGTAACGCCTGACTTTTCTATTCTTCCGTATCTTAAGTGTGCCATGTGTTTTTTAAAACGAATATTTATGAAGCGTTTAGTTTGTCCAACATATTTTAGATCGCAATCATTACAGCTAATTTCATAGATGCCACTCCTCTCCTTCAGGTCGACTTTATCTTTAGGGTTTCCAAGGAGATTTTTCAAACTGTTCTCCGTTTTGTAGGCTACTCTAAAACCTACATTTTTAAACACTTTTTCTGGATCTCTCGTATATCTGGGATCATATGGGATTACTATGAACTTATTGAGAGCCTCAGGTGCGAAGAGTAGTGGCATCTTTTAACATTTTCTTATGCTTATGCCTATTTACTAATTTATGTACAAAATTATCATTTTATTTATTACTTTTAGCTATATTTTTAATCCGATTCATTTCATTGTTAAAACGTTCTTTACTTATTGGAAAATTGACCAATCTGTGGGTTACGAAATGAAATGCTGCCATTTTGTGTTGACGGCAATGAAATGAGTCGGATGTTATATACCTATCAGTATTAGTAAATTTCCTATAAATATCAAATTCTAATTTATCGTTATTTCTAATAACTAACGTGCCGAGAAAAGGTAATTGCCCATTGTTCTCCTTTTCGTACGTAACATTAATAGAAGGATATTTATTGTTTAATGTTTCTAAGAAAGTGTCCTAATTTTCTGTTTTAGTATCAAAAATACCAAATATATCGTCCACGTATCTATACCACACCCTTGGGAAATACTGAGTTCTTTTTTGAATTGGGTTTCTAATATACCCATAAACAATATTGCATGGAACGGAAATAAGCAATTGCCCATCGCAGTTCCCTCAAGTTGTTTATAATGTTTATTGTTGAACTGAAAAAAATTTTGATTCATCATTACAACGGTGCAGTCGGGTGCAACCAAATGTGACCACATTTACCTTTAAATAGTCTCGGTTAGGATAAGCTACTTTCCTTTATATCATCTGGTGATGATGCTAACTTGGTTAGCGAAACGCGCGTCCAGAACGTAACAAGTTGTGGTGTAGTGTGGTTAGAACTCTTGTACTTTGATCTATCTTCCACCACAGGTTCCAGTGTTAGGACTTAACAGGGCTTCACGGTCAACGAAACAAAACCTTTATTGTAAGTACTGTACTAGGATCAGGTTAAGAGCAGCATGTATTTGGATTCTAAAATTAAGCAAGTCTTTTTCAGTTTTCCCTAAATTTATTTCAGTCAAGATCCCTAAACAATCACCCGTTATTGGGAAGGTTGAATCTGTTGCCAAACAAAAGTAGCTAAATTTAGAAATAAAAAATCTGTATAGCAAACGAAGTGTGCTTAAAATTAAAGCATACGGATTATTTAAAAAAACCCACTTATAAATTTACTATTAGAATTTAAACAATGGTTAGATTTCTAAAGAAAAATGCTCGTATTTATCGATGCCAAATTTCTGAAGAAAATGTGTTCACTTAAAAACAAACTGAGAAAGTGGAAACCACAAAAACAAATTTCTTCGAAAGTCGAGAACATTGTAGAAAACCTTTCTTCTCAGTCCTTTGATAATAGAGAAATCGCTCTTTTGAATAAAGGTTTGAATTTTGCAGAGCCTCCAGTAAAAAATAGTTTACCAACTATTATAGCGAATATCGAAAGTTATATTCAATACGTACCAGAAGCAACTAAGGGATTTATTAGAGAGGCTTGCAGAAATCAAATTTCAAAAAACGTTGTTAACTACAAGTCAAAATATGTTTCTCGTAAGAATACTGAAGTTATCCAGGGACTGAAGAAAAAATAATGTTTTTATTTAAAAGCTGACAAAGAAAATAAGGTTGTTATACTAGAAAAAACAGATTATTTTGAAAGAGTAGACAATTTGATTCAAACTCGTCCTTACGATTTAATTGAGAAAAACACATCATTTTTGATAACAGAAGTAAAATGTAAAAACGGTGTAAAAACCTTATGTCCGATAAACTAAAATTCAAACTAACACATAGTAACCCACAGTTATCTAAACTGTATTGCCTTCCCAAAATCCATAAACCTGGGATGTCCGTGAGACCTATTGTTTCAGCTGTTGGATCACCAACGTACAATATTTCAAAATGGTTAGTAGAATAATTCAGCAAATTAAATATCTTGTACGATAACTTTGAGGTTACTAACTCGTTAGAATTCTTCTAAACTGTATTGCTCTTCCAAAATCCATAAACTTGGGATGTCCATGAGACCTATTGTTTGAGCTGTTGGATCACCAACGTACAATATTTCAAAATGGTTAGTAGAATAATTTATCAAATTAAATATCTCGTACGATAACTTTGAGGTTACAAACTCGTTAGAATTCTTAGATGAAATTAAGAATGTTCACTTAAAAGAAGGTGAAATTTTAATATCTTTTGATGTATACTCATTATTTCCTAGAGTATCCATACCACAAGCTTTAGAGTATCTAAAGGAACTACTTGAATTCAATAATTTGAAGACAGAAAGTATTTATGAATATGTGCTTGAAATATTATAAGCAACTTGAGGGAACTGCGAGGGGCAATTGCTTAACTCAGTTCCTTGCAAATTTGTTTATGGGTAGATTAGAAACCCAATTCAAAAAAGAACTCAAGTAATTCCCAAGGGTGTGGTATATATACGTAGACGATATATTTGCTATTTTTGATATTAAAACAGAAAATTTGGACACTTTAAATAAATGAATGAAAATGAATCGGATTAAAAATATAGCTAAAAGTAATGGATATAATGATACTTTTGTACATAAATTAGTAAATAGACATAAGCATAAGAAAATGTTAAAAGATTCCACTACTCTTCAAGCACCTGGAAGCTCCCAATAAGTTCATACTAATTCCATATTATCCCAGATAAACGAGAGATCTAAAAAAAGTATTTAAAAACGTTTAGAGTTAGAGTAGCCTACAAAACGGAGACCAGTTTGAAAAATCTATTTGGAAACCCTAAAGACAAAGTGGACTTGAAGGAGATGAGTGGCATCTATGAAATTAGCTGTAATGACTACGATCTAAAATATGTTGGGTAAACTAAACGCCCCATAAACATTCGTTTTAAAGAACACATGGCACATTTAAGATACAAAAGAACAGAAAAGTCAAGCGTTGCCCAACATGCTTTGAAAAACTATTACCAAAGGAAGTTTGTTCTTAAAGAGCACCGTAGGATGGTTCTCTTCGGGTCAAATCTGCAAAATTGAAACGTCTGTAAAGGCATTAAAGAACCATAAAAAATCCGGAATTCTATTTGGAATCTTTCTATACAACTCATGGATTGGAATGTATTAGAGATGATTTCTTTTTCCATATTCCAACCCTAATTATTTAAGATTCGAAAGTTTAGAGAAACAGTTTCTTATGCAATGTCTTTTTAATGAATCGATTCTTTAAAAACATGACAGTAGATAAAACCTACAGAAACTGCTAAAATTTGATGTTTTTATATACAAAACCCATAAGAAAATTTAAGCTCCTACTAGTAATTTTGGTGGCATTTCTGGGCACGGCATTTTCCATCCAGTATTAAAAGTCTTGAGGGCTTAGTTTTTTATTAATATGGCAAGTAAAATTTAAAATGAAATATCTTTTAGTAAACTGAATATTTATAAAATATTTTAACAGTAATATCTAAGAACTATACCGGGTTTTATAGTTAGCATTTATGTAGCTTCCGTGTATAACGGATCTTGTTAACTTAAAAAAGAACATAACTCAGGTATGGCTGCGATTGTTGCTATTCGTAGTCACCTGATTTAAATTATCTACACAGGTTTTTATATGTTCCATATCTTAATTTATAAAATATTAAGAAGCAATATTTAATTGGCGATAATGAACGATAATAATAACTGCAGACAGATTTGGTTGACATACGTTAATAAAATTCGTATTTCCTGTATAGCTCTATCTACTTGATATGTTAACAACATCACAGACTTGTTTGAATCTTTTTAGCAAATTAAACAAAATTTTCAATTAGGTATATCTGGGGCCTGGACTTTGCTCTCTGTAATCGTCACTTGCTACATACAGTTCACAATTCCGTTCTAGTTTTCGTTTGAAGCAAATAATGCAAAATATTAAACAATATTTCCTGAATTAAACAAAGTAAAATATAAAATAATATAATCACTGCCGATATGGGATAGCTAATAAAGTTCACCGAAAACCTTGTTTTTTAACCTCTCCTATGTTGCCGCTGCGATAAATTCTAAATCATCTATCCAATAAAAAAAATTAAAATTTATTTTATTTGGCTTTTCCAAGAACTTTTAAATAATGTACTACAACATCAAATCGGTAATGGAGGTACTAACATTTTACCTTAGAGTAAGAATTAAAGTAGAGATCATAATTCATTCATAAATCACTTTAGGGGTATGCGCCAACATAGTTCCCCTATTTTTCACATTCTATCGACCAATGTTTATGATAAAACAAGAAGTGGGGATGGCCCATATCCAAGCCGTGGCCATTTGTTGACGAATGCCAGTGGCGGCGCAAGTTTTTACTTCCCACATAAGGAAATGCCATACCTTTAATCGTGAAAAAATCATGGGGTTTTTACAGATCTTCATGTTTTTCCATTACTGTCGGTCGGTCTGTTCCGGTATAGCTAAAAAATCTACTTACTCAATTAACTTTATTTTATTTAATTATCCACAAAAATTAAGTCTGATACAAAAAAAAGTGGTAAAATATTGGAATGAATTCAATATGGCAACACAAAATGACGACCTGTTAAAACATTTGATGTACGAAAATAAAGAAATGGGCCATGCTTCATTATCGTTGACAAAAGAAAGGATTCTTACCTATTTCTTAATGAGTCAAATAGGTATTTTTACAGATTTAAAAGAAATAATCGTTCCCCACTTCACTATCTAAAATTAAACTATTAAGTTAGGGAAGTCTAAAAGGAAATTAGTTATTTACATATTATTAAACTTTTACCCCCGTATTCACGAAAAAGGTTTAAAAGTTAGACCAGGTTTAGTTGCCATGGTACTTAAAACTTTTAGTTCGCCAGTTATGTTTGCCTTATGTCACTGTCATTTTGTAATTGTGACATTTGGAAAAATTAATTGTTCAGTTGTTAAAAATGTCATCTTAAACCTGTAACTGTCAAGTTAGACCATGTCTAATTTAAACCTCTTTAGTGAATACGGGTGTTAGAGTTTTAAACTAAAATCAATGCTTTTAAAGCGCTTTTATTGGCTTCCTACTCGTCTGAATGTATGTTTGTATATCTGGTTCAAATCTTGTAATGGATTTTTCACCACTTCCATTACCGATTATTTTCAAATTTGACATGGATACACTTTCGAATTTTTGTAGTCAACGTTTAGAAATCCAAAATGGCGGCGCCAATACGGCCGACGAATTTTGTTACTTGTGTAGATTAAACTGAAAATCGGTGCCTAGAAAAAGCTAAGAGTGTCAGCATTTAAAAATCTAAAATAGCGGTGTCAAAATGACGTTGTCAACAGGTCGGACGGATGATTTTAACATTGTGGGGATTATTTAAGAATGCAAAAAATAAAATTTTTTTTTTTAATTTTAAATATCCTAAATCTTAAATTCTAACCAGTTTAGAACATGTTTACGAACACATTTTTACTTTTAATTACCCAAAGAATCGCCATTCAAATTCCTTTAGCTCACAAAATTGGCCCAACTGACGTCGAAATTAAAAAAAGGCGCGAAATCATCCGAAACTTTATAATTTCCCCAGATTTCATCCAACATCTCGCGATTTTCAAAATCCCAGTACGTTTTTTTGAGCGTGAAACGCCCTTTGACTATTTTAATATAGTGTAGATCTGTGATCCAAAATAAGGGAATAAGGTATCTTCCATTAGACATAACAAGTCATCTGGAAAAGGAAATCTAGCGGTTTACTTCGTGCTTAAAAGACAACTCCAAGTTAAACGGTCATTTTTATTACAAACTCACATTGCCGCACCATAGTTAGGTCAACTAAAGCTCCTAGTTTCGCAATGTCCAAGATAAAGTAAACAAAACTTATATATTAAATATTTAAAAAATCAATGTTCTAATGTCACCGCACCTTTAGAACGCTGCTTCTTAAAGTAACGCAATATATAATTAGAACATTTGAACCATATCAACAAAAGTGAAGCTAAGAAAAGCTTAGTACCTAATGACAATTTTAATTGAATTAATTTCTGAGTTGAAATATTTTTTAGCGTTAATTTCTTTATTGTAAAAGTTTATTGTAGTTCCACGACCCGCTATTGGTTTTTAAGCTACGCCAGTCAAGTGACCCTGTAACAATCTTTACTGTAGACTATTGTACTATTTTGCTATAAGGGTCCCTTGTCAATGAAAGTGGGATGGTCTAATACGTTGAGTTGTCGATCGTCGTATCCATATCTAACTAAAACTCTTGTTACTGGTGTAATCTGATCAGAAGGCTTTGGGTATTTTAGCTTGTATTTTACTATTTTGCAATAAAAGTAATTTCTTTATAATGCGTAAAAACTAATATTGGAAAACATTACTATTCTTTGTATGAAAATTGTATTGCATCCAGTTTCAACATATTCACCTTAATATAAATTGGTATAAATATTGGAGTTCCTGACTAGGCTTGGCATCGCCGTACGATCGACCTTATACTGTGTGGTAATCTTGGCAGTGGCTAAATATGTAAATAATGAACTCTATTTTTATTCTTACTCTAAGCATTTTACCCAACCTGTATCCTACGTCACGGCAGCTATTTTGATGACGTCCTTACGAAGGGGTCATGACTTTTGATCAAGTATCTCCCGGTAGTTTTCCTGTACGTGTTCGTAATACGTATACAAGCACAGTGCAACATCTCATACTGGTAGCCGGAAGCGAAATATTTTGGTGTATTTTTTTGCTAATTCTACCGACTATAAGAGGAATAGGATATCTGCATGATCAATAATAACGAATTTTTATGTGGACCATTTAAAAAAATTAATTTTTAATTGCTTGTTCTTTTGTACACACAAAAATTAATTACATGTGAAATCGAAACGGGTTTTGATTAACACTAGAAGGTCTTAGTCAATTCGAATTACACAGTACTTTTGAAACCAGTTAGCCGAAAGGCCTCTTCATATCCTAAGCAATTTGTAAACGATTCTTTACCATTTCGGAGAATCTGGGTCGACAATATTAAAAAACACTTAATTAAGATTTTAAATCGATATTTCGTCAATCGATTTCGACCGCCTGTCAATATGAATTAAGGTCACGATTTTTCATTGGTCTTGTTGCTCTTAATTTGTGTAGACTGGTGATGTGACTAGGATATAAATAGTAATTTATGCGTTGTTAAATCTTAAATGAGATATATTAAATGCCGCAATCAACTACATTTTTTTTAAGGTTTTCGAAAAACCGAGTCCAGACCGAAAATATAGCGTTAACGTACTTAAAAGTAGATGTCAAAACTAAATCACATTTATTAATTATAGGTAAACTGGTTTACTGAAACAACAATTTTGTTCAGAGAATTTTAAACATCTGAATAGCCAGGATAAGAAAAAACGAATGACAAATGGAAAGTAAAAAATCAATAACTTTCCATAACCCGGAACATCTCTTGTTATGAATATTTGCTTTTATAAGGGATACTGAAGTGTGACCCAATTTAGTTTAGTACATAGTTAGTTATGAACACATATATATATATACTGTCTTTTCAAACATTTTTATTTAGCGCCATTTTTTTACATCTTATTTAATTCCTACCATATTTTACTAGTTTCTACATTTGCACTTGATTTTTTGGCACAATTTAAAATAAAATTAATAAGTAATTTTTAATTTGACACACACCGAGATTTTCTAATGTCATGTTGAATTAGTACCAGTTTATCCGCATATCACATTTTATTTTTCTGCAAAATTTAAAGTCAATTGAATATTTTTACCTTGATTTAAAAAAAAATATTTGGCAGCCATTTTATTTCGCCATATTGAATTCATAACACAAATGTAGTAGTTTATCTTAATACTGCACTTAATGATCATAAAAAATTTGACATGAATCTAATAAGTAGTTTCTTCAGGCTGATTTTTTAAATAATTTATTAGGCCATCATTTGGTTTTGCTCCCTTATATTCATACCAGAATGTTACTCATTCTTACATAACATTTGATTTTTGTGCAAAATTTGAGGTAAATTCGATAATTAGGTTTTTAATATAATTTTGTAAACGTTTTATTACGGATTATTACCAAAATATTGCCAGATCATCCCTATATATCCCCTTAATTTTTTACTAAAATTTGAAGTCAACCTGAAGAGTACTTTTTTACATATGCCGCAAACTGACAGACAGACAAACCGACAGACGGCCCGACAGAATTGATAAAACATATTTTTTGGCATCTAGGATAAAACCAAATCATATTAATTAGAGGAAAACGTATTTACTGAAATAACAATTTCGTTCAGTTAGTTTTAAACATTCTTCATGGCCGAAAAATATTTAAAATTTCAAAAATCCCATAAAGAATATTTATTGCATATAAAACAAGTTTTTAAATTTTTTGTAAATCGGTTTTTACTGTTTTTGTCATTTTTATTCATTTATTTGAAATTTGTACTGGGTTGGTGTTTTGGAAGGGGTCTATAGGCCCTTGTATAAAATATATTGACAAAAAAGGAGTAAGATTTCGTTTTATTTATAGGATTTAAAAAAAACGAATAATTGAAAACTAAAAAAATTAGTATCGACTTTGTTATTTTAAATAGAAAAACCTTTAAAATATTGTCTCATTAAATGGACCTCTTCTTGGTGATTATAAATATTCCAGATTTGATATGTTGATGTTGTCATTTCAAAAAGAACAGACGGTAAAATTGACGAAAACTATGCAATAAGAGACAATGTGTTAAGAATAGGGGGACCATTTTGCCTACACATAGGAACACACTGGCAGTGGTTCATATGTTAATTTTTTCGGTATTATACAATGTATTCGATATTCGTTTATTTTTAGCACCCCCTGGCGGTTCAGATGGAATCTTAAAACTTTTGGATCTAACATTTATTTTCTTCTTTTAAAATCCAAAAAAATTAAAAAACAAAAAGCCTGCACATTTTTAATAGTATATTAAAGTACCAGTTTCATAAGTTATTGTTCTAACATATGAATAGTATATATATATATATATATATATATATATATATATATATATATATATATATATATATATATATATATATATATATATATATATATATATATATATATATATATATATATATATATATATATATATATATATATATATATATATATATATATATATATATATATATATATATATATATATATATATATATATATATATATATATATATATATATATATATATATATATATATATATATATATATATATATATATATATATATATATATATATATATATATATATATATATATATATATATATATATATATATATATATATATATGTAATATTGTATATATATATATATATATATATATATATATACATTTATATATGCATATACTTCTCCTCATACCTTCCCGTCGATTATTTTACTAGGAGGCGACAATATTTTTAGTTTCTTGTAGACTATATTTATGTTTTCTTTGTTTAAAAAAAACGTAATTTATGTTGTGTCACCTCTCACTTCAGTCATAAGAGACAATGTGTTAAGAATAGGGGGGACGATGGTTCATATGACATAATTTTTGTTAATTTTTTCGTGTGTGTATTGTATTTTAACTATATATATCAATTTTAAGATTTTACCTATATATGATTTAACATATATATATATATATATATATATATATATAAAAATATATATATATATATTTTTCGATATATATATGTATATATATGTATATTATATTATATCGATATATATATATATATATATATATATATATATATATATATATATATATATATATATTATATATATATATGAAATATATATATATATATATATATATACGTCCAGTGTTGTTTACGTTAAAAACGGAAGTGAAATTTAAATACTAAATACATGCAAATTCTTCATATATTCATATTACCTTAATTAATGGCATCCCCTTATAATAGACAGGTTGAAACCGTTTTCAAAAAGAAGTTTTTCCATAAAGATATGACAAAGAATTTTCTAATTTTCTTCTTAATTTTACTTGTGTTTAATAAATATTAATTGATACATGTGAAAAGTGAAAAGATACTATGGGTCACTAATAACCATACCAAATTTTAGTTTCTTGTATCTAGTAGAACTGTTAAAAACTGCAATAAAATATATTGACAAAAAAGGAGTAAGGTTTCGTTTTATTTATAGGATTTAAAAAAAACGAATAATTGAAAACTAAAAAAATTAGTATCGACTTTGTTATTTTAAATAGAAAAACCTTTAAAATATTGTCTCATTAAATGGACCTCTTCTTGGTGATTATAAATATTCCAGATTTGATATGTTGATGTTGTCATTTCAAAAAGAACAGACGGTAAAATTGACGAAAACTATGCAATAAGAGACAATGTGTTAAGAATAGGGGGACCATTTTGCCTACACATAGGAACACACTGGCAGTGGTTCATATGACATAATTTTTGTTAATTTTTTCGGTATTATACAATGTATTCGATATTCGTTTATTTTTAGCACCCCCTGGCGGTTCAGATGGAATCTTAAAACTTTTGGATCTAACATTTATTTTCTTCTTTTAAAATCCAAAAAAATTAAAAAACAAAAAGCCTGCACATTTTTAATAGTATATTAAAGTACCAGTTTCATAAGTTATTGTTCTAACATATGAATAGTATATATATATATATATATATATATATATATATATATATATATATATATATATATATATATATATATATATATATATATATATATATATATATATATATATATATATATATATATATATATATATATATATATATATATATATATATATATATATATATATATATATATATATATATATATATATATATATATATATATATATATATATATATATATATATATATATATATATATATATATATATATATATATATATATATATATATATATATATATATATATATATATATATATATATATATATATATATATATATATATATATATATATATATATATATATATATATATATATATATATATATATATATATATATATATATATATATATATATATATATATATATATATATATATATATATATATACATTTATATATGCATATACTTCTCCTCATACCTTCCCGTCGATTATTTTACTAGGAGGCGACAATATTTTTTAGACTATATTTATGTTTTCTTTGTTCGTAATTTATGTTGTGTCACCTCTCACTTCAGTTCGATCCGCGTGTGTGTATTGTATTTTAACTTATTCAATTTTAAGATTTTACCTCTGATTTAACACCTCAAAAACATTTTTCGAGCATGTAATATTGTATATTTTTGATCGATATGAAACGATGAAATATTTTGTTGCGTCCAGTGTTGTTTACGTTAAAAACGGAAGTGAAATTTAAATACTAAATACATGCAAATTCTTCATATATTCATATTACCTTAATTAATGGCATCCCCTTATAATAGACAGGTTGAAACCGTTTTCAAAAAGAAGTTTTTCCATAAAGATATGACAAAGAATTTTCTAATTTTCTTCTTAATTTTACTTGTGTTTAATAAATATTAATTGATACATGTGAAAAGTGAAAAGATACTATGGGTCACTAATAACCATACCAAATTTTGGTTTCTTGTATCTAGTAGAACTGTTAAAAACTGCAATTCAATTTGAAAATTTAATAGTCTGTAGTTTTTCTGCAAACTGGCTAAATTTAATATTCTATTTTTTAAATGTAGTGTTATATTTCTTTTCAAAATAACACTAAAAATTATTATTGAAATAAGAAAGAAATAAATGTTTAAAAAAATAATTTAAATAAGAATTCTATTTAATCTCTTAATTTAAAAAAAATAATTAAGTATAGAGAGAAAAGCGGTTGTACTCAAAGGGAAACCCAAAATTTAAAATTTAATCGTTTGAAGTTTTTGTGTAAACGGGCCAAATTAAATGTTTTATTTTTACTTCCATGGCAAAAGGAAAGTATTGTAATCGTGAAGAAATCAACCTCCGAGATCTTTTCAGATCTTTACGTACTTAGATGCCGAAAAATAATTCCGTCGGTCGTCGGTCTATCTGTTCGTGGCATAGCTTAAAAACTACTTACCTGACTTCAAATTTTGGTCAAACATTTAGGGTTATATGGGGATGACCTGGTAACATTTTGGTAAAAATCAAATATTATGTAGAAACAAACTGGTAAAAGTTTGGTACGAATTCCAGATGGTGAAACAAAATGACGGCTTAATAAAATATTTAAAAATTCAGCCTGAAAAAACTACTTAACTGACTTACTTCAAATTGTGTGTCATACCTAATTGTGGTACAGAGATGAACTAGTAGAATTGTGGAACTAATTCAAGATGGTGGAACAAAATGGCGGTCAAATAATAATCGTGAAAAAATCACCCTCTCAGGTGTTAGCGTCACTAGATGCCAGAAAATATAACTTAAAATCTACTTATCAGATTGATTTTAAATTTTAGTCAAAAATTAAAGGTCACATGGGGATGAGCTGGTAACATTTTGGTAAAAATCCAGTATGCCGAAACAGAATGGCGGCTAAATTAAACGGTAGAAAAATTGTTACTATAACAACTAACGATCCACTTTGCCTCAAATTTTTCACAAAATTAAGTATTACATAATAATGAACTGGTAACATTTTGGTATGAATACAAGATATCAAAACAAAATGTCGGCCTAATAAATTATTTAAAAAATCAGCTTCAAAAACTACTTAAATAAATTTCAATTAAGCGTTAATTGTGATATAGAGATATACTGGTAAAGTTGTGGTACGCATTCAAGAAGGCGGAACAAAATGACAGTCAAATAAAATTTTAGAAAATCAACGTCAAAAAAATCATTCAATTGACTTTCAGTTTTGCAGAAATATTAAATGTGATATAGAGATAAACTGGGACGTGTGGGCCAACGTAAACACTACTGGCATAGGTAGAAACTGGTAACGTATTGGTAGAAATGTTACCGTACGTCATATATGTTATAACAAACAAAATTGCCAATAAAAATGTTTGAAAGTCTGTAAAGACTATGTACTGAATTAAAGTGGGTCACACTTCGCTATTCATAATAACAGGAAATATTCATAACGAGGAACTGTACCGATATTTTTTAAATGTACTTTTTTAATTTTGTTACAAATGTCATTTAAAATTATTTTAAAATAAGAAATTCTAAATAATTTCTTTATAAACAAAATAACAATTTTAGAAGGCTTTTTATGTATTGAATATTTATTTTTATGATCAAATATAGACAAAAAGCGGTTATACTCAAAAGGAAAGCCAAATAAATACTAGAGTTTATTTTAAATAAAACATTTTATTTAACTCTCAAGTTATATTTTTCAATAAAAAAAATTATTACGTAAAATAAATTTTATTTAATTTTTAATTTATATTTTTCAATAAAAAGGATTATTTTTACTTGTTTAAATACGACATAAAATATATTATATTTAAAAATAAAATTCTATTAATTATACTTTTGTATTGTTATTTAAAAAATCGTATTTTACTTTTTACTTTCATCTCTATATTTGTATTTTTTTTTCTATTAGATACAAACACAAATATACACAAAATTTGATACCTATGCTTATTAGTGATCACTAGAAGTAACTTTTTATAAGTTGTTATTAGAATTCATTAAACACAACTAAAATTATGAAGAAAATTCGAAAATTCTTTATGTCCTGCGGTTTTTGTTGCTTTGTAGGACATTTATTAGATATAGAGGTCTGAAACCAAAGCAGTTTTGTCGGAAATTTGAAAATGTAGAAATCGGTTTTTTTTGCTCCGATCGGACCACTAGACATGTCTGGTAAAAAAAAAACATTTCAAAAATGCCATTTTTCTACAAAAGTCAAAGAAAATATGGCTTCCTGTCTTATGCATTGCAAAAATTTAGAATTCTCTTTCTTTGTTATCCCACCATCTTTATATAAAAACAACCGAGGGAAAAGTAATTCATGTTTTAAGAAAATTTTCTGTAGATTAACTCCACTACTAAAATCATTATTGTTTAAAAAACCATAACTGCAATAAAAGACCGTTTTGAAATAAATATCCTTTAAACCATTTTTTCAATATTGATATATCAATAACGCAATAACGAAAATAAAAATGTGAGAAGTCTATAAACAAATATTCATCATTAAATGGAAATACAAACAAAATTTTCATAACAACGGCACTTTGACAAATTGTTTAAACGAATAATTGTATAATTTATTCAGATTAGCGAACTCGCTTGGAAATATTCATAAAAATTTAACTTTTAAGTGAAAACCCAAACAGAATTTTCATCACAAAAGAATTAAGATAAATGATTTACAAATGTCATTGAATATATTACAGTTGAGTTAGTATACTTTTGGAATTGTTTCCTTTTCTGGCCTGAATACAAATAGGCTCATAAAATAAGAAACGTTTTGTGTGGGCTCTAAGCAAATTAGCCACCCACAGTGATCTTTTATAGGGGTGCAATAAGGATTTATAATTCAAGTAAAAAAGGATACAAAATTCATACATGCAAGGGTCTATTAATAGGATTTTTCTTAAGATGGTAACCTTTCTTAGCTTTAAGCATTAAATAGAAGGTAGAGAAAAAATTATAATTAGTGATTAAACCATTTTCAACCTAAAATACCTTATGAACGACAGCAGCATAAAACTGGTTTTCTATATAAGACATTACTGCAATAAACCTTAGGGCAGAGATACAGGGTGTTAAAAAAAAACAAACATCCGACATGACTAGGTAAAAAGTTGGGGTCGATGACATAATATCAAAAAAAATTATTTGAAAAAAGTATTTATAATATAATTTACTAATAAACAAGAAATACTATATTTTCTGCCATATGAAGTAATGTAATGAAGATTATGCTATTAAAATAGCTCTGACAAGCAAGTATTCATTGTTTACCTGTAAAATAATTTTAAATGTTTTATTGGAATAATTCCTAAATAATTAAATCGAAATTATACTATTGTAATACCCTGTATCTTAAACCATACATGTGTATATTAATGTAGGGTTTCAGAAGAAACATTATTGGTAATTTTTATAAAATTTGTACTAAAAATTAATTTTATTAACAAAAAATTTTTTAAATTATTAATAAAAAATATTTTCAACCTAGTTAATTTATTTCAATATTTTGGTGAAGGATTTTACAAAAAACTATCAATACTATTTGTTTTCAAAACCCGATATCAATAAAATTATTGAAAACTTTTCAAGTATTTAATGCTCTTTATTGTAACAGAGTTTCTTATGCGAAATGATATATTTTTTTTAATTTCCTATAAATTGTTTTAATAAAATATTTAAAACTATTTTACAGCTAAACGATGAATATTCGCATAATAGAATTATTTTATTAGTCAAACTGGCATTATATTGCTTCACAGTATTTCTTATTTTTTTGAATTTTTGTTTTAAATTTTGCAAACCATCCTTAAATTAAATTCTAAACCTTTTTTCCAAAAAATAATGTTTAGATATTTAGTCATCTACTTTTTACCTGGTCATATTTTTGTTTTTCAACGCGGTCTTCATGCACCATCTTTTATCAAGAATAAAATTTTCTGATAAATCCATAATAAAAATATGATCTGATTATGGAGAATATCGGGATTTTTGGTTATATTAATTTTTTTTTATGTTTTATTGGAAACCAATTTCTTTCTTACTTTCACACCTTTAGAGGTGGGCAACATAAAAATATCATAAGAGATATACATATAGGTTGTATAATTATCTCGAAACGGTTGTTTTTTGTCTGCAAATAATATAGGTCAAGTTTATTCTGTCAAGAGTTACTGGCATGGCTGACTTGACCAATAAAATCTCACAAACAGTATTTAGTGCCTTTTCGACATCAATTTTCATTTTATTAGGAATAGTGAAGTGTAAACCAATTTAGTCCTGTACATACTCATTAAGTAACATATATACTGTCTTTTCAAATATTTTATTCGGCGCCATTTTGTTCCTTCATATTGATTCCTATTCCTATAATATTTTATTAGTTTCTATCTATGTCACACTTGATTTTTGGGCATAATTTAAAATAAATTCAATAAGTAGTTTTTACATTAATACACACCTCCATTTTGTTACATTATGTTAAATTCGTACCAGTTCATCCCTATATCACATTTATTTTTTCTGCAAAAAAAGTCAATAATTTATTAGTTTCTACCTATGTCATACTTGATTTTTGGGCATAATTTAAAATAAATTCAATAAGTAGTTTTTACATTAACACACACCGCCATTTTGTTACATCATGTTAAATTCGTACCAGTTTATCCCTATATCACATTTCATTTTTCTGCAAAAAAAGTCAATTGAATAAGATTCTTTTCACGTTTATTTAAAAAAAAATATATTTGGCCGGCATCTTGTTCCGCTATTTTGAATTCGTACCACAACTTTACCAGTTCATCTCTTTATCACACTCACTGCTTGCACAAAATTTGAAATTAATCGAATAAGTAGTGTTTTGAGGCTGATTTCTTAAATATTTTATTAGGCCGCCATTTTGTTTTGCTATCTTATATAAATACCAAAATGTTACCAGTATATGTATATATATATATATATATATATATATATATATATATATATATATATATACACACAAATACACCTATATAACACTTGATTTTTGTGCAAAATTTAAGATGGAATTGGAATAATTAGTTTTTTCAGTAATAATTTTTTTAATGTTTCACTAGGCCGCTACTTCATTCCGGCATATTGAATTTTTACAAAAATATTACCAGGTCATATAACCCTTATAACCCTTATTTTTTGCCTAAAATTTAGAGCCAATCTGATAAACAGTTTTTAAGCTATGCCGAGAACTGACAGACAGGCAAACAAAGCGACAGAGGGACCGACGGAATTGATAAAAATAAATAATTTTTGGCTTCTAGGGAGGGCAAAACCTGAAGATATGTACAGGGTGATTTTTTCACGAATACAAATATTTTATTTAGCCGCCATCTTGAATAAGTACCACAGTTCCAATAGATCATATGTAAACCACAATTTTTAAATATTTTACTAAGCCGCCATTTTGTTTTGCCAACTTGGATCGAAATTAATTCGTACCAAAATTTTACCAGTTGATTCCGACATAATACTTGATTTTTGTAAAAAAATTGAGATACATTGGATAGGTAGTTTTTTAGTAATAATTTTTTTAACATTTCACTAGGCCATTATTTTGTTTTGCCGTATTCTATTTTTACCAAAATGTTATCAGGTGATTCCCTTAATTTTTGACCAAAATTTGAACTTAATGTTTTTCGGCACATAGGGACCCTGCAAACGTAGAGATCTGAAAAAATCTCAGACGATGATTTTTTCAAGATTACAATATTTCCCTTTTATGAGGGAAGTGAAAAAATCTAAAGAAAACAGATTCGTAATATGATACATAATGCTATTTTTGATATTGCCGAGTTTTAAAGACAAGAAATCAAAACCTATCTAATGTAACAATAGTATGTTGGGCAACAAGTGCCGAAACGCGTGCATTTCATACGACTGAGGAAGTCACGAGCCGCAGGCCTCGAGGTTTTTACAGATCTTCACGTTTTGGGGTCCCCAGATGCCAAACAACATGTTTTGTCAAATCCATCGGGCTGTCGGTCTGTCTGTTTGTTCGCAGCATAGCTTACTACATAACCTAATGACTTTTCAAATTTTGGGCAAAAATTAAATATGGAAGTGACCTGGTAGCATTTTGGTAAAATTACAATATGACGAAACAAAATGGTGGCCTAGTGATATGTTAAAAAAATTATTATCATAATAAAATGTTTAAAGAACCAGCATGGGGAATCTACTTTTTAGATAGATTTCAAATTTTTAGCAATAATTAAATATGACATATTACAAATATGGGATGAACCGGTAAAATTGTAGTACGAATTCAGGATGGCGGTCAAATAAAACTTTTGTAATTGTTAAAAAAAAGACTCGCTCATGGTTTACATGTTTTCAGGTTTTATCGTCCGTAGATGCTGAAACATGTTTTCTCAATTCCGTCGGTCTGTTTGTCTGTCTGACATTCCGCGGCATAGTTAAAAAACACCTTACCCGATTAACTTCAAATTTTGGTAAAAAATTAAGGGTCATATGGACATGACTTAAAAATCCAATATAACGGAATAAAACCGCAGTTTTGTGAAAAGTTACAAAAAAGAAATGATTACTAAAAAACTAATTATTCAGTATGTCTCAACTTTTTCACAAAAGTCAAGTGTTATATAGAAATCAACTCGTAATATTTTCGTACGAATCCAGAATGGTAAAAAAAAATGGCGGCCTAATAAATTATTTTTAAAAATATCTTGAAAAAACAATTATTAGATTAATTGAAAATTTTGTGCAAGCATTAAGTGTGATATAGAGATAAACTGGTGGTATGAATTCAACATGGCTGAACAATAATGGCGGTCTAAGAAAATTTTAAAAAGTATATGTGGTTTGTTTTAAACAATCTTATGAAAATCCCCAAGAAGCCTCGGAGTTATATTTACGAAGGTAACGTATTTTGAGCGCTATGATTAGGACAATATCTTAGGAGTCCTTTTTATTTATATTAGAAATCCAGAGAGAAGGCAACCCACGGATCATTCATCCAGCCTCGTCCTAATGCATACACCAAACAAGATAGAGAGAGAAAAGAAATAAACGTATTGGGTTATGTAGAAGCGACGGCTTCATCTTTTTACCAACAAATAGAGGAAGCAACTGGTGTATCCAAGTCTGACGCTCAAAGAATTTTGCCAAATTATAAGTACCACTCAAATGAATACTTATTGAAAATTACGCCAACAAATTCTCTAACACCCGAATTTCTGCCTAAGATTTGTTACTATTTTGACCTGTAATATTTTGTTGAATTGTCATTAGCAAGACTTTTTAGCACACCTAACACAAATTTCCTAGCAACTTCTGCCGGAATATTCTCTCGCTCTTCCAAAATTATATTGTTTAATTCTTCTTTATTGGAAACGTTGTGCTTACGAACGTTTCATTCTTCCTCCAGGTTGATATCTTTTTTGACGCTTATTATGGTTCTCATACATTCTCTACATTCTCTTAGCAACCTCCCACTATGTTTAGGATCATCGTCCTGCTGGAAAATGTTTCGCTCCTTAAGTTCTAGTTTCTGGACACTTTGGTTTAAGTGACCCCCTAAAATGTTTAAATAACCATGTTGATCCATAATACCATCAATTAATGGCAAATTTCCTACACCGGCAGTTGACATGCTTCCCCAGAGTAATACATTAGCTTTACCATGTTTATCTGGGTAGAGATTTTCAATTATCATTCCTCTATTCTTTTTTTCTACAAAAATTGGCAGAACCATCAGATCCAAAATTATTTAATTTGTTTTCATCGCTAAAAATAATGATTTCCCAAAAATCGGGGGGGTTTGTATGTTTTTTTGCGAATTCCAGTCGTTCTTTCGATTTTTTCTGAAATTAATGGGCTAACATTTTTTGATAATTCTTCCTAGACTTCTTTGACAAGTTTTGCTTATTTTAGAATATTTTATTATTTTTTACTACACTAGACTCTTAACGTGCGACGCCGGCGCGGCGCTCCTAGGGCGACCAAAGCGAGGGCGTATTTTTATGGAAACCTGTACGTTTGTATTGATTAATAATATACAGTTGTGTGTGATTTACCAATAATTTTCCAATTTTTCTGAATGACTTATTCTTTTTACAACGTTCTGTTATTATTTAAATTGTTACTTATTATTGCGATTTTTAACTGCACCCCTGACAAATTATTTACATAATGGCGTAAGGCTAAAGATATGATACATTTGTTTTATATAACGCGTGAGTGACATGACAAACGCATACTTGATCGAGTATACTGCCTTGTTTTATTCATATTTAATTATACAGCTGATATCTAATTTTATGTATTTAGGGGCAAGTAAAAAATTCAAGATTTGTGAAATAACTGAATAAATGTTAAGTGTATGGAGACTTTTGACTGCCTAAATAAAACGTTCACTGCTCGATACTTAAAAATAGTAATTTTATACAAAAATAGTTGGACTTAGCAGATTGTTATTAAACTATATTTAGCTATAGAAAAAGATGTAATATTTTTCAAGCAATTTCAGAACTAAGTAAACCCATTGACAGGCGTTTTTTTCGAAAGACATTATATTGGGCTAATAAATTTTGATTTACAGTAAAATCTCCTAAATATTTAAAGTTTAAGATCTCGCCCAGTTTCATAAATTTGAAAAAAAAAATATCCGAGTAATCACCAATGCTCCTAAACATCTTAAAAAAGAAAAGAATAGTAAAACCGATAGACGATCCAAAAAATTGAAAATAAAAGACCCCCTAAATGGACCCAAGTTTTGTATTGTTGGTATCCGTAAAGAAAATACCCAGCGAAATATTGTTGCGTGTGTTCTAATACTACGATTAAACAGCAACTTGAGCTGCTGATGTCCCGCATTTATAAAAGTGCACGACTAACAGTATATTCGAAGTATAAGTAACTTTTGTACTAATAATCCGGCCCCTTTTGATATGAACTAAAAATATTGTTATATAACATTCATCTGTTTAAAGAATACTTAATAATAAAATTCTCAGACTTGCTTTATAGATTAGCCCAGGTTGAATTCGGATATATTTTATTATTGTCCAATTTATTTTTATGACGATTTTTGTTTAGAATTTTCATTAAAATAACAATGGGTTTATAACTGTGGCCTGTAATCATGAAATTGTTCTTGTAAACAAACCCTAAAAGTGGAGCCTTTGTTTAATTTTAAGACTAATAAAATGCAAAATTTACTGAAAAGGTCAGGTGGGCTTTGTCTATGTTTAGTAATTGTCTGTCTAGTTAGATTATATATTTAGAAAACTTTAATTATATTATATCATCTACAAATTACAGACCTGTTATGTCGGTATTTCCCTTTATTTTTAAGTAGTGTTGAGAATTAGTTTAATGTGTCGAGGCCGTTCTAAACAATTATAAATAAACAAGTTTATACAAAAACGCCAATAATTGTATACATACTTAGATTTAAAGTGCGACTGCGCCCGTACTGTTCTTGTGGAAAATAGCTTGTCATGGCTAAATTTTTGGTATCATATAGTTTATGTTATTTTGTCCGTGTTTTACAGGGCGTATTTAGGGCCGAGGCCGTTCTAAATAATTATAAATGCGAATATAGAAACGGTCCTTTAATTTATGATCAAGTGAAACAAAAACAACAAAAACCAAAGATCTTTTTTTTTCGGTTGTCAAATT
Source organism: Kuschelorhynchus macadamiae (assembly GCA_030620095.1). Lineage (NCBI taxonomy): Eukaryota > Metazoa > Arthropoda > Insecta > Coleoptera > Curculionidae > Kuschelorhynchus > Kuschelorhynchus macadamiae. The sequence continues at coordinate 1,419,220 of JAUTXW010000056.1, read as the reverse complement.
ATGAAATGTTTGCCACCTAGAAAAGAATTCTAAATACTAAATAAGCACTGTCCGACTTAATTGCCTCTTGTAACTTCAGCGCACATAACCATAGGAAGTTACTGTATCTAAAAGACTAAGAACTAATTTCATAAATAAGTATTGTTCAACAAAATGTATACAGTGCGACAAACAGATCTTGGGCAGAATCGTCTGAAGTGGCTTGGTGGTAAAACATATAAAAATACATCGACTTGTATGCCACTGACAATCACTCAATATATCTGCCGGTTCTTTCAACTCGTGTAAACCTATATTATTTACCATGAATATTTTTTACCCGCATAGTTTTCATAGCATTCGGCAGACTTTACATGTAACACTATACCACTGACAATTACAACCTACTTAGCCATCACCGCTTGTTTCTCTTATAGTAAGTAAATTACTACCAGCTTTATCAAAAGCTAAAAGATGTCTTTAAAAACTTTTGCTATCAAGGTGAAAAATAAAAATTATTGTTGAATCAATTACCTAAAAAATATAATTTAACTAAAAATACGATGTATATCTAAAAACCGTGTAATATATGTAAATTTGTCAATATTACCGAATATATATATATATATATATATATATATATATATATATATATATATATATATATATATATATATATATATATATCAATATTACCGTGACTTACAGAAAAGTAAATTATGGGCAATTTACCATCGCTAATTATGACATCAGCCAGACTTTCTGAACGTAATAATTTGCTTTACGTAGTATATCTAGAAAAATCACGATTAAAAGAGAAAGAAAACTGATTATTTCAAAATATCATGGAAGAATTTTTACGCAGGGTAGAAAGTAGGTTGACTATATCCTAAAACAACGTAGTGCCTGAAAGGTTCACGTGGCATTGTCAATGCCTATAATATTTCCACCATTTTTTTTCCGATTTCAGATTTCACTGCTTCACCGAAATCTGTTGAAAAAATACTGGGTTTTTCATTTCGAATCCAAACTACCTGGAAATAGAAAATACTTCAACATTGTTAAAAGGGGACAAAAATATGTGATATTTCGAGGTCAACTGAAAGTCTCAATTGGAAAGCCAAAAAATAAAGATACTTTAAATTTTATTTAGTGACCTGTTTCAATATTGTGTCACTAGTTATATTAAATCGGAAAGTCACTTATTATATTATATGGCAAAGTCAATGCCGATTAAGTAAGGATTTTAGCACAGTTGTAAAAATAATAGGTGTTATTAATGACATCATTGCGAATATTATTTACAAGCAAGTTAGTATTGCATTGGCTCTCCTTGACTTTTCGGAAGCGTTTGATACTGTCTCTTCAACGTCTTCAACTTGTAGAATCATTTTTCTTTAACAGAGTTAAGACAACATCTGTAATAACTGTTTTTCAAAACCAATAAGAATTTCATCAGGTGTGCCTCAAGGATCCATTTTTACAACCTATAATTCTGACTTTTTAATATCACTAGATTGCTGAAAAATTCTATCATCTATCATAAGCTTACAAAAATTTATTTACATCACAATGATTATATTGATGCATCAAAGCTGATAAATAAATATGTGAATATTTTAGAACAGTTATCTTCGGATCATAATCTAAATCCTTTAAAATAAAAAAATTGTGGTTTCTGGCTACAAAGAGGCTGCAAGTTTCGTGAAAGAAAACTTAATCTTAAATTGATGTGTGATGTTTCCTACGGTGCAGCCAGACTAAAAGTAGGGAATTCTACTTGACTCGAAATTGCCTTTTAAAGAATACGTACAAAAATTGTCTAATAGCCGACTTTTCCTTAGTTTTAACTTTCGTGTGTTGTGTGAGTCTTTAATTCTTTTTAAATTTAATTATAGTGATTTCATTTATAATCTACAAAAAAATCGCATTTCAAAAGCACAAAACAAATGTCTTTCTTTTAGTTTTTAACATATATGACATGTTTAAAGGACTTCATTGGCTATAAATGAATAACCGCAGAACGTTGTATTTAGGCAACTTCTTAGTAAAAATATTTTAAAACCCAGCATGGATTGGTAGTGGTAGCATAAAAGGACAGTTTCCTTTTCGTTTAAATATACATTCACGCTACATTGAATTTGGCAATAAGATTGTCATAACGCACCATCAGCGTGCCGTGTTTCAGTATAATGCTATCTAATTGTTTAATGCCCTAGATTGTGAATTAAGAATACTTAATAAAAAACAATTTTAAGAATTTAAAAAATGTTCGCAGCCTACAGGATTGAAACCTGTTTACTTAATTATCAATTATCAAAGGGTTCCCAATAAATCAGACCAAAACAGTGTGATATACTTTTCTTTTATTACGATTTTTTTTAATCAGCAACGTTTCGGCGGTCGTTTAAAACCATCATCAGGCTTTTTTTTTTTGGGGAGGTGTGCACCAGTTCAAAGCATACCTTTTGTTGTTCTAATTAGTATGTGGAGTTATATTTCGGTAATACCTATTTTTTTATATATATTTTTGTTATTTCTACACAAGAAACACTCTCTGCAATGTACGAGTTTCAAACTGAGTTTCTTCAGTTTTCTGCAGTTTGAAACTCGTACATTGCAGAGAGTGTTTCTTGTGTAGAAATAACAAATATATATATAAAAAAATAGGTATTAGCGAAATATGACTCCACATACTAATTAGAACAACAAAAGGTATGCTTTGAACTGGTGCACACCTCCCAAAAAAAAAGCCCGATGATGGTGGTAAACGACCGCCGAAACGTTGCTGAATAAAAAAAAATCGTAATAAAAGAAAAGTATATCACACTGTTTTGGTCTGATTTATTGGGAACCCTTTGATACCTTGCACAAAAAAGACCGGAAACTATACAATAAATTATCAATTAATTTAATTGGAGTTAGGATCCGACGTTTTACCCTCGATTGCGCAGGGACCCTCTAGACGCATGCTAGACGAGATCTAAGCAATGAAAGAGTTCAGTGTTGGGAGGTTCGTTGAGTGGGGTCTCTTGGGATGTCTCTGGCGAACGGGACGGGACATCGAATGATAATTTCAATTTGTCATGATTTAATCTCAATAACCATGATTCCTTAATTGACCAAAGCCGCAAAGACTTTCCTTTTATATATGTGGGTTCAGTTGTAAGATAACTAAATGGCAGTGTTTTCTATGTTTCTACGTGTAGTTTGTTGTAGCTATACGAGCCTAAGTAGAGTAGCTTTTTTGGCTAGACGGCGCTTGCCCTTGTAAGACTATTACATAACACTTTGAAATTATATGTAATTTTTGAAAAAAAATACCTTTATTATTCTATTATAAAAAATACGGGAAAAATCGGTAAATTTCCTTTACCCAGGAACTTTCCTCGTTATGAATATTTCCCTTTATAGAAATAGTAAAGTGTGGCCCAATTTAAATCCGCACATAGTCATTTATTTACCCATATATGCTGTCTTCTCAAACATTTTTAGCCCCATTTTGTATAACCATATTGAATTTGTACCAACATTTTTCTAGTTTCCACTTATGCACTTAATTTTCGGGCGTACTTTAAAATATATTGAAAAAGTAGTTTTTTACACTGATTTCTTTAAGACCGCTTTTTTGTACTCTCATGTTGAATTCGTACCAGTTTATCCCTGGATCACATTTTTAAAAATTGAAGTTAATTGAATAAGAACATTTTTTTACGTTGATTTTTTAGAGAATTCATTTAACCGCCATTTTGTTTCGCCATCTCGAATTAGTACCACAATTTGGAATTTTATGTCTATATCACACTTAATACTTCCACAAAATTTGAAATAGTAGTAGTACCTAGTAAAAAAGTACTTTTTCAGGCTCTTGGATCCATACCAAAATGTTACAGGTTCATTCCTACATTACACTTGATTTTTGTATAAAATTTGAGGTAAAATGGATAATTAGATTTTAGTAATAATTTTTTAAATATTTCACTAGGCCTCCATTTTCCGTCATATTGGATTCTTACCGAAGTATTACTAGATCAACAACCCTTAATTTATGACCAATATTTGAAGTCAATTGGGTAAGTAATTTTTAGCTATGCAACGAACTAAGAGACAGACAGATAGACAGACTGACAGATAAACCAACGGAATTGAAAAAACATATTTTTTGGCATCTAGGGACGCTAAAACGTGAAGATATGTAAAACCTGGGATTTTTTCAGCGATTACACGCATTTTGTTTGGCCGTTATTTTGTTCCACCATCTTGAATTTGTATCACAATTTTACCAGTTCATCTCTATACCACAATTAATTCTCCCACATGCTGAAATTTTAAGTATTTTATCAAGCCGTCATTTTGTCTCGCCATCTTGGATTCATACCAAAATTTTACCAGTTGATTCTTACGTAATACTTGACTTTGTGCAAAGTTTGAGGTAAATTGGTTAACTAGTTTTTTAGTAATAATTGTTTTAACATTTCACTGCATTTTTACCAAAATGTTACTAGGCCATCTCCACAAAAGCTTTAATTTTTACCAAAATTGGAAATCATTCGGGTAAGTAGTTTTTTAGCTATCCAGCGAACAGGCAGACAGACCGATAGACGTAAAGATCTAAAAAAATCTCGGAGTTACGACTACCTTTGAAAAATATTCTCCTTTGAACCAGACATCAGCATAACCTAAATTAAATTATGTAAACGAGTTAAATTACATACCAGAAGAAATAAACATAAGTGCCTAGCTTATACTGATGTAAATCATCATACTTAGTCGGCGGCAAAGTTGAAAGAAGACATCAAGAGAACGAATGAGGTCAGGTCGAGCAGAAACAGGATCCTGATAGGGCCGATATTTCAACGCATCTCTCGGACAGGGAGGGTGGTGGCCGCTGATAAATGGCGACATAAATCTCTTTTCGCCTCTTTGAGTCGAGTGGGCAAATATCTATCACAGATATAATTTAGACGACCGTTTATCAAGATATTTATCTCTTTTTCTTGAGTACATACTGTCTTCTGTAATATGATGACAAGAGGATGTAGTCGTTTTTCTATAGTACTATAGAAACATCAGTAGCGTATACAGATCTTGATCAAGCGGACCCCAAGGCCTGTTACAACTTTAAGATATATATTTTTTTTAAACGAAGCTTGTTCTGTACTGTATTACGAGCAAGTTATTTAGCCCTTCACACCACACCATATAGCCCAGCCAAATTAGACTTTGGTTTCCATTGATTCGTAAAAATGATTTCATTTTATTTCACTTTGTACATCCTAAATCAGAGTAGGGTAAAGGCGGGTAAGAGTTCGCGTCGGGCAACAGTACGGACTTAATTTCTGTCACGAACTAAAAATCATCCGTCAACGCCGCCCATATGAGTTTACCAACTAATGTTGTTTACGCGTGTTCTCAAAAGTTCTAGGCCATTGGAGGTGTTTTTTCCACAAAAAGGTAAGAAAATTATATTTTTAAACTTCTGATGTTATATTTAGGTACCACTTATTATGTGAAAACGGTTATATTAAAAAGTAATCAATTGATTCATTCATTATTTAAGAATAAACATATTTTGTTGAGGTTAATTCAGTATCGACATTGGCTATAAGTTGTTGCCAGATTTGGCTGATGCCTAATTTGCTTAACCATATTCTCAAGAGTATGCAGGCAAAAGTTTGCATGCGTACTCTTTGCCGGGTGCGGACTCTTTCCCACTCTATCAACGTAAATAAAGCAACTCTTCGGAAACGGTTGAAAGCTGATTCCAAACGCATTTTTCTTTGGCGATTCATATCACTTTTCAACCCAGATATGGAAAGGGACTTAACTAATTACTGCAAAGAATTGGACAACAGCTTTTATGGGTTGATGGTTAAATCTATTAGTCTTCGAATTTGCAGAAAGAAATGGCGTTAGCCACAGATTCAAGAAACTCAAGAAACTGGCTGGAAAGGATTGGGTATTTTCATTCGGTAAGCGTTATAATTCGAATGTCCGCGTGCCTGAGAAAACAAGCCTTGCAAGAGCATCTGGTTTCAACAGGGTTCAAACGTTTTTTTGACAACCTCAAAAACCTAATTGAAAAGAAGCAAATTCTGCATCATCGAATCTACAATATGGACGAGACCTCAATTCTCACCGTATTAAACACAATTCCGAAAGTTATTGCACCTACTGGCAAAAAGACTGTTGGCAAAATCGTCTCAACTGAAAGAGGCCAGCTTATAACAGTAGTATGCCCTATGAGTGCTACAGGAAAATATGCGCCTCCTTCTTTAATATTCCCACGCAAAAGGAGAAAGGAAGAACTAAGTAATGGCTCCAGCTGGTACCATTCTACAGGTTTCAGACTCAGGATTCATAAACACGGAATTATTTCTTGAATGGATTGACCATTTCCAAAAATATGAAAAAAAGTAGCACTGATGATCCGATTATATTAATATTAAATAACAACGCAAGCCATATCTCATTAGCTGCCATTAATAACTGTCACAGTTTGGGTATCGACCTTTTAATTTTACCACCACATAGCAGTCACCGATTGCAGCCCCTTGATAGAGGATTTTTTGGACCTCTCAAAACTGCTTATGGACAAAAATGTAAAAAGTGGCATGTTTCTAATCCTGGTCGAGCATTCACACAATACCAAATGGGTGAATTATTTGGCAAAGCATTTTCGAGGGTCGCTTCAATTGAAAAAGCCGTGAACGCCTTCAGATCCTGCGGAATTTGGCCTTATGATCTAGAAGTGTTTACTCCTGAATATCTTGCACCAGCTGTTGTAACCGACAGGCGGCTCTCACCATCCGAGGATATTTCAGACTGGAGCGACGAAGACGTGATACCCCTTAACAAATTGATAAGATCTTCACTTTAATCTGACCATATTCCTCAACCTTCACCCTCTCAACAATGCTCAACAGTAGTTTTGACAATTGGCTAAGAGTTCTTCCGTCTATTCTTTTAGTTAAGTATTTTAACAAAATTACACTTCCTTCTTCTTCTTTATTCATTGGTGACTGAGAACATGAACTTTCTAATATATTGGAGTAAAAAGTACATTTTTTTAAAACAAGAAAACATTCCCAAAGATATTCCAAAACCAAAAATAGATGCAAAGTGCAGTATTTCTGTTACACCCTGTAGACAAAACACAGATATTTATAAAATATAATAGCTTTGCAAAAAATATATATTATCTTCTTTTTTACATAAAAAGTAGTCCTTGTTTCCTTCGCTCATGAAATACAGAAATCGTTAAAGTAATATTTTTTTTTTCAAAAGTTGACCTGTGAAGCATGCGGTATAAGCCACCATAAACCTATATTTATAAAATCGGCCAAAGTAAACTTTAGTTAAATATGGAAAAAAATAGTATGTATAAGCAAAAATATTTTCATAAATAACGTTGTGGATGTTTAGTTATTGATTTCATGTAAAAAAATTAATTTGTAAAATCTTTGAAAGTCGGATAATTGCTAAACAAAAGCCGCTAAAATTATTTTGCTTTGCATACACTTTATGGCAAAACTGTACTATAAGAGATTATGACATTTCGATGTTTTTAAATGTTATATTTTATTAGTTATTAATTAGTGAAACTAACAAAATGAAAAAAAGTTTCAATAATTAATATCTAATAGATTGTAACAAATGAAAATATCGCAATGTCACAATCTTAAACAGTGTAGGTTACCATGTTACCAAAGAAGAAGTGTTACTATATTAGTCTCCGTAAAGCGAAATAATTTTTGTTTAATAATTATCCGACTGGAAATATAAACGAAAACTCTAAAAAAAATTCTAAAATTTCTTAATTAACAGTAGGCTCATTTTATGAAAAAAAAATTTGAGCAAGATATTGTTTCTCCAGTGTAGATAATATCATATTTTTCTTTTAATATTTATTCGTATAAGAAACATTTTAACTTGTTACCGGCAGTTTTGGGGCATCGTAACGGTTTAACGCTCGCCGCGCGGAGCTCTAATTTCAACATTAATTTAAATATATTAATAATAGAGATTGAATTCGAAGAATCGGGACTTTTCGGAAATTTCTTCCTATTTAAGAATAATTTATTTTTATTTCTTAAATATTTATAGTTTCCGAGTTATTTAAAAATAAAAACTAATCCTTTTTTATCATAATTTGTTAATAACATTTAAAATTATTTATGTGCGGCTTTAAAGGTTTGCATATTTTTTTAGGCGTCATTCCCAATCCAGTGAACTCATATTTTTACAAGCAGTAGCAAGAATTGACACCATTTTGACTAGCAGGCAAACTTCTTTTTCTAACTAATTATTAGTTAACCACTTTTCTGATCTTCTTTATTTATTTTGTTATTATTACTTATAGTCTGTTGATTATAATTTGCCTTTATTGCTTTATTTTCATTTAAAATTAGAATGCTTCGAATCAACAAATCCTCTAATGTTTTCCGGGATAAAAAAATGTATAGTTTTTTGTTTAATCAATATTAGCCAATATATTCAATATGCATTATCGATTTGGCGCACATTTCATTTACACAATGCATCATATTTATTTACGTATAAAGTAGAAAAAATTGCAGCAAAAACATTCACTGCAAATAATAGCAAATAAAATCGGTAAATTTCCCTTAGTGGAAACTTCCCTCGTTGATTTTTGGGAATAATTTAAAATAAAATCAATAAGTAGTTTTTACATTAATACACCTCCATTTTGTTACGTCATGTTGAATTTGTACCAGTTTATTTAATTTTTCTGCAAATTTTTACGTTAATTTTTTAAAAAATTTATTTGGCCGCTGCGCGCTGTTTTGATCCGCTATCTTGAATTCGTACCACAACTTTACCAGTTTATCTCTGTATCATACATGCTTACATAACATTTAAAATTAATCTAATAAGTAGTATTTTCAGTCTGATTTTTGAAACCTTTTATTAGGCCGCTATTTTGTTTTGCTATCTTATATTCATACCAAGGACGGAATTGATAAAACATATTTTCTGGCATGTAGGGACGCTAAAAAATGAATATATGTAAAATCTGCTAGAGCCATTTTTCACGATAACAAATATTTTGTTTAGCCGCCATTTTGTTCTGCCATCTAGAATTAGTACCACAGTTTTACTAGTTCATGTGTACACCACAATTATTTATAGCACGCAATTAGAAATCAGTCCATTAAGTAGTTTTTCAGGATAAATTTTTAAACATTTTACTAAGCCGCCATTTTGTTCCGCCATCTTGGATTCGTACCAAAACTGTACTAGTTGATTCCTTTTTACATTTCACTGGGCCGCCATTTTGTTTAGTCATATTAGTTTTTTATCAAAATGTTATCAGTTCATTCCTATATGACCCTTAGTATTTGACCAAAATTAGAAGTCAATCGGGTAAGTAGTTTTTTAGCTATGCCGCGACTAGGTTTACTATATGACAGGATTTGAAACTTGAAAGATATATCAATAATAGAAGTGCTGAACATATTGACAAAGTCTATATAATAGTGAAGCCACAATAAAATCAGTGTTGCCTCGATTACCAATCTGGATACAAATGTATAAAGAATTCGAACCGTTTAAGATGAAACTGGAGATTATAACGCCTAATTTTGAAATTATGCGCAATTGTTACCGTATTTAAGAAGCAAAAATATTGTCATTGTCTATGTTTTTTTAATTTTTTTAAATTAACCAGGATTGAAGCTCAAAAAAAATGTTTAATTTTTGATATATAACGTACTTGCAAATCGACTTTGACTGTTTTAGAAATGCTAGATATTTGTCAGCTCATTTTTGGGTTTAGTTAAAAGAGTGTTTTCTCTTGTTTGTGTAAATAAAATACAGTTATAGGAATAATAACCAGAGAAAAGTTAAAAAATATTATAAAAGACATTTTAAAAAGAATTATCTCTTGTGACAAATAAAATAACAAGTGGCAAATAATGTTTTAGTTTTTAAGGTGTATCTATTTTTGTTGGTTAATTTTTTATAGTACTTTGCAATAAAAATTAACATTTTATTTTATTATTTATACCAAAGAACAAAGTGTAGTTTTAGCTTTTTTGTATTTACGTAAACAGACAGGTTTTTTCCCTGAACCAAAAGGTTTTTTCATTTTGTAGTACAGGCATTTTTTAAAAAATATGTGGTAACTCTAGCCGCGATAGACAGACAAACAGACCGACGGAATGTTTTTCGGCATCTAGGGACCCTGAAATGTAAAGAACTGAAAACATCTCGAAAGGTGATTTTTTCACGATTACAATACTGGAACTACCTAAATCAGCACATTAATTTCGCAATGGAAATTCAACAAATAAAAATTTACCCATGTATATTCCTAAATTATGTCTACTTAAGTTTTCAAACAAAATAAAAAAGTCATTATTGTATGTCTACTGAAAAAAACAACGCACCGTTGAATGTAATTTTCATCAGCCCTTTTATAATTCATTTAAAGTTAATTTTGAGACTTAAGGGGTGCCAGGCCAACAAAGAGGCTTTTCATCATCATTTCTTTAGTTCCACACCCACTTAATAATGATTTCCCTTCAAATTTTGACTAGCTGTCGCCTCTGATTTCGTCTTTTTATGCCGGCTGACGTGCTAGAGATCACTATCGGGTGAAACATCCGCTCAACTGTTTCTATTGAAAATTCTATGTTCATGGTGTTCTTTTATATTTTAACATGCTTGCCTCACTTTATTTTAAGAGATAAAAGGTTGGATTTTCTGAAATCCGCTAAGAGGAAATAGTTTTATTTACAAAGAGTGTTCTAAAAAAGGCCAACTTATTTTTTTTAAATGAATCACCACGTATTTTAGGATATTTAGATAGAGTTTAATTTCCCGTCTTCAAAATTATATAATATGTCTATATTTGTTTCAGTGGTTTTTGCTATCTTTCACTTTAAAGATCGAGAAATTATATGTTTTTTATATTTTCTTAAATCATAATTAAGTCACTGGTGAACACAACGTGTATGTATATCACGTTAACCTGATAAGCGCAGTAAAAGTGGAATTATGCTCAATTATTTAATATATACAAATTACAATTTTCTGCAAATTAGCATTAAATTAAAACTGAATTAAATTGAAATTTATAATTGAATAAATGCTGCCATATGATATTATAATTTTGAAAGGGTATGTTTTCTAAAATATTCTCAGTTTCATTTTACAAAAAATTAAAACGTCTCCGGCCATTTAAAGCACGCTCAAAAAAATGGGACAAATAACCTAATTTCGAAAAGTACCATACCAAACATTAAGGGATCTAAGAATTTGTCGTTGAATTTTTGTGGACACATGTGAATTTTTAGGTGTACATATATGTGTTTTGTACATCCGTGCTGTTGTAAAAGTTGTTGCATCACTCCACAGTATTTTATTACAGGTCTATATCCTCATTTGTTCGTAACCTCATTTTCTGTTATACATTTTTTTGGTTTTTCTCTTTCTGGACAGGCATTATTTTATATAGATGATGTCTATCTTTATTAATTGTTTTTTATATTTTAGTTACTGATTTTTCAAAATACCTGCTAGCATCTCTCACTGAATGTCGTGAATTCACAAATCAGATTAAAAATATTTTTGTTTATCTTAAACATATGTTTGCTTTCTTGAAAATTTAGCAATATTTCCAATGTTCATGGTTCATTTGATAGAGCTGATCGATTTTTTCTTTTAAGGGATCTTTGTTGTCTGAAACTGCGACCTACTTATTAAAAAGTAGGTTTGTTGGGGACTGGAATTCTAGCATATATGCAAGGGTATTCCACTTGAGCAGCCGAAACATTGTTATTTTTATTAAATAAACAAATTATTTCTAATTTTTCTTTTTCGGTGCAACCCATAAATGTCAATGATTTTATTTTTGTAGTTGTGTTGCAATTGTTTAATAGGACTCAATTTGACAACTGTACAGCAATATTTTTATTGTTTTACTTACATAGGCGTATTTAAAATTCCTTCCTGGGTAGGAGTGGGAAGGGCGCAAACATATACTCTCATTTGCATATCAGGACGGTATGATAACTAATTCGGCGACTTAAAAAAAAGTCTTCGCCTTTATGCATAACAGCTTTAAAAAATCACGGATTAACAGAAAAGGTGAGCTAATAAAAACGGAGTAAAACAAAATTCATTGCTAAAAAATAAAAACAATAATAAAGGGAAATTTGCTTTGGGTTATTAGTCCTGAAGGGATATTTGCCCCTTTTGCCCTCCCTCCTAAATATACCAATATTTATTTTAACCATGGCAACGTTAGTTGTTTTTTAGTGAATGATTTCTATGATTGAAAAAAAAATTAAAATCAAAATATTATTATGGATCGTTAAACTTTAAATTAAAAGCGGCTGAAGCATATATCGATATATTATAAATTTCTGAAACGGAGAAATTAACTTCTATTCAAATATCCCACAATATACTTACTAATGCATTTAAAAAAATGGGTCTCTGGTCGCATTTAGATTACCCTGTATAAATAAAGATATATTTTCTTAACGAGTATCCTAAAACTCAGCCAGTTTTCTATTTAAAATATTTCGTTTTTTTTAATAATGTGTGGAAATATAGAAAATCACACAGTACATATAATATATGCATGTGGCATTGGTATTTATTGGTACGTTAATAGTAAGACTTAAAATATTGATATGTATAACGGCTATACAGTATTATACTAAGGAAAGAGTAACACATTTTTACTTCCCTGTTAAGAGGGAAACATTGCTTGGTGAAAAAATCTCTGTCGAGATGTTTTAAGACCGTTACGTATCAGGGTCTCTGGATGCCGAAGGTTCGTCAGTTCGCGGCATAACTAAAAAACCACTTATTTAATTTTGTTCAAATTCAATATCAAAAGTCGTATAGGGATGAAATAAAACAATGGCAGTCTAATAAAAATTTTTAAACTCATCTTATTCAATTGAATTCAAATTTTGCACAAGAATCATGTGCAATGCAGAGATTAACTCGTAAGATTTTCATACGAATCTAATATGATGGAACCGCAGAACAAAATGACAGGCTTATAAAATGTTTTAAAATAGATATAAAAAATGATTTCTGCAATTGACAAATTTTATACAAAACACAAGCGTAACATAGAAACTTACTGGTTAGATCTTGAGTCGAATCCAGCATGGCGAAACAAAGTAATGACCTAATAAAGTGGTAACGAAATCCGTGAAACAAAATGCTTATTCGATTAACCATTGAAATTTGATATAAAAGTTAAGCGTGACATAGGGGCGAATAGGTAAGATTTTGGTAGATTAATTAGCGACTATCAATTTCATCCCTAATGAGACCAGAAAAAGTAAAATTATCAAAAATAGACAAAGATTAAAATCCCATTTACCCGCAACTTCCTTCATTATGAATCCTTCCTTTTGTCAGGGATTGTGAAGTATTTCGTTCTTAATTAAGTGTCATAGATAGTCATTTAGTATTATATACATATACAAAATGTGTAATATTGCAGTATCCTGGACAAAAGTAAAAGCTCGTTGCTTTAAAATTGCCGTTAAATTCAGGTTTACGCAAAAAAACCGAAATTTTTGTCATAATGTCTATTGGTTTTACCCGGAAAAGTGAAAGATAATACAATCTGTATATGTTCATATTACTAAATCATCATGTGCGAAATTAAACAGGGTCAGACTTTATACATCTTTGATAAAAGAAAAGAGGAAAGTTCTGGGTAAAGCCAGTTTATCCACCATTCAAATATCACAAAGCTTTTTTGGACTAAAAATGCTCGGATTGAGAAGAGTTTTTTATCTATATATGATGATAATTTGTGTATGATGGAACTGGTAATAATCCACATTTTCCAACTCCCTGGCGATTTTGAAAAAGAGACGCTGTTATAGTTGTATATCAATTTATTAACATAATCCTAAACTGAGCGGTTTCTTTATGAGGTTAGATCAGATGGCCAATCCTCGATATATCACGTAGTCTAAACGTAGTTAAATAGATCTAGATTTGTGTCGTAACGATCTTCTATCGGAGTAACGATCTTCTACCTTAGTAGGTTATAAAGGAATAAATCTGCGCCTTTCCATTCACTCTTTTTAAAAACTTAATCTAGTCTAATACCTTAAGATATATTTATTTGTTACTGGTTATTAGTTTAACGCCGAGTTCAATAAGCAAATTTGTAAGGTAGTTTAAAAGGTTATTTTTTTATTTTTCAGTGCTTTTTCAAGAAGTTTTATTTTTTTAATTATTTAATGTTACTTGCATTTTATTTTTATTTTTAACTTTTATAAACAAAGAGATACTAATGAGATATATTAGTATATTCTGTACTATTTCTTAACTATATCAACGGTGGTTAAGAAAATGTAAATTTTACGATATTTTAAATTAATTAGTTTTTTAAGAAATCATTCTCCTTCGATTGCACGAGGCATCTTCTGGGATCTTTACTTCACGAGATCGGAACACTAAATTATATATCATTCACGGTTCCGATTTCGTGAAGTAAAAGTGGCAGTGCGAAAACTCTCTTTAACTAAAAATGTTTTTTTTTATTAATTTATTATATATTTCGCAACACAATTTCATTATTTATTCGTTAAGAGCACTTTCGATACAAGTAATTAGGTTAGTTTGTGTCACACATTCAAGCATATTTCCTATTACTGCGCATGCCCTTTAAATACTAAACTAGATTTTTCTTTGGTATTAAAAACCACGCTGTAATGTAGTTTTACAATATAATGTAAGCTTCATTCAAATTCGTTCAAAAGTTGTCAAGAAAATCGCAGACATACACAACACTTACCGACTTAGAGGTCCAAAACAGAACGTCGTTTTTTTTAAATCTAATAATAATTACTCTTTTTTTTTGTTTAGACATAGACTGATTGATTGATGGCTTTTTATAAGTATAATTGCTTTGTCTTTACATTTAATTGTAATAAGAAATAATTAAAACAATAGAGATTTTTTTCAAAATTTTGATTTTTCTAACTAAGAAATTAAATAGAATTTTTTATTTAATAAATCATGTTTAGTGCCATTTTGAAGCAAATAAAAAGCCTACAATGACAAAAATAAAACATTTAGTTTACACAAGTAAAATTACGGAATAAGCTCGAAAATTCTTTGTCATGTGGACTTTGTTGTTTTGTAGGTTAGTTGGAAAATATAAATTAGAAAAAAATGTTTTTTGTAATCGTGAAAAAATCACTTTTTTTTAGATTTTTTCAGATATTTACGTTTCAGGGTCCTTAGTTTACGAGAAACGGTCTTACTGTCGGTCTGTCTGTCTGTCTGTCTGTGTGTCCGTCTGTCTGCCTGTCTGTCTATCTGTCTGTCTGTCTGTCTGTTCGCGGCGTAGCTAAAAAACTACTTAACCGATTGTCAAAAAATAATTAAATAAGGATCATATGGTTATGACCTGGTAACATTTTGGTAAACATCCAATATGGCGAAACAAAATGGCGGCTTAGTGAAATGTAAAAAAAAATATTATTAAAAACTCCTCATCCAATATATCTCAAATTTTGTAAAAACATCAAGTATATTGGAATCAACTGATAACATTTTGGTACGAATCCAAGATGGCGGAACAAAATGGCGGCTTAATAAAATATTTAAGAATTCGGCCTGAAAAAAATGCTTATTGGTTTGATTTCAAATTCTGCACCATAACAAATTGTGGTATAATGATCAACTAGAAAAATAATGGTACTTATTTAAGATAGCCGAACAAAATGGCGGCCAAATAAAATGTTTGTAATCGTGAAAAAATTACCAACTCTTTCAGGTTTTATATATATCTTCACATTTTAGTATTAGCCAAAAAATATGTTTCATCAATTCCGTCGGCCAGTCTGTCGGTCTGTCTGTCTGTCTGTCAGTTCGCGACATTGAACTAACCCGATTAACTTTAAATTTTGAAAGTTTAGAGTCATATGGGTATGATCTGGTAATATTTTGATAAAAATCGAGTATGGCAAAAACAAAATGGCGGCCTAGTGAAATGTTAAGAAAAAATACTATGAAAAAGCTACTTGTCGAGCTTATTTCAATTTTTGCATAAACAACAATTATTATGTTGGAATCAACTGGTAAAATTTTGGTACGAATCCAAGATAGCGGCATAAAATAAAAAACTAAAAACTATTTAATGGTTGCAAATTGTGTGCTATAGCTAATTGTGGTATAGTGCTTGACTAGTAAAACTAGGTACTAATTCAAAATTGCGGAACAAAATTGCAGCCGAATACAAATTTTGTAATCGTAAAATTCACCCTCGAGATTTTTACATATATTCACGTTTTAACGTCCCTAGATGCCAAAAAACAAGTTTTATCAAATCCGTCGGTCCGTCAGTCGGTCTGTCTGTCAGTTCGCGACATAACTTAAATACTACTTACCCGATTGACTTCAAATTTTGGCCAAAAATTAAGGGTCATATAGGAATACCTGGTAATATTTTGGTAAAAATCCGATATGGCTGAACAATGTTAAAAAAATGTCTTAGAGTGGTGTATTATTTGGGGTTAGGATCCAGAAAAAAAAAACTATTTTTTTTTTTAATTTATCGACGTTTCGGGACTTAATTTGTGCATCCTCAAGACACATGTATAGATCCTATATCCTGCAGGAAACCCATATTAACAGTCTTTACCTACTCCGTAGTTCCGCAAATATTTCCTAGATATTAAGTTTCTAAATGGTTTCCGTTAACAGACCTCTTACTGTTAAGTGGTGTATTATTTGGGGATTAGGGTCCAGTAAAAAAACAGATGTCTATTTTTAAGTAGTCGACGTTTCGCAACTTTATTGTTGCATCCTCAGGACACATAGTTTCTATATCCTGGATGAACTCCATATTACCAGTACTTACTCACTCCGTTCGTCCGCAGATATTTCCCAGATATTATGTTTCCATGGTTTTCGTCAACGATCCTCTTGTGGTTATGTTAGAGTAGTGTATTATTTCGGGTAGGGTCCAGTGAAGAAACAAAATGCTTCTTTAAATTGTCGACGTTTCGCAACTTTATTGTTGCATCCTCAGGACACATTTAGATTCTATATTCTGCATGAAACCCATATTATCAGTTTTTACCTACTACGTTGATCCGCAGATATTTTCCAGATATTAAGTTTCCAAATGGTTTTCGTAAACGATCCTCTTATTTTTATCTTAGAGTGGTGTATTATTTGGGGTTAGGATTCAGTAATAAAAACAAAAGTCTTTGTTTTTTGTTTCCCATCGGACCAATACTTATTATTTTGTTTATAAAAGTTGTCAAAATGCAATTTTTCTACAAAAATTAAAAAAGAAATTACTATTGGTCGTCTTGCAATGCTAGAAATCAGGATTCCTTTCTTTTTCTTTTCACGAAAATGTTTGTAGATTAATCCCACGTATATTTCGTAGACTAAAACGTGTGCAGCAAATTACAGAGTGGCTCAAGTCTACAGTTTAGCTGCTGATACTCTCTAAATATAAAATGTCGAATATGACTCTTACTAATAGACATCTAAAATAATATGGTTTCGCCGAATACGAAGTACGAAAATTACTTACTGCTTTAGTGAATTGCCTAAGAATAAACAGTTTTTGTTCACTCTGTCTCTGTTTACTGCGGTTTGTTCTCCACGCTCCATAAATACGTCACTTAGCTTTCCTATAATGGTGTTATGCTAATTAGTATCTGAAGCCGGCCCTGATACTATTTGTCAAAAGACGTAGCGATGACGAGCTAATTTCATATTGTTTGAGCCGTGCGCAAATCAGTGCTGACGCTAATGTTCGACGTGACAGGCCACATTACTGATTAATGCGCTGATAGCTGAGCGCTGAATATGGAAGTATTACAGGCTCATCGTTGCTAATTTCATCAGGCCAATTACTGTCGCTAGTAAATATGGCAGCATGGCGGAAAGCTGATAGACTATGACAAGGGGTTTTGTAAGAAGCTTGTGTATAAGGGTAATATAATAAAGGAAGGAAAACCGTAATTACATTTTAGACAATAACACACTGTAAAATGTTAAATATAATACAAAAATATTAGGAAATAGAGCAAAGTAATGATTTGTGCCGTTATGAAAATTCGAAAGAAAATCAATTACCTAAAATGAATAAATAATGAAGAGTAAAGATGTTTAAGAGTAACTTATCATTTCCTAAAGTCAAAGTTCTAAAAACCCCTTATTATATTTGTCCTTTGAGCAGACTGTTCAATTAAGGCCGATAGTCTTTGCTAACAGCTACAGGATACTTAGAAAAAAGAGCATAGTTTTTACTGATGTGATAAAAAATATTCCAGAATTAATGCCGTTTACCGGTTTACAAGCATACAAATTTGATATGTACTCTTGGACAAATATAAAAAATCAATAAATTGCCTTTACCCGAAGCCGGTGTTGAATTCAAAGGAGCCAATTTTCTTTTGGAGGGGAGAGAAAAACGATGTCAAGATATTTACCAAAAAAAATATTTATTTAGAGTAAGTCCGGGATAGATGCCCCGCCGGGGAAGATGGCACGCGAGTTTTATTCGGCGATTATCCGCTAGATGCCTCCTGCGTTCACATTAATTCTCGAGCAGGTGCTACCTGTAATTTGTGTGGTGTTTACAATATTATTTTTCTGCTTTTCGAGTAAGTAATTTTTAAAAATCTATTCGAAAGTCTTGGTAAAATTATTGCATGAATTTTGTTTTTTATTATGCTGCACGGTAGAAGTATTTTTACCGCTGTTTTTTGGCCCCAGAGTGTTTAGACAACTTATAGGTTTGAGTTTGCGTTTTGCACGGGATCTGGGACTAGTGTTGATGTCAAAATCACGCTGGGGCATCTTTACCGGAGTTTTGGGGAAGATGCCTTAGCTAATACTAGGAAAGATGCCCCTATTATAAATTAATAGTTTTTTAATTTTTAGCATGCCAAGTGTTTATGGACGGAGCAGCAGTTACGTGACGCAATACAAGCTGTTACAAATAATTTAATGGGCGTCAACGAAGCATCGCGTTCTTATGGCATTCCATCCGGAACATTACGCAGGAGAATTCAGAAAGGAGTAAAAACCAAAATTGGCAAAGGTCGAGCACCATTGCTAGGCATTGAGAATGAAAGAAAACTGGCGGCTCATTTAAACTACAAAGTCGAGGATTTGCTGCAACCAGAAAAGATCTTAAATCGCTAGCATATAATTTTGTTTGCAGTTGAAATATCCAGCATAAATTTTCTAATGGTAAAGCTAGATACGACTGGTTAAATGCTTTTTTAAGACGTAACAATGATCTAAGCATAAGAAAATCTGAGGAGTTTCCTCGTGTTCGAGGTCTAAACAAGTAAGTGCAACAGAATAGTAATGAATAGTTTAAAATAGCTGACTATTGTCTATTTAAGTTACAGATAACGTGCATGTAAGTAAAATAATACGCCTTTAAATAAAGATGGCCGATTAAGACATAAATTTATAGAATTTTTTTAAAAGCATATTCCTCTCACAAAAATTGGAGTGCAACAGATGACTCTTTACAAACATCAACTCGCCAAACATGTTCGCCCAAGGATCCAGTTTCTACTATCGAAAATACAATGCCTGGTCCATCTTGGCGTAGTGATAGCCCACATGAGCAATCCTAAACACACACTAAAACGAATGATGATCTAACTCCTGGTAAAATGTTAGAACAAATAAATCCTATTCCATCTGTTGGGATACAGGAAGTAAGAAAACGTGCACATCAAGTTGCTGCAGTGATGACAAGTCTAGAATCTTTAACCAAAAAGAAAATTAAGCTACATAAAAAAACTGAAATAAAAAAGGAGCAAAACAAAGGGCAAAAGAAAAAGAGCAAAGTAAGCAACTTAAGAACAGTAATCTGGAACAGGATTCGGACACAGACACCGATGAAAGTGTGCCTTATGAAGAAGAAGACAACACAATCAGTGAGGAAGAGGATGATGAATGTACTGAGTGTAGTGAAGCGTATAAAATTACAATAAAACAACGAAGATTGGTTTCAATGCCTCTACTGCAAAAAATGGAGTCACGAAGGTTGTTCTAAGTATCAAAATTTATGTTGTAGTTGCGCAAAAATTCTCGTTGTAAAAAAGAAATAATTTATTTATTTAAGTTAATTTCCTGCATTTATTTAAACGTTACGTTTTTGTTCTTTGTTTCTTGTTTACTGCTTGTTTTATGTACCGGGGCATCTATCCCAAACTAGTGGGGCATGTTTGACCGCCACTTTGGGGAAGATGGCCAATGTATTTATTATTTTTTAATAATAATGTTAAGCGTTTACTATAATGACATTTTATAAGCTTTTGTAAAAAAATATATATTTCTTTGTCATCAACAACAGCTGTTTGTTCATAATAAAAAAATTAAGGACACAAAATGGGACATTATAAAAGGTGGGGCATCTATCCCAGATTTGCCCTAATTTATATTAACAAAACTATATCCATTTGGATAAAGTTAGGGTAACACAAATTTTGTTAAAAGATACATTCATATTTAAGGGTCAAGATATGCTCGTAATAAGGATTCTATATCAATTTTCTCGGAAAAAGCAGCCACTTTTTCCCAAAAATCCCTATCCATTGTATACCGCATTTTAAAATTAGAACAGTATTTAAATTAGGTACTTATCTAAATGAATAAATTAAACTTAAGAATAGAAACAGAAATACATTTTGTGATAGGGTAATTTATTACCTACAAAAATGCTTTTTGCAAATTAATTTAAAATCCGATTTGATATATTATGTACGCTTGGAATTTTATTCTACAAAAAAAATATGAATATGTTATGAATCTTTCCTTTTATTAGGAATAGCGAAGTATGACCCTATTTAGTTTCGCATAGAGCCATTAAATAATACATAATACTTAATTTTCTTCATAAAGATTCCATCCTTTTGTCTAGAAAAGTTAAAGAGAAGAAGTTTATATAATATATGAATCTATTAAATTACTACTCCGAGATTTTTCCAGATCTTTACGTTCTGGTGAAGATGACCAATGTATTTATTTTTTTTAATAATAATGTTAAGCCTTTACTATAATGACATTTTATATGCTTTTGTAAAAATGTATATATAAGTTGCTGAAAAACATGTTTTCTCAATTTCGTCTGTCGGTCAACATAGTTAAAAAACTACCTACCCTAATGACTTTAAATTTTGGTCAAAAATTAAGAATTATATAGGGAGAACCTGGTAACATTTTGGTAAAAATCCAATTAGGCAAAACAAAATGGCGGACGAGTGAAATAATAAAAAATTTATTACTAAAAAACTGTTTATTCAATTTGTCTCAAATTATGCAAAAACATCAAGTTTATCTAGGAATTAACTGGTAAAATTTTGGTACAAATCCAAAATGACGGAACAAAATGGCGGCTTTGTAAAACATTTAAAAGTTCAGCCCGAAAAACTACTTAATGGACTGATTTTAAATTGTGTGCTATAACTAATTGTAGTATAGAGACGAACCAGCAAAATTGTGGCGCTAGTTCAAGATGGCGGCCAAATAAAATATTTGTATTTGTTAAAAAATCACCTCCTCAGGCACCGAACATATACGCTGATATTAAACTATGCCTCAGGTTTTACATATCTTCATGTTTTAACGTCCCTAGTGCCAAAAAATATGATTTATTAATTTCTTCGGTTCGTCTGTCGGTTTGTCTGTCTGTCTGTCAGTTTGCGGCATAGCTTAAAATCTACTTAACAAATTGAGTTAAAATTTTAGTCAAAAATGAAGGGTCATATGGGGATGACCTGGTAATATTGCCGTCTGAGATTCTTTTCAAATCTTCTCGTTTTGGGGTCTCTAGATGTCAGAAAACATGCTTTCGCAATTCCAGATGGCGAAACGTAATTGCGGCTAAATAAAATGTTTGCTATCGTGAAAAAAATTGCAGGTTTTACATATCTTTACGTTTTTGCGTCTCTAGATGCCAGATTAATTTTAAACTTTGGGCATCCATTAAGTGTGGTTACTTAATTACTTACTTTTGTTGTATATTATAAAAAAGAAAAGAGTATGAATAGCACATTTCTCTAGTAACTTTTAAGGAAAACAATATTTACAAGAAATTGATGAGAAAGAGGGTAAGGGTTGAGTGACTGCAATATTTAAGTTCTCAAACAAAACCTGTTTTTCGAGAACTGTTGGAGATGGTTAATATAAATCCACAAAAGTTTATTAATTAAAGTCAAGGTTTAGAAAAAATTATAAGTGTTTTAATTTAAACTTATATTTCAAAATTTGTTTGGCTCAGTTTATATTAAGTTTACAGTACAGAAGATGTGTGACAATATACATAAATAAATATGTTAAAATTTTAGGTACACTTTATTTAAATGCTTATTATAAATGTATTAAAATGCCCCAGGAGGAATTTTTTTGCTATGGAGGAGGGATGGCCGAAAACCCCTGGGCATCGTCCTGAATGCCTATCCAGAACTTTCCTCGCTATGAATCTTTCCTTTTAATAAAATCCGGCGGTGAAACAAAGTAAAGTAAAGCATCACCGGGCGCGGTTAGTACTTGGACGGGTGAGTAGCAGTAGAAGAATGGTCTCCGTTTAGAAACGGGCTAATAAAAATAGGTAGTGGTTGTTGTCGAGATACAATAACGAATATGTAAGTACTACCTCGCTTTTTATAAAGGTACCTTGAAGTGTAAATGTACGTTTCCGTACTTAAAGATCGTCGACGGAAACTCCAACTCCTTTAAATGGAGCTACTAAAAAAGGCAACTACGGCTTAATTCAACGGTGTTTTATTCTAAGACCTCAGATCTTAGTGGTATATTCAAAAATTAAAAAAAAAGAAACGCAAATGCTCTATTCCGGGTAAAACCGATCTGTAAAGAACTTTTGTTCCGTTATATTGCATTCATACCAAACTCTTACCATGTTTTCCATATATTACGCTTGATTCTTGTACCAAATTATAGTTCAATTAAATAAGTAGTTTTTTTACTTTTTGTTGGGTCACCATTCTGTTTCGCCTTATTATATTCGTATCAAAATCTTACCAGTTAGTTTCTCACATTGATGTTTATACGAATCTTTGCAGTATGACAGGTAGATGTGGGTAACCAACAAAAATATCATTGGTAAAACAAATATATCGCAAAGTCTATAGTTTTTCAATAAACAAAACTTAAACGTTTTTATAACGAACACAAATGCAATATGAAGAAATACTGACTTTTCGATAATCATAACCAAAAAATGTTTACGCGGGACATTTTTTCCTTCGTTACTATATAAAAAGCAGAACAGGCGACACCAGTTCGAAATCCTCCTCAACAAGTATTTTCCTTACTCTAAGTGTTCAAACATTTTAGTAGGTTGCCATTTTGTTCCACCATATAGAATTTCTACCAGATCTTAACAGTTTATGTCTGTTACACAACAGACAAAAACACCGTGACCAGTTTAGATACAATATATTTTTTAAATTAAATCACTACTTTTTATTTATTTTTATCATAATTTTCATATAAAAAAAATGAAGATTAAACAAATTACTTTAGAAGCTGCATAGTAGCTACTTAGGCAAAGAATATCACGTAACTTGAAAATTTCCCATATTTCTTAAAAAAGACTTATTAGAATTAGATTTTTTTAAATAAATCGGAAATTTTCAATATGATAGAGAATGATGATGAGAAGATGAATTATATAGCTATAAACAAAATTTCAACACTACTACTGTGCCAAAAAATATATGAATATGAATATCAATTTGTCCTCAACAAACTTCAAAAAGTGAAACCAGAAGTATTCATAGCCACGCTGTGCCTCATGGTCGGCGAAGCATATTATAATATAGTACGGCGTACCAAAAATTGTATACTACACTCCAATCTAGTATTTACATTTCATACCTGTCTTCTAACACAAAAGTGGACAATAGACGCAAAAGTCAATTGCGCTGATTAGTTATCATCACCTTCAATTGTATTTACCATTGATTTCTGCACAATGTATCGAACAATGTAGTATATCTAGTCATTATAAAGGTCAAAATGAAAGCTAATTTTAAGACTACTTGCTTTTATAATAGTTGTGTTTACTGTTTAGTGATGGGTTTAGCCCTGCCCTTACTTACAAATACGTTCAATAATACTGTAAAATTTTCTTTGTGTTTTTTCCAGCGGTGTACTTTGTGTATACGTTTGGTCTCGGGCATTGTATTCGCTAACGTTTATTCCAAGCATTTTCAATTTTTACATGAAAACATGTTTTTGTGTCACTTACATAGAGACTGTCACTTTCACGAAATTGTAATAAGAGTTTTTGTTGAGGGGTCTACAACTAGACACAGCCTTTCTTACTTGACATGTAAAAAATGTCTAAAAATTCAATTTTATACCAAAAAGTTCTGCATAGGATTTTTTTAAACATTGATAATTTCCATGTCTAGAGAAAATAGATCTGCCCGATTATATATGATCTTCTAAGGGTAATTGGTGTTAATGATAACTATTAGCACATCATTCAAATATCAAGAAAAAAGATGTACGCCCTATTGTAGGTAGGTTTACAACACCTCTTTTAGAAATTCCGTAAGTCAAAGGAATTCCTGAATAAATTATAAGATTTGGCAATGCAAGCGGAATAAAACTACCAAATGCGGAAGTACCCGCCTTTGGTTGAGTAAAACTAAACGAATAAAATCAGAAAGAACTACTACATTTAACAAATCATATGAACGTGGTAAATGCTATATTGTTAAGGCAGATTATTATTGTGGGAGGGGGGAGTATTATAATTTTCAACTTTGCCCGCGTTATATTTATTCATTGACATATAAATATAAAATTACTGACATATTAAATTAAGTTAGATTAGGTTAAGAATTAAGAAAATTGTTTTTTAAGTCCAGTTAAGAAAATAAATAAAACCAAAGATCACCACAACTATTGGGCCTGTTCGATGCACGAATCACAAATGCTATATTGTTAAGGCAGATTTATTGGTGTTAATATAATATGTGAATATTAGAAACATGCGCAAAGAGGTGAGATGGGTACGGGTAAGTCGTGTATGCTTGAACTAGGCTTAACAGAATACAGTCGTTCAATGCTGAATTTAGAAACAAAAAATAATATTAGAGAAACCTTTTAAAAAACTGCTTTTGCTGAATATAGCGATAGGGGTTTTAGCAAATTGAGACAGTGCAAGTTGTTTCCACCCATGGCTTCATTGCAGTGAACATTGAACGGTCTTTTTTAATTTATTACTCTGTAAATGAATTTTCTATATTGACATATATTTTAGAGAATATTTATGATCAAAATACCTCTCAAAGGCGGAGAGATTTATTTATGTTTAGAAGGGATAAGGAATGATATGATAAAGAATAATCAACCACATTTTAGCATAACGAATAAAAAAAAATCTATATTAAATATTTGATTTTATTTCATTTCACATTTGAAAGTTTAAATTCCCCAAACTAGAGTGAAATTGATTCAGTTTTAAAGATGGTGGTGCCCATTTATCCGTGAATCACCCACTGACACCACTTGACATCAAATTAATGCAATCTTGCACAATTTTGCAATATTATCAAAATCTATTAAGCATCTTAATATAAAATTGCCTTAGACTCTCAAAACGCATGGTCAAATGGAAAAAGTAAAACAAAAACGTTTTGTTCATTCAATTCAGCTCTACAAAAGGGACCGACACTCATTCTTGAGCTTTCGGTTGTCGAATTACTATTCGCGAGCCGTCTCGCAGTCCACATTTTTCCCCGTCGTTTTTCATAGTATTAGCATCTCGCAGGCAGATTGTTTCCATTGAAAAGGGCTGCCGCTCCGGCCAATTATTGGCGACCGCGATCCGCAAAAACACTGTCGTATAAATAATTCCTGAAATGCGCGACTCGCCTTGATTTATTGACGTCGAAGTGATGTTGATCGAAGTCTTGGCGGTGCAGAGGCCACCGGACTGTATCGTAATGAGGCATCCGATTTTGCAGATGCACATACCCGACCGGATTGACTAGAATGACAAGCGCTTGATCCAAGCATTTTTCTCTTAGGAGTATTTTATTTCTTTGAGTTCCTATTTTAGTTATCCGAAAATATTTTAAAGTCTAAGGCAGGGACGGATCTAAGATCAATTATTGTGGGAGGGGGGAGTATTATAATTTTCAACTTTGCCCGCGTTATATTTATTCATTGACATATAAATATAAAATTACTGACATATTAAATTAAGTTAGATTAGGTTAAGAATTAAGAAAATTGTTTTTTAAGTCCAGTTAAGAAAATAAATAAAACCAAAGATCACCACAACTATTGGGCCTGTTCGATGCACGAATCACAATTAAAAGCAATCTCTAGACTTAATGCATGTTTAATTTTAATTCACTAGGGCAATACGTAATTAGTTAAAACATTAATTAAATTTTAAAACTTAGATCAAATCAGTTTCTAATCAAAATTATTTAGTAAATCCATGGCTTTGCATTGAAAATGTTTTCGTTTAATAGCCCTGCTTAATTTGAACATTTCAATAAACCTTGTGACAGTAGTAAAAAAGTAGTAAAATAGTTATACTACATCAGCAATTTTTTATAAGATACATCAAGGAGAAAAAAATTTAAATTCAATCATTATAAACTACACGTATATCTAAATAACTTATTCCCATTGTTTGGCAAGACAAAGAAACAAGAATTGCTTACTGAGCATTCAATCAAATAAAATAATTAAATACCTTATAATGCTTTAAATTAGTTAAATAAAATAATTTAAATTAAATTTAAATTAGTAAAATATCTGCAATACCAGCGACTATCAACCAAACATTTGGTACGGTATTAAATATTCCTTTAATGAGTAATAAATAAGATTATTTTGACTGAATCCGGTCAACTTGAATTAAAAATATAAATTAATATTATAAATTAGCATAATACTTTTCAAAATCAAAGACACGTTGGAAAAATAAATTATCGAGATCTTAGACATTAACAACGATATAAGATAATAAAAATAAATTTAATTGTCAATTTAAACGATTTAAATACTTTAAATTTCTTCAACAAAACTTCAAACGTAACAAATTCAAAAATTACAAGTAACTGTAAACTGTACCTGTTGGCACCTTTTTCATGTCGAAGAGAACAACTCGAGGATAAGGAAATAACCTAGTAATGAAAAATTAATCATCCGAGATATTCATCAGTCGGGAAAATTTACTCGGAAAAGGTAGGTCATACATTTTTGGAATCAGTGGGAATTAATACGAAACACCCATGTGCCCGTAGAACGACGGATATCCACGAAACCGATCTGACACGAAAAATCACAGCATAGAGGCGTTGACATGCCTCTACCTAAAATTACAAACGTCAGCAATACATCCAGGAAAAACTTCATTTATTTTTTCTATAAAACCTGGTCGAAAATATATAAGAACATTCTTATTTGAGGCCAACTTTATTGTGGGTTCAATATAAGATATATTAACAAAGAATACCAAGGGCTGATGGAATAATCGATTCGAGAACAGGCTAGTGAATTTGTTTAGGCATATTATAGTTAAAACATCGATATTTTTCCGTCCGCAAAGTGTAATATAAAACATTTTAGATGTTAATTATAAAGATATATTAATGATAGAAATTTTCTAGGCAACCTAGTAGACCTGTAGAAATAAACACGTCAAGACAATATATAGTTCAAACCAGCCCTGAATAATATGAGTTCGATAATAAAAACTCGAGATGAATGTACAGAATAAGGAATACTGGATAACAAAAGCGGCTTGCTTATAAAGATAAAAGTCAAAGGTAAGAATAATAAATAGTCAAATCAATAGTATTTTTTTGTTTATATTTCGGATTTTCTAAAAGAATTTGTTAGAGCTACTAATGTGTGTATATTTTTAGCATTAGAGGCATAATTTGGACACTTAATAATCTTAAAAATAGAGAACTGTGCAGCGCATAATAAAAAATATACAAACAGGAGAAAAGGAAAATTATTACTTAGGTAAGCTAGAAGAAGAAAAGGTTTTCAAGATCATTGTAATTTATTACTTATTTACTATAAAATATAAAAGAAATAAATCAGCTTAACATTGATTGTTCATTTTTCCGTTTGTCTTTTTTTTTTTTAAGAAACATAAATATTCTAAAATTGATATTGAAATCGACTTTAAATCGGTATGTGCTGAGACAACAATTGAACCTGTAAGACTGAAATTGGGAATTGAAATAACATCTCATTGGTGTATGCTCCAGACCTAAAAAAAAATACTCAAAAATATTACAGAAATGAAACTGGCTAGGTTTTAGTTACAAAATAATGACTAACTATCATTATTCAATATTGAAATTACGACTATCAATTAATTAAATAACAAAAATATACTGCATGTCTATCTACTGGCCTCTACAGTGAATTCGGAAACTCCGCATATAAAGCAGGATTCCACTCTGTTTTCTATTTTCAGTCCTTTTGCTTGCAAGAAATAGTGTAAATACTTGTATTTAGGAGAGGCATTTAACAAATACCTACGGACTTTATGTATGTCATAGTGTTTAGGGCCACTTCACTTGTATGATTTATATTTATCGTACAAAAATTAAAATTTCTCTGTTATGGAAATCAGTGTACTAAGACTGTGTCACTGCATATTCTATAACTACAAACTAGATCGTGTTCGAAACAGATTTTTTCTTCTCTTCACGATTCAGTGTATGGAGTCTTTAGCGTTTTTATCAGAATTATCTGACTTATTATTAGACTGTTCTAGAACCCTAGTTTAGGACGGTCTCCATTACTACCTTCTTAAACTTAAACGTTACTAGAAACAGGATTTTTATTTTATTTTCTTGTTGCTAGACCTCGTTGCTAAGTAAATTAATATTAACCGGAAGTGACTATTACGGTACTATTACTATTTATTTTATACAAGATTCATTCGCAAAGTAAACTGAGTATAAATAGTGTTCGATTCCGTGGAGTTTTAGGCAGGGGAGCTCCAGTTCTCGACCATTCAACATCTTCCGCTATATCTCGCTAATGTTAAGTACGGGTTTTCACATCATATATAATTACATGTGATATGGCATATAAAAAGGGTTGTCTGATTTAATTCGGGGAGAGGCCCTGTTAGGGCAAAACCACCCCTCTCTTCTACTTTAGGCCGTTCTCTGAGGCAGGCCGATTGACCAATAGAGGCAAAAAGTGAGAAACCTACAAAGTTCTGACGACATTGAGATTATTCCCGAGGTTAATATAGCCTTAAGGTCATTCATTATACGAGTAGGATGCCTCATTTATTTTTTTTTCTACTTTTTGCTATTTCTAAGTTACGCTACAACAGAATACTTACATGGTGATCTATGGGATGGATTCCCTATATTTAAGGACACATTTTACGTTTTATATCTGAATGCTTTTTTAAGTATATATTTCAGCAAACTGTGTTTAGGACATTTCATTTTTTTCATTTCAACATTTTGGGTAATTTTCTGTTAAAGTTAGCCTCAAAGATGCTTACAAACAGGCGAAGAAGTTAAATGCGGTTACTACAATAATTCGGTGTTTTTAATAAGACACTGAAAGCAGCGTGTTCTTTTTCGAGGTATACTTTTTTAATTTCTATCACATTTTTATTATTGGTCTTGAGTACTTTTTGTCATTCATATAGTTTTCAGCTGTAAAGGATGTAGCGTTTACATTTAAAACTAATGTAAAATAATAATAATAATATCATTAAATATTAAGCTTAACTACTATTGTTAAGGGTTGTTTCTAACACATTCACAATAATCAGCCTGAGAGACTCCTATTTAAAGGGACCAGTAAAGAAATAAAATTTAGACAAATTATGATGAACTTTTTTATCACATATATTTTGCAACCAAAAGAAATAACTGTCAAAAAACTACATCTATCATCTAAAAAAAATCAAAATGATTGTATTTCTTAATATTGAAATAATTATACTTATTGTATTATTTATGGGAATAACATAAGACATTTAAAAAAATGAATTGACAAAAAATAGGTGTTCCCTAGTAAATAAAAAAAAACTGGTAAACAAATAAACTAATTATTTTTGTAAGTTTCTCATATTTTTAGATCGCACTAAAAAGAAATGTTAAGCCCCAGGAATTTTGATTTTCGATGACATTTAGAAGGATACCAGTAACAGTACTTCGTAACTGCTAGGATTTCTGCTTCATCCTGGGGAGGATGGTCTTGCTTGAAATTTAAAATATCTGCTATATCAAGACGAATTTTCAACGGAATGCTGGGATTGCTCTGACGTCGCATGTTATGAAATTTTACAAGAATCGCAGCTAGAGTTAATGAAAATTCACCTCGGTCAATTGTTTTATTTTTTTATAGCTATATGTATATATATATATATATATATATATATATATATATATATATATATATATATATATATATATATATATAACACAGTTCTTCTCAAACTACTGTAGTTTTCATACTTTTGATCCAAAGTATCAACCCTACTATTAGTGTAAAATCTCTCTAAATATATATATATAACACAGTTCTTCTCAAACTACTATAGTTTTCATACTTTTGAACCAAAGTATCAACCCTACTATTAGTGTAAAATCTCTGGTTTTCCATTTATCAGAGATGCTGAATGATACAGCTAGTATAACTATATTCTTTTTAAGAACATACGACAAAAGAGTTATAACCTTAGTAAATGGATATGTTGCCGAACCCTCTGTTTTTTTTATGTAGTTAGCAGGAAAGTGAGGGGGTACTACTTTTATGTTTACGTATGGTTTCGGTGTACGTGAGTCATTTTTCTAAGTTTGGTTATCACTTCAATTGAAGTTAACCGGTTATCCGCCGTTATATTTCTGTTATATCCAAAAAGAGGTTGGATTCAACTGCTTGAATCGGTATGGATAGATCTATATATATATATATATATTCGTCTAGCAAGTCAGAACTATCTGACCATTTACCAGAATAACTTTATGATATGTATGATTCCATATTTTGCCTGTTCACATTTCGTCAATGCAAACATATTCTCCAGTGGTTCTGATTCTGAATATGTCATCAATCGAGTTTCAGGGTATTCAAACCTTAGATAAACTAACAGAGTGGCCGTAACACTTCGAAATATACATTTGAAAACAACTGTAAATAAGACGTCTCAGAAACGCTTTCATCTTCACAAAAACAACTCATTTATTTACAAACAATCATTTATTCTGATATTTGTCCATCGAAATTAATTTTTCAGGATTCTTTTCAGTTTTTAGCTACTAAATATGATAGTTTACAAAACTTGCTGCAAAATTATTTTGGATAATTAAAGTAATAAATAATAGTTTTGCTGAAAATTCAGTGAAAGTTTAATTTACATAATTTGCCAAACCAAGTTGAAAAAGTAAGTTTCCTTTTTGAAATATTTTGTACAGTTAAAGTTAAACTGTATAAGTTTACTTTGCTGATAAATGCAAACGTAAACGTTCTGTGTGTCTCCAAAAAACAATAAAAGAAGAAAAATATCACATGTCACTTCCACGACCGACCAGCAGTGTAGGATATTTTTGGTGGACCAACCATTTTTTTCGTGTTGTGTTGTCAGTCGGGTGATTTTAACTGGTAGTTGCCTGTGCTGATGGTGGTAACTTTCTTTGGGTGATAACAAATTCAGGAGGTCGTCTGGATCGATTACATCAGTCAATTAATACTAATAGCGAACATATGATATCTCTTTCTAAAGGAATCCATATCTCCAGAGGGGCATTTATGTTTGTATTAATATTAATAAAATTATTTAATCTTTAGACTAATAAAACATTGTCAATTTAATCGGGTCCCAATAAAATCAATTACTTGCACATTGCTGTACATTTATTATAATATATTTATTTACCTATTTCGTTACGTCTGTTGATAATTTCAGAAAGTTTGCAACAAATTTGTGGCAATTCAACAGATGGTTACAATTGTAGTTGTTTGCAAGTTTAATAAAAAAGTAGACTAGTAGTCTTAATTTGGCATAAACTTGCTGAAATGTTCTAATAGCTGCGTAATAATGCATTGGAAACATACAAATCGAGTAAGCTTTCGACTCACTACGATTACTATGAACAATTTTGTAATTATACTACTACTGCCACTGAGAAAAAAGCATATTTACGACAAAAAATTTCGAATTCAAACACACAAGAAAAGTGGCAGGAGTTAAAGAAATTTTCTATACTTCCTAATAAGCAAACCTTATAATAATAATATTAATAATAATATCACAGGAATTTCTGAGTTTTCGGAAGTGTCTGAGAATGATGTATTGAGAGCAATTGTGAGCATAAAATCCAGAGCCATCGGATCCGATAACGTAAACATAGTGTTAATTCAAATGTGTATGCCATTCTTGTTACCATTTTTTATTCATATCATAAATAAATGTATCGAGGAGGCATACTATCCATCAGTTTGGAAACACGCTTTTGTAGTCTCCTTTCCTAAGATAAGACAATCCACTGAGTATGGTCATTTAAGATCTATCAGTATTTTGTCAGCTCTCTCAAAAATCTTGGACAAAATAATTGAAATCCAAATAAGATCTTTTGTGGAAATCAACAATATTTTACCCGAAAAGTAGTCTGGATTTCAATCAATGCATAGCTGTGTCACCGCTCTTGCTGACATAAGAGATGACGTTCTACGTGGACATGATAGCAACAATAGGTCCTTTTAGACTTCACCAAAGCTTTCGATATGCTCACCCATAAGGTATTTGTTTCTCTTATTAACTATCTCGGCTTTGGACATTGTGCTCGAAAATTTGTCGAATCGAAGTTAGGCGTATCCAAAAAGTGCAAAACTGCATGTTATCATATAAAACAGTAAAATATAAAAACCTTAGTATCTTTATAACACGCTTAAATTTCGTAGTGACGTCCACGATCGAAATTTAAGAAACAATCATATTGTTACAATTCCACAACATCCCAAGGAGCTGTTTAAGAGGTCGTTTTTTATAATTTGTGTATTACCATAAACTCGATGCATTTTCTGAATACAGATCTGTCCTGTCGTTCTATTAAGCATATTATAAAGAAAAAATTATTCAAGAATCAGTACATTTTTTTGGCTATTAGCTATTAATCTTATGTTTTAAAAAAACTACCGATGTTCTCTGAACCCCTTTTCGTTCCAAATTTCACAAATATAACCTATCATTCCCCCTCCTCTCTTCTCCTCCTCTTCTTTCTCAATTATTCTCCTTTTGTGTACATTCCTTTTCTTTTCTTTTTTATGTCCTTAAAACTACATATTAAATATGTCTCGTAATCTAATTCAGTAAATTTAGTAACTTAACTAAAAATGCGTCATATACCTATTTGATTTTCTATGCATAAGTTTTTAATGGGCTTTATCAGTACCCGGACTTGTCTGGGTGGCTGCAATAATTTTATGGCCCTTTGTCTAACCGTCTAGCATAAAAACTAGAATATAATAAAATTATTTGTGTAATATTGTACGGTTGAACAATAAATGTATTATTGTTATTATTATTATTATTATTATTATTATTATTATTAATAGTTTTCATTTAACTTTCAGGAGTATCCTTTCAAAGGTAAATATGAGGAACAAATCCGATTGCAACAAGCTTTCTGAAAACTCGCCGAAGTTTACATTGTTAATTTGCACTTGCAAAATATAGTCTTACGGAAACTTATAGCAAGTTAATTATGCTTATGTGTGCCCATTCATATCTGTTTTTTCCATAGTAATATTTTTCATTTTGCTCGTCATCGGTAATATTTGATTCTAACTCTTTTGTCTGTTGATGCTCATAAACATTTTCTTACTTCGGTTCGAAATCACTACCTGCTAAATAAGTATGTTCTACGACTGAACCCAATTGCCCGCTGTCCGTGCAGATTACAAGTATAGTCCTCTTCAACTTCATCGATATCTCTGCCATTACCTGACCCCTCATTTTCAAAATCTGGATCGTTATATCTAACTTTTTCTGATGTAGAAAGCAACTGAGACATTTCAAACACTAAAATTATCAAGAAAACACAATAATGTTTGATAAAATATAAAATTTGCACTATAGATGAATATCCGAGATCCGAAAATTTAAGTAATGATATATTTTGTACAACTGCTTTGCTTGCACTGCTCGCCGACGGCTAATTGCTTAAAGGTGCATGGCGTCTGGTGGGGATTAGGCGAACGGTATCGTTGATTTTGCAAATCGAAACTCTATAAAGCTCCACTTTAATGATTAAGGGTTAATATATATTATTTATTTCATAATATATAAATTTGAAATTCAATTTTTTCTAGTGCATTTTATTTAATTTTCATTACTTTCACCTTTTCATGGCCAGCTTGCCGGCAATGATTTATAGCACGAGAATACACCACAATTACTATATGCTTCTCAATAATGATCCGCCGCAAAACATCATATTTTATCCTCCATCATTTATAACCTTTGACATGTATCAACGCCGAAAAACGATAAGCAAAACTGCGCATCATTTGTCATCGTAGATCGACAGGGGGAGCCCCTGTCGCAGCCCACTGTGATTAATGGCGTACGTGTCGGCCTAACAGAAAACTGACGTCCCGACAATAAGCTATCGAAGGTTATTAATGGAAGCTGTTTGCCATGGTATGGGTGTTATGCGTAAATAAATATACATTATACTCCGGATTTGTGATATGTTTTGTCATCTTTATAGCTTTATCCTGCAAAGTATACCGAGACTAATAGGAGTTCCATATTTTTTTTTATATAAAAGTAGCAATTCTATATCACAACATAGTAGGAAAGCTTTCACGTCTAGAGTCAATTAAGAAATCATGGTTCTTGGTTTTAGACTTTGTCAAATTGGAATTACTGTCCGACGTTTCGTCTACGATTGGCCAAGGCATCTTCACTGCATTTGATCAAAAAACTAAATGACCTCCGATAAGCAGAGTTCAGGTGTTTATACAGGACATTTGTCCACTGACGTGTCACTCACTGTGATGATTGGTTTCCACACATTATGTAGCACGTAGCGTCTCTATTGAAATTTTCAGTGTGCTTGATAGTTTCAATAGATTCTCTAATTTTTCGTTTGTAATAAGCCGATACAGATGAAAGAACCTTGATATCTTTTACATTAATCATGTGATTGATGTGTCCTTTTAAGTGCTGGTATTTAGCAACAGCGGATTGAACAATTTTTTTCCTACTAGTACATTTTTCATGTTCCTTAAGTTTAGTAGACACAGACCGTTCAGATTCACCTAAGTTCAGTTCCACCTAAATGTACACAGTTTACAGCAGAAACAAGAAATTTTTTTAAACTCCTACTGATTCTAAAGGAGTTTTGTTGACCTTAAACATTGCCTTATCTTTTTGGGTATATTATCTCTGGTACCCTGGATAAAAGGTAAAACTTTACAAATGGATGGTTGAGTATCCAATACTGGTTTAAGTTTGGGATTATTATGATACCTAATCGAACGCCTAATACCTTGAGGGCAATATCCGTTTGACTTAAAAGCTTTAGTCAGTATTTCTGTTTCGTTCGGAATTGAATTTGCATCACAAATTGACAAAGCTCTAAAAAGACTAATGATTGATATGTTTTTGAGATGGATGATGGTGAGAACTAAAATTTAAATATCTAAACTGCTGGAACTTCGAAGTGCACCAAGGAAATTTTTATTAGAAATTGAA
The DNA here is from genome assembly GCA_030620095.1 of Kuschelorhynchus macadamiae. Taxonomy (NCBI): domain Eukaryota; kingdom Metazoa; phylum Arthropoda; class Insecta; order Coleoptera; family Curculionidae; genus Kuschelorhynchus; species Kuschelorhynchus macadamiae. Next base: position 1,383,486 of record JAUTXW010000056.1, on the reverse strand, counting down.
CATGAAGTATTTTCAATACGGATGAAGATTTTGAGTTGCGGTTTTCGGCTTTTGTTTGATCAATATTCGTAGTATTCAGCCCGATAAGGACAGCCTCAGGCACCATAGCGACTATCAGTTACAGGTTGTTATATATATCTTTTATATATGGGCGATTTAAAACTAATGGCAGCTACCAAGAACGAGCTGGATTAGATGCTGAGAATGTCTCTACAGATATTAAAATGCGGTTTGGGCTAGATAAGTGCAGAATTGTCAGTATAAGGAAGGAAAGGATTCAGAAGGATGGATTTGAGATGCAGAACGGTCAGAGTATGGAAACAATGCGACATGGAGAGACCTACAAATATCTTGGTATAAAGCCAGGGCAGTGTATAAATCACCGAGTGATGAAGGATGCATTGACAAGCGAGTTTACAAGCAAGAGCGTTAGGTCGCAAAAAAAGGGTCTTTTGTGTTTGTGTACACACTTACTTTCGACCTCATTTAATTAACAAACGGCCATTAATGCAATACGTAAAAAGAGTTGAAGTCAGCTGTCTAAAATTGTGGATTTTGGGTGCTTGCATTGTGCAGCATTCGTATACGTGTGGCGCACAACGTGTTTTTTTATTAACATATCCATGACGGCTATGTTTTGCATAATAAACGGTCGCTGGTACTACTGGTACATTTTGACAGCTATAGCTAAAATAAAATGGTAATGGTTAAAAAGTTATTGTTTAATAATAATAATAATAGTAGCCAAAAGTTCTATTTATTTGCGAAAATAAAATTAAAGTATAGGTTAGGTTTTTGAGTTAAAAATGTCACAAAAACAACTATTCGCATAATATCTTCATTACTATTCATTTTTGATAAAATTGTATTGAAATAAATTAAATATTTATAGAAATGGAAATAAAAAGAAAAATTTAAAAATGCCTATTTTTAAATTTGTTATTGACCTCCCAATATAATTCACCACGAGCCGCCACTGTACAAATAATATCCAAACGAAGAACAATAAAGGTTTCTCACATAACTTCAGTTCCGTTAAATGTACACTTCATTTCCGAAGTTTCCATAGACTATTTGATTATTGGTTAATCAACCAAAATTTCTTATATATTTTCAAAAATTTTTTCTTTCGAATTTTTTTTTTAAATAAATGTACCTCAGAAAAATAAGAACTTTCCAAATGTGCAGATAAATAGGTAAGTTTTATAATAAAATTATATAAATGCAGTCATAACCTCCATTTTTAAATGACATTCATTTAATACCCACTATTCATATTTTCATTTGCACTTTCCGTTTTCCCAAAATAAGTCAGAGGCGTCGAGTCTGGGAGACCATGTACCTGTTAAAGTTAAGACCAATTTTGCATGAAATCAGTAAACTGAGTTTTTCAACACTAATAATGTTAAAGTTGTAATGCAACTAATGAATTACAGTAGGTAATATTGTATATGTCACAAAAAAGTTTAACAGAACATATAAATATCTATTTTTATGCGCCTCGTATCTGAAATTCCAGCAAGGTTTATTGTATACGGATTAAGTGTTTTTGTCGCCCTGGTCCAAGGCTCGCTAGTGTGGAATATGATGAAATTTCATTTCTTTACTCTTTTTAAATTCGACTTTTTTAGAGCCAACAGCCATTGCGGCGAATGTGACATAGATTTTTTTTCAATAAATTTTGAGTTGTGCCAGGTGTTAGGTAGGTACTTTCTTCCCAGTTTACAAAATTGTATAATTAATTAAATACCTTATATATAAATTTATAATGTCATTGTGCCTTTAAAATATCGATTTTTTAAAAACTTTTAGATTCTGGTTAGTCGAATAAAAGCAATCAACCCTACTGGATTGTTTTCCTTAACCCACCTACCCTACAGACAACTGGTTTGTTACATCTTGGCGCTCAACTAGGGAAAGAAAAATCCAGGAAACTTGGGAAAAAATGCCGGTCGAACGTAGCCCGGTCAAACAAGCAACAAACGAATATATGCTTCGCAGTCGTGTACGGGGCAACCAAAAACAAGAGACCACATCAATGTTAAATCCCACTGAAATGGAAAATCGTGGACATCTTACGGGAGCTATTCCAAAGAAAGTAAAAGGTCTAACGACCTTGCCAGGTACTGTAGGACACGTGAATTATATTCAAAGAGATTCTGCTATTTTAAGAATGTCACCAAGTAGTGACGAAATTAATTTAAGAGATTTGTTTAATACTTCGTTAGACAACAATAATTTGCTCCCAACTTTTTCCAATGTTTTTTCGAATAACGTTTCTGGAAATCCTTGTTTTCCCGAAAATAATTTTTCACGACATTTTCAAGACCATGCATTGGGAAGAGTTAGGGAAAATATTTATAATAAAGATAAAAATCAAAATACAAGCGTTCTAACCACACTACACCACAACTTGTTACGTTCTGGACGCGCGTTTCGCTAACCAAGTTAGCATCATCAGCAGATGATATAAACTAAAGTAACTTATCCTAACCGAGACTATTTATAGGTAAATGTGGTCACACTTGGTTGCACCCGACTGCACCGTTGTCTAGTAAACAATAGAGGGGACTATAGGGAATAGGATCTCTGTCTTTATTTAGTGCTTTCTTACCACATTTAACTATTTCTATACTCTCAAATGCATCCAATAATCTATTATTAGATACATTTTTAATCAACTTAAGATTATTTATTCCTATTCGGTGATTGTTTTCCAAAGCATGTTGGGTAACGCTTGACTTTTCTGTTCTTCCGTATCTTAAATGTGCCATGTGTTCTTTAAAACGAATGTTTATGGAGCGTTTAGTTTTTTTAGTTAAAAATCTAGTTGGAAACCCCAAAGACAAAGTCGACTTGAGGGGGGGGGGAGTGGCATCTATGAAATTAGCTGTAATGACTGCGATCTAAAATATGTTGGGCAAACTAAACGCTCCATAAACATTCGTTTTAAAGAACACATGGCACATTTAAGATACGGAAGAACAGAAAAGTCAAGCGTTGCCCAACATGATTTGGAAAACAATCACCGAATAGGAATAAATAATCTTAAGTTGATTAAAAATGTATCTAATAATAGATTATTGGATGCATTTGAGAGTATAGAAATAGTTAAATGTGGTAAGAAAGCACTAAATAAGGACAAAGGGCCTATTCCCTATAGTCCCCTCTATTGTTTACTTGACAACGGTGCAGTCGGGTGCAACCAAGTGTGACCACATTTACCTATAAATAGTCTCGGTTAGGATAAGTTACTTTAGTTTATATCATCTGCTGATGATGCTAACTTGGTTAGCGAAACGCGCGTCCAGAACGTAACAAGTTGTGGTGTAGTGTGGTTAGAACTCTTGTATTTTGATCTATCTTCCACCACAGGTTCCAGTGTTAGGACGAAAGATAAAAATAGCCAAAAAAATGCGTCACCCAGTAACGCAGCTCAAAATAATATTTACGATAAAATATTTCATCATAAAAATGCACCAGTTACTGACACATATGTCAGTAATAGAGCAAATAGTAATAATTATAATTCTAATACTGGACAAATAATTTTGTTAATAATTTTCCACCATCGTTAGGTAGTGCTTCTAATATAAATTTTTTGCCTAAGGCTACTGATTTATATAATAATTTTACAAATAATAATTTAGGTAGCAAAATTGTTTTATTAAATAGTAACGGTATAGCAAATATAGTTAGTCAAGTAGTTACTTCTATGAACCAGGTTAGTTTAAGTAGGAATGTAAACCAGAATTTTTCAGATACGAATGCGCGGTTACCAATTTTTGAAAATTCCGAAAAAATCCATCCTATGAATTTTTATCTTAAGTTGAAATTATTTTTAATTCTGATCATCAGCCTTTTCATATTTTCAGAAATTCACTGATAAATCACTTTAAAGGTTCAGCTTCTTTATGGGCACAAGCCTACTTACACACTTTTCAAAATTTTGAAAGTTTTAAACATGGTTTATAGACCAATTTTGGTCGGAAACAAAACAGTTAGAAGTAAGATTAACTTTTCAAACAGCCAAGTATATAGAGAACAGTCAGGGCCGTTCCTAGCCCCTCGGCCGCCTTTGTGCAGAAATAAAACGGCCGCCCTTTTATAACAAAAAAAAAAACAATATTTATTGAACAAAAAAATATATTTAAGTTTCTACGTATACATTAACAAGTAACCTTGTATCATAACATAAGGTAATAATCTATTAAACTAAACAATAAACAACATAAAACAAAATACAAATGTTTAAACTATTAATTATTTAAATATCAAATAATATAAAAGCCAAACAAACAAAAATTGGTATCTTTTATATTGTATCTAAGTATAAAACTAAGCAAGTCCCAATAAAAAAACAGCCTCTTCATTTCAAAAATATTTTTCTGGCTTTTATACTTGCGAACTCGTCTATTATTTTATTATGGTCTAAATTTTCACAAATTTCATTTTCAGTGGCAATTATACCTAAATTTGTAAGCCTTTCCTGTGACATAGAAGATCTTAAATAGTTTTTTATTATTTTTAATTTTGAGAATGACCGTTCACCAGATGCAACCGTTACTGGTATTGTTAAAAAAATTCTCAAGCTTATACATAAATTAGGAAAAGATGAGACCAAATTATTACTATAAATAAATTTTAGAATCTCAATAGGTTTGATTTGATCTGTTAGAGATTTAAATGTAACAATTTCTTCAAATAGTTCTACGCCACTTATATCCCTCGATTCGTCTTCGGTTAATGCGATTTCAAGTTCAACGCATTTTTGTTTTAAATCATCCGATGTCACATCATGAAACCGTGTTAAAAAGTTAAAAATATTACTGTAATACGAAAGAGAATTAAACCTTTCTTCTACTGATATTCTAGCTCGGTCAATAACAGTATAATAAAAATTTATTTTAAATTTCTCTCGTTCGTTAGTTAATACATTGTCTGTACTTTCATAACTAAATTGGGATTTTTTCCGCCTTATACGAACTTCTGGAAAATCTGGTTCCACATCAATTTCATTTGCTAAATTGGATGAAATTTCTATGTAAGTGTTAAAACTTTGGTCCGATCGCATTTCGTTAATAAAGTTAAGTACATGTTTTAATGATGTGACACACTGAGTCAGATCAATATTAATTTTTTGCAATAATTTACTGACTACGTCAATTTTAACTAATAACTCGTACCATATGACTAAGCTACAGATAAAAGTAAATGATTTTATTTTTTCTAATAATGAATTGGCACTTAGTTTTGTTTTTGAGTCTCTTGTAACATCTTCTGAAAGCTCAACCAAAGCTTTACAAATATTTCCTAGTTGATTCCGAAGTGGTCTAAGCGCTTTAACTCTGCTTTCCCATCGGGTGTCACTTACCGATGTAAGATTTAAATTACTAACATTTTTTTTAAAACATCCCAACGAAAAGGAGAAGAAGAAAAGAATACATACAGTTCCTGCACGATGTTAAAAAAATTTATTGTTTCGTGGGAGATTTTAGCGGAATCGTTTATTACTAGATTTAGTGTGTGAGCGGTGCAAGGAACAAATATAGCCCTGGAATTAACATTTTTTACCCTTTGTTGAAGTCCGATATGTTTTCCGGACATATTGGCCCCATTATCATAGCCCTGACCTCTTATATCCCTAATATCTAATTCAAACTTAAGCAAAATATCATTAACCAATAGGTTAAAAATCCCTTCCCCAGTTGTATATAAAATAGAAAAAAAACCCAAAAAACACTCTTTTATGACAACATTTTCTTCGTTACAGTCTACATATCTGACTACAAATGTAATTTGCTCTGTATGACTTGCATCTGGAGTAGGATCTAAAATTATGGAAAAATATTTGGATTTTTTTAAGAGTGTCGTAAAATGATGGCAAATATTTTTTGCTAGCAAAGTAATTATTTCGTTTTGAAAATGAATTCCCAAATAGTGAGTTATTTTACTTTTTGATTCTTGGGTCTTTGTAATTTTTTTTAGATGATCGGATAACACTGGGTCAAATTTTGCCACCATTTCAACAGCTTTTAAAAAATTGCCATTATTTTGTTCGTATAAGACGGAACTTTTTCCACGAAATGCCAATGATTGTCCAGCTAAAAATTGAATAATTGCAATAACTCTTTTTAAGATAGAGCGCCAGCGTTCCCTTTCAAGTTCAAAATAATTTTGCCGTTCTTTGTCAATAGTTCATTTTTTATTTAATGACATTTTTAACTCAACACATTTTTGATTAGCTTGCAAGTGATGTACAGAAGATTCATGCTTGGATAAAATATGTGAAAGATGTCGCCAATCAGAATACCCCATTTTGCTATTTAACTTAAACACTTCCTTACAAAATATTTTACAACAAAGACAAAAAATGCTATTTGCTCTACAAGAGTATACCAACCAAGCTCTTTTAATTTTTTCACCATTTGGGAAAATTCGAAAATATTGAGTTGAAGAAAATTTCCTTCCCGATTCATCAGAAGGAAATTTTTTTTCTATATGCTGAAAATCGTTTTGTACTATTTGCTCAATATCTTGATTTTGTAAAATATCCGGCCAGGTGAATGGGTCGCTGACATCAAAATCATCATTAGTTTCAGGAATAACTTCGTTTAAGTTAGGATTATCATCGGTTAAGAGCATCTTTTCTTCATTATCTATTTCTGTATTTGGTTCAGGGTGTTTTTTTCTTCAGGGTCGCTTACCTTATGTGCATCCTTTACATTTTCATCCTCAATTGTATCTGTACCCTGTGACGATGTTGATGGAACTAAATATTTTTGCAAAGATCCACTTAATTTTTTTTTGTTTTCTTCCTTTTCTAATTTTCTTTTTTTATATTGAGCTCCAGATAAACGTTTTGTTTTTCTATCGGACATCTGGAAATAAAATTGAAAGGTAATTAAAGTTAGAAAATTTAGTTTATGTAATAGTTCTGAATCTGCGAAGATATAATTTTATAGTATCCCCAATTAAGTTCGCACCAAATGGAATTTTTTACAAATAATAAGTAAACTTGTAATCTAGCATCAGATTTTGTTTTTAAAATGACCCAAAAAATAAATATAATTATTATATTTTTATTAGATAAGTAAATTAGTAAAACTACTTTATACATTTTTTAAAACTTGAAATATAGAAAATTAATCTAGACATAAAATTAACAATAAACCACTTTTTGATCTCAAACTAAAAAAAATTTTTTTTCACATGTTTAATATTAAATCCAAAACGTAAGATGCGGATTTGGATGGTAATATTAAGTAAAGTAATATCTATCCGAAGAACTTACCTTTTTAAATTACAAAAATTTGTTTCTTTTGAAATTTCACTTTTGCAAAATGTAGAAAAAAATAACTAAACAACAAACACTTTATATCGAATACTAAAAAGAAAAACAAAACATTTAAAAACTGCCCCATTCTACAGTATATAGAGCTATATAAAACTATATACTGTACACATACCAATTATGAAGTATAAACAAACATTTTTGCATTGAAAGGCGGCCGCCCTTATCTATCACTTTTATTGCTTTTCCAAGGAACGCTGCTATAAATAGTTCTATTGTAATTTCGGCAACTCATGCACAGCAAAAAAAGAAATGACCGGTAATAAATTTCTTATGAATGTTTTATCTTAAAAGCCTAACAAAATGTAATTTAATTTTTCTTTATTTTGAAAACAAAAATATAGGTAAAATATAGGTATATAGTATATATAGCCCCAATAATTTGGCCGCCTTTGTGCTGGCACACCGTGCACACCCCTAAAAACGGCGCTGAGAACAGTGGTAGTTTTGTGGATCATTTTATGAAATATGTGGTTATGTCAAAACATTTAAGTATACCGCTTACTGAACAAGTGCTTATTCAAACAACAGCCAGACATTTTCCACCAAATATTTCGGCAGTTTTAGTAGGTACACGTACTTTAAGTGAGACCATGGATAGATTGAGACAGGCGGATTAATATTTTAATTTTTCGGATACAAAAAAATGTATACCACCGTTTCCAAAAATGTCCGTGGCAAATTTCTTAAATTTCAAAGACGTGATTTTTCAAACAAAGAATACAAACAGAAAAAAAAGATAATTTCGGGTATGCAGTGCAAGTAATTCAGGTTACAAATACGGAGGCAGAACCGGAATACTCAGAAGGGACTGAAAACATTTCGAACTCGGAAAACTAATAATAGTCTCACAAGGTGGTCCAGACAATTTCAAATGGGACCAAAAAATTTAATTATTGTTACAACCCTCAGGATGAATTAATTGAGTGTGATTTTGATCATGAAACTTCAGAAATTTCTTATCCCCCTGTAATTAGTATAAAGATTTTTCAGTATAATTTTCCGGCTTTAATAGATACTGGTTCTGATATCGGCGCGTTAAGTGAAGAAACTTGGTCGCAACTTTCAGATTTTCATAAAGAAATTCCAACTTTTCCGTGTACCGGGGTGAGAGTGACGGGGGCTTTCAAGGCCGAAACAAAAAAATTCTTATTATTGTTTGAAAGGCTTTATGTAATAAAAAGAGGGTTAGTTTTTGCACTTATGTCTTACTCTATCCAAACTCAGAAAAAGAACGTGGAGTTTTTCATGTTCACCATTTGAAAAAGGTTTATGGGTTATGATTTTATAGCTTAAAAAACAGTTTTTTAGGGCTGTTTTTTAAGCTCGGGGGGGCATGATGTAACAGAACATATAAATATCTATTTTTATGCGCCTCATATCTGAAATTCCAGCAAGGTTTATTGTATACGGATTAAGTGTTTTTGTCTCCCTGGTCCGAGGCTCGCTAGTGTGGAATATGATGAAATTTCATTTATTTACTCCTTTTAAATTCGACTTTTTTAGAGCCAACAGCCATTGCGGCGAATGTGACATAGATTTTTTTTCAATAAATTTTGATTTGTGCCAGGTGTTAGGTAGGTACTTTCTTCTCAGTTTACAAAATTGTATAATTAATTAAATATCTTATATATAAATTTATAATGTCATTGTGCCTTTAAAATATCGATTTTTTAAAAACTTTTAGATTCTGGTTAGTCCAATAAAAGCAATCAACCCTACTGGATTGTTTTCCTTAACCCACCTACCCTACAGACAACTGGTTTGTTACAAAAGTTTAACCTATTTTTCTATAAAATCTATCTATAAGCTACCTTTTAAGTAACAACATCACTTCTATAAATTTTGAGCAAAGCTATTACATTTTTAGAGCAGGAAATATTCCCCCATTACAAGATATAATTTAATCCGGATAATAAAGACTCAAATTCCTATATTCCTTTATGTAGTCTGGGTATTTTTGATTTAGCAGCAATTAAAACTAATTTAATAATTAAAATATCTTCGAATATTATCAGTAGCAACAAAAAGCTACTATTTTATAATCCTGAATTTTAAAAGCCGCTTGGGACCTACGTTCATACAACACACAATAAAAGATAAATCAGTTTTATTATCACTACTTGGGAACTCAAGGGAGATTACATCCTGCGAATAAAAAGCATAAACATATAACAGCAGACAACTTGATACACGACAAACAGACGCTATTTTTTCATAAAAAAGCCCGCAGTAGACAAGTGGCAGTTTATCAAATGATATTAAGATCTCTAGAAAACTTTGCATTATCTTTATTTCTCATCTAGTTGCTTTCAGCTAACCTCCATTTGGAAAAGTTTATATTTAGATGATAATCGTAAATAATCGAAACGTCGCATTCTTTCAGAACAATATCCACAATTTAGGACTACTTTTATATTTTTTAACTTAAATCGTTTTATTAACTTAAATTTCAAATTTTCATCATAGTAAATTAAATATTCCTTTTCATATTCGCATTCCTCCATAACCTCAAAATTTTAGAATGCATATTTAAATTAGCAAGAGCCCAATATTTTAAATATTAGAAAATATTAGCTATGACAGTCTTTATAAATAAATCGAAAAAAAGTCGGAGATTAAGCGTTTCTAAAGTAAACGCACCCTAATTTAAAGGTATCTAACTAAAACTTAATTTTTAATGGCTACACCGTGCCACTTAGGCTACATAATTGGACTTCTTGTATAGGAATATGTAATTTCGCCCCTGCCGATAGTTTCTCTCTAGATTTCACTTCAGTACTTTTGTAGCGCACGTGTCGTAAAATATAATAGTGAACGTGCAACAATTTATTTAAGCTCCTTTAAATTAGAATGGAAAATAAATTATTAGTGGTTTCATGCAAAGACAAGAGATTAGTAAGGTGGATGTACCAGCTGTCTGAAGTGGTTTTTTTTTACTAAATGGGCTTCTTCATGAATCCCTGTATCGTTGGGGGCTTGGTGGAGGTCTCTTATCATGAAGAAGTAGTTTAGCAATACATTTTCTTGCTTAAAATGGTAAAATTTGCCATTTTAAGTAACGGTTTACTGGCGTTTTAATTGCTGTAGGCGCACTGAAAGGCAGGTTGGCGATTTTGTTATGCGGGCAGATTTAGACGAGAGGCTAAGTCTTAAACCATTCCATGACTTGTTTTTTTATAAATACTTTCTGTTACGTCAATCCAAAAAAAGGCCTAACCTGTGCCAACCAAAACGCAGTCAACTACAAACTAAGTTATAGGTTTTGTTAAAAAAAGCCTCGCCGGTCAGGGATGAAACACAAGACCTTTACAATGTTAATCCAGTAATCTACTACTAAGCTAGCAGATGTCATATCAAAAATATATTGAACTTTGTTTCTGCTCTGCAGTCATGGAATAGTTTCAGAATTACCAGAATAAGATTTAGCGCTAAAGGTGTGTGTTATTAAAAGATCTTGAATCTGAAGTAACGTACGTATTTTGAGTTATTAACTGTAAAGTGTCCATTTTAAACGTCTACCATTTTCTACATTAATTTGATAGGGAACGATCGGTTTTTGTCAAAGTGCAATTAAGATATGAATGCCAAAACAACAAGCCCTACATCGATCACATCGTTGTTTTTTACGAAACAACTTTATGAAACAGAACTCAAGCTTTCATAGCTGTGGCCAATTAAGAAATCATGGTTCTTCGGATTAGACCGTGTCAAATTGGAAGCATCTTCAGGGATCGTTACTCTACGAGACCTGAACACTGAATGAGCTCGAAGAGATTCAGACACGTTTTTATACCCGACTTGTGCTCGCCGAACCGTGATCCTGTATTAAGATCGGTTTCCACGTGTGATGTAGGCCGTAACCCATATCTCTATTGAAATTTTTTATATGTTTAAATATTTCAATAGATTCTCTAATTTTTCGTTTATAAAATCCTGAAACCGATGCTAGAACCTTGATTTCCTTTACATTTATCATATAGCCCGTGCTGTGGTATGCTTGTTTTCAGCTACTCAGCAGATTGAACAATTTGTTTCTTTTTAATACATCGGTTATGTTCCTTAAGTCTAGTTGATATTGAGAGTCATGTTTCTCCCACATACACTTCTCCACAGGAGAATGGGATTTTATATACTCCTTCTGTTTGGAAAGGTACAATATCTTTCTGGGATTGCGAGAATTGTCCGATCTTCTTATGTGTATTGAAGATTCTACTTATTTTGGACCGCCGCGCCGATGTAATCATCCTCTTTTGTCTGTTGTGCCCTGTATATACGGAAGGACACCTAAGGGTGGCTCCTTATCATTCTCCTTTGGCGGAGTTGGATTACTATATATATTTTAATTGAACGCGTAATATCTTCAGTGCAATAACCGTTAAGTCTGATAAGCGTGCTCGCAATGCATTAGTTAGAGAAATGATTAAGGCAATACGGCGTGATTTAGATACAAATGCCCGTAGACTACTAGAAATTCATCTGAATTTAGCTTCTAGCATAGAAAGAACCATATTTACAACTTTGGACAACATCACCAACGCAGAGGCAGAAAAATTCATCAAGAAGTTACAGTTAGGCAACAAAAAAAGTTTGAAGCTCCCCTGAACAGAAAAAATCCAGTGAAACCTCCGCAGAATACAGTAATCAACTTGTCATCGAAGGCGCTAACCGAACCAGAATATTCCGTCCTTTCTAAAGGCCAAAATTTCGCAATAGCACCGAGTAGCATTCCCGTAGGAGACATAGTATCCTCTGTTGAGGCAGCAATCAGAAGATTACCAGTAAAACAAGCTGATGAAGTCAGATATGAGACAGCGAAGATCACTAAAAAAACAAAACTACCGAAGTCGAATCTCTGAACAGCCGAAAAATCAGCAATGAGGACCTTAAATGAAGACGCGAACATTCTGGTATTTCCAACAAATAAAGGCAACGCCACAGTCGTCATGGACAGAACGGAATACGTGAAAAAGGCAACTCCACTTTTGGACAATAACAACTATAAATTAGGCAGGGAGACCCTACAGGTAGAATAGAAAGACGCATCACCAATCTGATTAACGCATTCACTCTACCACCAGAGGAGAAGAAATCATTAAAATCAAGCAGCTCCAATATTCCCACGTTGTACGGTCTTTTAAAGATACACAAGAAGAATGTAAAACTTCGACCGATCCTTAGTGCAATAGACTCGCCCACATACAAACTAGGTAAATATCTTTGAAATTTTCTTAATCCATTTACTGGAAAAACAGATTTTTTTATCAATCTCTGCACATTTCGAGGAAAAACTTAAGGCAATCCAGGTGGATTCCGAAGATATTGCAGTGGAGTAACGATCCCTGGATATTTCTCGTGCAATCGAAGGCGAAATGTCGGATAGTAAATCCAATTTGACACGATCTGATGCCAAGAACCATGATTTCTTAATTCACCTTTAGGAAGTTGATTACTATAACATAAAAAATACGCTTCATTTTTTACCGAAATCTAGGCTCTTTTGTTTATTACTTGTCCTATGTCTGCCAGTGCTGGTGCCACTGCTAATGGTTTGCAAAAGCAATTATAGGCGCGTTTTTATTTCTTTATTGTCACATCATTGTCTAGATATATAAAAGGGTTAGTTCGAAAAGCGCTTCACAAAATAAAATTTACGACTTTTTGTATCTAGAAAAATATGCCATAATAAAGTTAAAAACTTATTTTATACCAAAAATTTATTTAAATTGGCCATGATAAGCTTAACTAACATTTTGCTAAATTATACTCATCTTCACAAAATATAGACAATTTCTGCAAAAATAAACATTCACCATGACACACAGATAATATAATTAAAAACCGACTTATTGTTCTAAGATACTTCGTGCAAACAAACGTTGGACCTAAGTTGAGGAGTTGGATGAGAGATTGCTTAGTTCAACTTTCATTTGGAATTTTCTCTTCAAATTCAGAAAGGTACGATGCATCGTCTATTATTATCAAATATGATCCTTTTAAAATTCGAATACTTTCTTAAATGCTAGAGGTTTTATTTCCAGTGTGATGACGTCTCACGCTTTTAAGAAAGAATAACATTTTTTAAAGTTCTCAGCCAGGCTGGGATTTTAATTTAATTTTAAAATATTATTTTTTACTTTTTAGTTTAGTAGTTCATAAATAAAAGCTTGTTCTTAAAAATATTTTTACGTTTATTTTATTTTATACTTTTTAACATTATTTTTACGCACTCTGTATAAGATTTTCATGATTTTTTGCCAATCTTAGTCTTTGCGCAAGCAAAACATATTATGAACAATAACTTTTTCTGCTAAAATCAGTAATAAAAAAGTTTCCCAATATTTTAGACACTCTGTCGAAAATTTTTACGATTTTCTTACGCCAATCTTAGTTTTAGAGTAAGTAAAACTTTTTATGAAAAAAAGCCTTTTCTGCTGAAATTAAGAATAAAAAAGTTTACCACCATTTGAATCTTTTTACGTAGCCTGTATAAGATATTCACGAATTTTTTACTCGATGGTAGCATATTATTATACGGTCACTAAAGTTACAAAGGTATACATAATTTTAGGTCAAAGCAAGTGCTTAAAGAATGGGTTACAAATTTTGAACCGGAAAGACATACGACGAAAGCAAGTTAAATAAAATCTTGTAAAAATAATAATGTAGCTACCTTATTTCTTCTCCAGATTTTTTGCGAACTGTTTCTAGAGTGTAATCTTGCTACGTTTTCCTAAATGCGCTCTTACCGTAAACCAGGTTTCCTCTAAAAATACTAACTTTAAAGAGAAATGTGAGCTATCATTGCATTTATACTCTCTTAAAAATTGTAGTCTCTTTTGTGTAAAATATAGTTGTTCCAATCAATATTTTCTGTTTGATATTGTACATGTACATTGTACCTCTCAAAGTAAAAATATTTTAACCCTTTAGCCAAGGTATAGTTATAGAAATTTGCACGCCATCAATGTTTTGAAGTCTATTTGCAAAGCCCGTAATGTAACATGTTCTATACCGAAAATAAATTTATGGATTTACTGTGTTTGTAACGCGACCTTTTATAGTGTTGATGGACCTTGCAGCTGTCAACTCCACGAAAACGAACTGTAGCTTGACTTATAGCGGCTTTATGGTTTTCATCCTTGTCAACATTGTCGATTTAGATATAAAACATTATTTTGCAATTTATGCTCGATAGTTACCCACTTACATCATACACGATAAATACTGTTAAAAGAGGTTTTCCAGTATCTCTTTTAAGTTATGTTTGAAAATGAGTCCCTGTTTGTTTTCAATAAAATGCCGCAGCATTTTACAGAGAAAAATACAAAATAAGAAAGAGCTTTAAAACGGCGAATAACCTATGTCACTAGTAAAAACTGTCATCTTAAATTTTTAAATGACCAACGTTCATGACGTCAAATGCTGATTTGATAGTTTAGGCACAAATGTCTTTGAAAAGCTATGGCCTGCCCTTTTTCTAATACTAAGTATCTGTTAAGAGAGGTATCTTTGCTTTTCTTTGTGTGAAATTATCTTCGAAATCTCTATTTGATACTGACAACCTCGTAATAGAAAAATATTGACCCTTGCACGATTTTTTGAGAATTGTTACAGTAGATTTATTTCTAAACGCAACAGTAATGGTACAAATTCAAGTAAATAATAATATCTAGTTATTGTTTAAAAACTTTTATAAGAGCGCTATGTGTAAATTAGTATTTAAATCTGTCTTTCGATTTTATCAATCTAGCAAAAAATATGCTATGTGATGCATTTAATCACTGTATGTATGTATCTACTATTTTTTTGTTTCATTGTGTTCTTTAAGATAAAATATTCCGCTGGGGTAATAATTATATCATATTATTTTATACAATTTACTCTTTTTTTTCAAAAATTTTTAAGTTTTTTAGACGTTTTTTTGAAAAATGTTAGACTTTTTTTTCCGTTGGGAAACTGGAAAAAAAGATTTACGTATTTAATTTTAAATGGGAATTAATAGAAGCTTCTAACAGGGAAAAATTGCGTTTCCGAAATTTGCGAAAAAAAAATTTCGCCAATTTTGAATTCTTTAAATAATTCTTTATACAATAGGGGATATTGTTACAGCACAATAATAGATTTATTACCTCGTCGTGTTACTCTTTTTGTCTCTGCTAAGACATATCAAGGCAATTTTTACCTTTTATTATCTAACACGATTTGACAACAACCAAAATTGACAATATAACTCTCTCGGCTACAATATTCGGAATTCAAAAATACTCATTCTGTTATGACTGTCATGCATTATGTATTTTACGTTAGTAAGCAGGTACTTTTGGTAAAATAGTATATACATTTTCATTGGTTGTAGAAAAACTCAGAAATAGAAAAAAAATATTTTAAACACTAGACCTGTATGACATATAACATATATCTGAAATTAATGAAAATATTATTTTGTGAACATTGTGGCATGGAAATACATGATGATTTTTTAATCCACGCGCTAGTAATCTGTAAATTCCACGGTTGTTTATCTTTAATGGTAAGCCATATAAGCAATAAAACTAAACTTCTTGAAACAAGAAAAACAGACATCTATTGCGCTATTTCACCATAAAGCAAGAGATAAAGACCCGCAGCAACATAAGTCGTGACTTATCAGATGACATAAACATCTCGGAAGGTAAAAAAGGCCGTAACACGCGTTCTTACAAGGCTATCTCTTGCCGTGTCGCCCTCAACTATCAATTAAAGCCATTTACTCGCAGTGCCGTCGCTAGCTAATCTCATTAACGCTCCTATCGCGCTTTATTTCTCGCTCGCTTTCGACCCGTTTACGGGATAATTAATTAATCCCTAATCTGTACACATATTTCTGTGCTTTGCGGACTGTTTTCGAGCTACCTAGAGCGTTATCCGAATCGTCCCCGCGAGACTACTCAATATTTGTTGCGGTTCAGCTAATTAAAATCAACCGAGATCGCTTGTTCTTGTTTGTTCGAATCGGTTGTTGAACGGTTGTGGCATTGCTGCGGCTTTTCTTCTGAACGTGCTCTCCCTACACTTCTGGTTACTTGTGGTTTAAATTCGACGTCTACATTTAGATTTGACTGCTATTGTTTCTTTTCACGGTTTTGAACTTCCGATAATGTCAACCCAAGTAGCATTTTTTCGGTTTACTTTACGACTTACAACTTATTTGGAACACGAGATGCAACGTTGTCTTTTGCCGTAATTGGCTGTCATACATTAACTGAAACAGGTCCACGTTGTACCAACGATGTATTAACGTTAATAGTTCTTCGTTAAGTTTCTTGACGTTGTAGGCGACTCCTTTTATGAAGTAGCTAAAGACAACCTAACGAAACACGAATAACGAGGTAAAAATTAATAGCAATGCTTCAGTTAGCAGGATGTTAAAAAATATTATGTATTATGACGTTGATAAAGACACCATTATTATACGTCTGCCGATAGTAAAAAAGAGTGTCCATTGTTATTATCAAGAACTTTATTTCTTTTGTGTTTGCCGAATTTGTCCAAAATGAAAAAACAAGTATTTAAATGAACATCCACATATTATAGGAAAAAAATAAAACTGAGTAAACCAACCCAAGAAAAATTTTAAAGTCCCAGTTACTATTTACAGTCATAAAAATATCTAGAATACTGCGAGAAATTAACTTTCAAAATAAATACTAAAGGGTAATAATAATGTATTAACGCTGGAAATTGGGAAAGGAAAAATTAATACTGTCACAGAATTTTCGTGATAGGTATTTGAACATTAGGTACACATACATACACCTGTTACTGTAATTACTACTTGTAACATTTTGCATAGTGCTGATACAAATTTCAGTGTACCATATAGCTGTAGACTTCTAGTGAATTATTTGTTGGATTTAAACTCGACCATCTTCCAATCTAGTTATATTTTTTCAACCTATATTATACAATTTGGTAAATTGTAGTTAGGAATTTAATCCGTTAAGACGCAATTAGTAATTCTTAATTGATTTGATGGACGGTAAAAATACTTTTGAATTAACAAGGTTGTAACTATATAATTAAAATTTATATGTTTTAGAAAAAAAATAACACTTTAAACTTTATTTTAATATATTAGAACGGAAATTAAACGGTAGCGTTTGCATCTCCGTTCGTAGCAAACTATCTGTACAAGATATCCGAATCTTGAATTGAACAGATCTGATATCATGTGGCTCAAACTAGCCCTCAGAACTTCCACTAACTTTATTTGTTGTATCTATCGTTCTCTTTCAATGAGCTCCACTACTTTCTTTCAATCGAATCCCTCATCAACCTCATCAGAAAACCTACTTACTTCCCACGCATCGTTACTCATAGCCAAAATCCACTCGTCCTCTTTTTCACCACTCAACTAGACTCCAGAGACTTGAAGTTGGGATGGGTTGCGGAATTTCTATTTTTACTTTAATTGGAATCATGCGTGATGTTTCTTCAATGATCCTTTCGAAATTTGTTCACAAATCTCAGATGTAATCCAAATCGACCTAGAAACATTTATACCACATTCTATTGAGACTTCAAAACCTCCCCACAATAGACCTTGATTTTCAAAATTCTGCGATAATGCCAGACTAGAGAAAAAATTGTTAAAAACGAGTGTCTTCAATATTCGTAAAAAAAGGCAAAGTTTTCTCTTGCCTATAACAATTTTCTGCCTGCAAAAAGAAAATCCTTTCAACCCTTAATTCCTGGTGATGCAATCTTCTCCACGTCTAGCAGAAGCTGAAAATCTACAGTTAGTTAGTTACTTTCAGAGTTAAAAAGGTACGACGTATTCTCAAAAAACTTAATACGAGAAACTCCTCTGGCTTTGATGGTATTTTGACCACAATCCTAAAAAAGTGCGCTTCTGAAAAAGCTGAGAAACTGCTCGCGTACATTCTGTTCCCAAAAAGGGCTTTAAAACAATTTTCTCTAACTACAGACCCATATTCCTTCTCCCAGTTATGAGGTTGGTATAGCATTGCACGAGGCAATGGACAAGTATATCAATAATGATTTTTCAAATTACGTTGAAAGGTATAAACTTATCCACAAAAGGTAATACGGCTACCGCCACCAAAGGTCCACAGCAGGTCCTCTTACTTTCGTAACACATAACTGGAATATCACCAAATCAGCACAGGCATTTGACAGCGTTCAGTGTTGGCACCTACTTTATTTCTCCTACACCTCAATAATCTGCTTTCTTCTTCCAGCGATCTTATTCACATCAGCTACTCCAATATACATTTTCCCTAACCTGTCTCCACTACTGAAATTGCTAATAGGAGGCGTAGAGTAATGACTTTATCCATAACCGGGAACCTAATTAACATCGTAGAATGGGGAACAAAGAACCTTGTCCAGTTGAACGCCACCAAAACCCAATCATATTTACTATCTCACAAATTATCTTGAAGTCAAAGAACTTAGCTGGCATATCGTTTCTTCTTACAACTTGTATACCCCTTACACTTCGCAAATCAGACCGAGTCTTGAATATTGCTCATACATATAGGAAGCAGCCCCACTTCAATCCTTAATATCTTTTACTCTGCCCGAAGAAGAGCTACTCGCCTGATTGATGATCCAAGCATCACAAGGAAGCTTGTGTTAATAGAGCATCGCCAAATTGCGGGGATCTATCTCTGTTTTACATATACTACCACGGATTCTGTTCTATGAAATATCATCCATTATTCACTCCTTAGTCAATCCTGCTAGTGAGACACACCCTGTAATTTAATGGAAAAACATCTTAAAATATCGAAGAATGCCTTTCCCGTAACTTCACTACCTAAAAAAAAAACCGTCCCTTGTCATTTCGTCAACAAAATTTGCCTTCAGGAAAGCATTTTTCGTACCTTCTGGAACAACTCGAATGGGAAAATGATTTGCAGCTAGACTGGTGATGATGAGTTATTGGTGATGATTTTTGACACCCATTTCGATATAGATGATTGCTATTGTTGGCAATTAGTTGCTTTTGAATACATGAGAAAAGAAAAGGATTTAGTTAATAATACGTTTTAATTTTAAAAGATGTGGCAATACTGCAGGACTACCTACAACAATATTTAAGATTTAATGACTGTTTCCTGGTTGAAGATTATAATTTATTACATTGTAGTTGAGATCAATTACTGTTTAAGTATCTGAGTTATGACTTAAAAATTGTGTTGTTTATGACTTTATTAAGTCTCATTAGTGTTAGATTTAAAGTAATATGTTATGTCATTTATATTGTTATTTGAGTTATTAGATTAAGTTTTGGATTTACAGAAAGATGCATGTTTGAATAAAACGTTTTTGTGATCTTTTACGAAACTAAGTCTTTATTTTAAAGACTGTTACTACTAAAGGATAACTACTTGTTTCTAATTTAAGTTAAATATTTTTTTAGAACTCTAAAATCTGAAATTTACTTAGGGTCTTAAAATTTGTGTTATTAGATGACTTAGTAGCTCTAGCTGAAGACCAATCTCAACACAATAATTTTTAAAAGCGTTTGTACAGAAAGGCTTTCGTAGTGCATTTTACCTATTAAACCGGGTTATACTTAAAACAGACGTGGTAAATGGAGTAACAGTTTTAGTTTTGTAATTTGAACTTTTAAAGATCTCATCATTCACATATTTTTTACACGTATTCAAAAAGCACGGCGGACGAATTAAATAGTTTTAAAAACGAAATTTACCAAAAATCTAAAACTCTAATTTAATTAAATTCCGCAGGGTAAAAGTGGGAACAGTGAAACATTTTGAATACACGAGTAACGTTTTGACACATGATAATGACAGTGATGTAGACGAATCCCAGCTTAAGCTTCAGGTCTCCTGATGAGGAAAAAAGCAAAAGCGTTGTTTTTATATAGGAAAATTCTTAAGTTGCAAATCTAAAGCGGTAGAAGTTGTGTTTCTTCGCAAATCCTTAAAGTGCTGTTAAAAATGTTGTATTGTTCGTTGTTCCAATATTTGATATCAAAATGATTCTTCCAGAGCCAGAGTCAGTGGCATGACAAAACGCCAACAAAGTTTAATATTTTTTGATAACTGCGATTCCATTATAGTTTAAAAAAAAAAAAGTTATATTATGAGTATTTTATTTTTTGATTAAGTTCGAGTTTAAAGTTATTTATTAACTTTTTACTGAGTTACGTTAATTTGGATTTTAACGTCTCACTGTATCCACTTTTACCCGCGTTTCATTAACCGCTAAAAATGTTTCCCTGAATTATTTCCAAGTGAGTTGATTCTCCATTTGGTTGGAGATAAAGAATCAGACGTTTTTAGGAGAATCTTCATTAGGTCTTGGTTCGAGCCTCTACGAGTAGGGCATTATAGATATCTTCATCCTTATAGCTTGTTTCTAATACACCCCCTGACCTCTGGCCTTTGGAATGATGCGATAATGTACCCATGGATATTTAATTGTAAACTATCTTAAGCATCTAATACTAACTATTCAAACTTATTTACAACAATCTAGTTTGTCGTAAGAATATTCTAATGATGTAATGTTAGTTGCGAGATTAGCATCGTGTATATTTGCTTGTTTTTAGAGATAATTATTATACTTTTAGGATCTTCCACGGAAAAGCCATGGTTAATCAGAAACATTGTAAGTTAGTGCCATCATAAATGCATCTCTTGTTAGAACTAAGTGTTAAAAACATTGTTGGTGGTTTCCATAGACATAGTCTAATTTTATTAAATAATCTAAGAGGAAAAGTCTAAAAAAACTCATGTGCCGATATCGCTATTGGTTGCTGCAGTCTGGCATTTGGCTAATTTTTTCCCTGGCGAAACACTTTTGCAAGCTAAACTCTGCCTCCGATTGTTGCAGATCTTTGCGTTTTAGGCTCCCTAGATCCCAAAAAACGTGTTTTCCCATTTACTTCAGTCTGTAGGTTTATCTGTTTTCTGTCTGTCTGGCTGTACTCGGCATATTTCAAAAACTACTTATCCGATTAACTATAATAATTTTGATCAAGGGTCACAATGGGATGAAATAGTTACATTTTGATAAAAATCTAATATGGCGGAACAAAATCGCGGCCTAATAAAACGTTTCAATATTCGGTAAAAATCTGTTTCGTGGAATAAAACCTTTTTATAGAGGAAAATAATAAAGAACATAATTTATTCTTTAATGGATAAATAAAGTTATGAAAAATAAATAATAATAATAATAACAATAATAAATACATTAAGAACTAAAAAAATTTTAATGAAATACAATTTAAAGGAATTGTATAAAGTTATTACCAAATAATTATATACATATAGAAACTGTGTTATTTGTACGTAGGGAAATTCGTTACGAAGGAAGTTATGGGAAAGGCGTTATTTTTAGATAATGTGAAGATATAAAACATAATTCTATTTTTTTTAATGAAATATCAATTTTTTACTGCTTCCTATGATTTCTGAAGTTCTTTGGACTTTCCTAAATTCAAAAATAGTACGAACGATCGATAATCGGTAAGAAGGACAAGTAAAGACAAAGGAAATTTGGAGAAACCAATCATGTCGGAATCTTGTAACGTCAACACTTATGGAAAGGGCTGGCATTAGAAAAGCCTACGTAACATGTAGGCCTACGTTTCAGGCCATTTCCAAAACTATTGGATTAGCAAAATTTACTGCACGTACTAGCACAATATTTCTCAAGCACCAAATCTTTGTCAGCTACTTAAGTGGCAGTTAGCAACCGTCTTAAGCCCAGCAGCACTTCGTCTAGCATGTATCGTTGTAGTATCACCTTTTAATCACAATATTAGCACGCAAGCAATAATATTAGATTCGGTGGGTGCAAAGGCGAGATTTAGGTCTACTAGTTTAGAAATACAATATCAAAATATGTTTGAAAGATACAAATGCTCTTGCTAGATACTCTATAAAAGAAACGTGCCTCGCGGACCGACGTTGAGCAACGCGGAAACCTCCGGATGGATCGCAACTATACTGAACACAGTACAACGTTGGTATATTTTATTTTACATTGGATAGATCATATATTCGGAACATAATACGTCTTTCGTTTTTCCTCTCCAAGAATCTTCTGTCTCGACGCCTCAGTTCCATTATTAGAAACGACAACCCAGAAGTTACTGTAACAAATTTTCTTTTATATATGACTTGAAATTAGGAATTTCAGTTAAAAATACATCATATAACTAAAATTTATTTTTATAACAGATAAAAAACAAAGTTTATAACAAAACATGCAACAGTTCTATTAATTGAAAAGCATTTTCGTTTTTTGTGCCAAGTCAGTGAGTCTCATCCCGGAACCAGTTGTTTAGTACTACTGAGTAGCCAAAGGAGTCAGACTTATAATAGCAAACTAAAAGAATTTATTTATTATGAATTGCGTCCATTGGTTAGAATTAAATAACCTCTCATACATAATAAATCAAACCTCGCTTAACTCATCATCAGGTTAAATCAGTTTTAAACTGAATTCAACGATTAATATGTTTATGTATCCAGGACAATATGCGCTACCCCAATAGAAGTCACGGAGGTCATTTTATGTTTGCTCCCTCTTGATTTTTACCTAACTAAAGTGGCTCTAGCAATAAATATAATTCCGTGGTATAGAACCAAATGTAGGTTGTAAAAAAAACTTGAAGCCGTCTATGAAATAAGACCATTCGCAGAATGCCTCTTTTAGTGGTAGGTACCGTAGCAATAAATAAACATACCAGCATTTTTTAACATAGCTATGGCTACGAGAGGGCATGCCCGTGGAGCCACAACTGGCAAAATTATTAAAATATACATAAACTGTAGACAAGCATTAATAGTCCTGATGAGCTTTAAATTAACACAGAGTCCGTACGGGAAAGTCATGAAGCACTTTTATATATCTCCCAAATAGGAAAAGTTTCTGTGAGTTTGGTTAAAGAACACCCGCGGCATAGAGTCAAGTTACAGAAATGCGACGATACAAATCATTAGATAAAACATCCACTATAAACTTAAGAATGTGTGGGATGAAGCTGACAGCTGCAAGTTTGCTAATGAGATCCTAAGATACCTTAATAAGGTGACCTGGCAATGTAAAGGAAAAACTTTGCAACAGGAATTCTGACTGGACACTATCAACAGTGTCAACTATGAATATATACTTAGAATATAATAGTATGTGAAACTTCTCTTTGCAAAAGTTGCGAAGAAGAGGATGAGACAGTGCTACATTTACTTTGTTTAAAGCAGATATGTACAAGCCGCAGACTAGGACCTAGGTGCTGTGGCTCTAATGAGTGACCCTTTACCCACTTTAGAAAGGCTAAACTCATTAAACTTCTAATTTCATATTATGGTATTATTTTGAATAATAACTTTCTGTACATTTTTATATGTTTTCAGTTGCTAAAATGTTTCTACGTTACTCATAATTTTTTATTAGAAAACTAAACAAAAAATCAGCTAATTTTTCGATCTACTTAAAAAAAACACACAATATTTTATTTTATTAGAAAAATTAATACATACGACAACAATGAATGCCAAATAAAGCGACACAAATGAAATAAAAAAAACACACAATATTTATGTCTCAGGTCTATTATATTATCAACCATTGTGACACCAGTAATTTCCATTACGGTGTTATAATTTACCAAATAGGTCGTTAATTATGAGATAATCAAATCGGGAAATATATCATTGAGAACAAGTTCTCAGAAGTTATTACATGATTCATGAGTTTTCCCTAGGAGCTTGAGAACAATATTAGAAGTTTTTCGTTTTGGTAAGTGTGGAAAGGTATTTTAACATATATTTTATGGAATGGTTTGAAGTTTCAATTTATTTAGATATTAATACAAACACCGGCAGTAGGTGGTAGAAAGGTATTTTAACGCATATATTATAAGGTGGTGTTTTAAAATGTCTTTATGTGTAGTCCTTAGTTGCCATAATATAACCAAAATTTTAAATATTACTTACTAACTTACTACTAATGATTTCTTAAGTTTGAATTTATTTAGAGATTATTACAAACAGCAGTAGTAAAGAGAAATAAAAAACAAATTAAATGCACCGTCGTATCTTGCACTCTGCCTGCTTTTTTTAAAAGGTTTTAAAATTTCACCGCCCTCCATATTTCCTCGATAAACTTCAATACCGTACGGATGTGCATAATTTAAATTTACGCCCACAGTATCTGCTATCAGTACTCGTTTACAACAAAGGACAGTTTAAAAAAGTTCCTCCTTAATAAATTGCTAATTTAATCAACAAATATAAAATAAATCAGTACATCATTGTTAGTTGCATTCTTTAAAAAATCAATGAAAAATAAATTGCTCGGGCAACAACTACAATAACAGCGGACCTCGCTAAACAAGCAACTAGTATTTATTTTCTCGTCCATAACCTCTCTACTTTGCATATTTCTAAAATAACTCTCACTTCAACTTCTGTCTCGTGCCTCAGTAGCATAGTGCTATTAACTTGGACGCGTACTTTTTTATGTATTTCTTTTTGTATAATCACCCCGCCCTACTCTTTTTTTTTAGAAAAACTTCGAACTAACTTTCATTATGAAAGTTAATAATATTTTTTTTATAATTATTTAATAGGCTTCAACAGCCCCTTCCCTTGTGAAGAGGGCGCAAAGGGGCATTTGAACCCCCCAAAGCGCCGGCCGTTATACAGATTCGAACGTATTTGTATTTAAAATATATTTCTCGCTACAATTTTGTATTAAAATATGTTTATACAATACAAACACGCCGTAACAAAATAATACAATAAAATGTTAGAAAAATAACGGTAAAGACGTCGTTTTTTTAGTACTTGTTTTTATTATAACGTCGTATCTCCGAAAATTTTAGACCTTTGCGCCCCCCAACAAATTTTTCTCGCTACGCTAGTGGTGGTGTTTAACGGTTGTCCGGTTCATACCACAGTCGCCAGAATAGACTTGGGTTTGAGAGCTTTAGGAATTGTGCTACATTGGTATTATTAACAGTTGGATTTTTTGTACACTTGCTATACATATATTAATAAAAAAAATCGATGATATCTGGTATCTGCTTGTCGAAAGGCTTTAAAGAATTTTTACAGTTGTCGCGTTAAACTCAATATATTATTTATACCGGGTGACCACGAAATCATTGGCTAAGGCGTTATTTAGAGGCTTTTTAAGTTAGAGTTTTGATATTTGGAGCAAAGATATAGGTCCTTAGAACCCATACATTTCACGGAAAAACAACCTAATATCGCTTCCGGTGTAACTGGAATCAGCTAGGTCGAGAATTTTAAAGGGAAACCTGTATATATTCTACGTGCAAAATTCCCTTTTCAATGACATTACACAAGCAGACATTTGTTTTCAAAATGGTGGCGCTCTGGGGACATTACTCCTAAAATCCATATGGCATCACCATGACGTCACCGATCGGATTTTCGTCAAGCAACCTAATGAAACGGCAAATAATGAAATAAAGGCAGGGCTTTGATTTTTTTTATGAAACGTACAAAAAATTCAATTCGTTCCTATTGGGATACGTTTTAGTATTTCTTTCAAATGATATTCTTTTTCTTGAATATTATCGAACATTTTAAATAAGTAGGTAACGGTAATTTTTTTTAATTAGCATTAAAGTATAAGTCAGTATCTACAGATACATGCTTGACACACTACACTTTCTGTTTTTATTTCCAAGTAAAAACTAAAATCATCCTGAGATGTCTATTTCATTATAAACAAATACCTACGTTTAAATAAAAAAGTTAACTCTTTTTTGGCAGAAATGCTATGACATGGGTTTTTTAATATCTATTTTCACATTTTTTGCAACTATTTTGGTTTTAATAAAAATAGGTATACCGATCAGCAAAATATCAGAATTACTGTTTTATTGGCTTATACGAGAGGGAAACAAATTGAAAGAAGACAATTGGTAATTGGTTATTATTAAAAACGTCAAAATAGATTTTTTTGTACATGTAGTCAATATGTTTCATTTTGTAGTCCCGTTATCGTGTGTGAAAAATTCGCTTTTGTCGTGTTATGGTGCTCAGTTTCATTGGATGGTTGGTTATTAGCTATGGTTTATACCTGTGAGCATTAATTTGACATACTGCTTATTTATGACGAATGTAGAAGTAATGCCAGACAAACCAGGGCGTTATATTAAGAAAAGACGCTCTTCCGAGAAATTATTTTCTATGGTTAGTTCACCACTTGAAAAATGAAAATATTGCAGATAAAAATGCTAATGCGTTCATAGTAAGCGAAGAAGTTGAGACAAATATTTTAGCTTAGGTTGCATATGATCGAACTGCCGCCGTTCGAGAGTTGGGCTGCCAGTGCAGTACTTCTGTTCAAAGTGCTAGGAAATTTTTAAGGGAGCACTGTTTTAAGAGTTTTACTTTCAGAGGCGTTTAAATTATTATAATTGGTTTTTGGAAAATCATTATGTTATTAGAGCATACTACCATCAAATACTCTACTCAGATGAATCTAGATTTACCAATCTCGGTATGTTCAACAGACAAAATCAACCACTGGTAAGAGAAAGTGCTTTTCAAGAGCGTTTTGGAGCGAATGTTTGGTTGGGTGTAGGTAGGAGTGAACATCATCGGTTCAATTTTTTTTTCACAGACTATTGAATGGTGAAATATATTTGCGATTTCTTCAAAACCAAATTGAACATTTTTTGGAAAACTTGCATTTAGAGGTAAATGATGCAATGGTCTTCCAACAAGATGGCGCACCAGCCTATAATTCAAGAGCTGTAACAAACTGCCTCAATGAATAGTTTGGTTGGGTACAAATGGTTCAATCCGGTAGCCAGCCAGGTCGCCCGACTTGACCCCAACGGATTTATTTCTTTATATAGGGTTTTCTTAAAGAAAAAGTGTATACATTTTCTCCACACTCTTTAGAGATACTAGAAAATCGAATAAGATAAACTGTTGGTATGATTTAGGAACATCATTTAAAGAACTTACTTACTAAAGATAAAGAAAAATTGTTGAAAATTAAATAAATAAAACCAAATTGTTAAAAAAATCCTTCAATTATTTTATGATTTTTTACATTTCCATGAAACAAAAAGTGTAGTGGTTCAGGCATTTATCTGTAGATACTGACTTATAATTTAATGCTAATTTAAAAAAAATCCTATTTTCTTTTTAAAATGTTCGTTAATTGCCGTTTCATTAGGTTGCTTGACGAAAACCCGATCGATGACGTCACGGTGTCTCCATATAAATTTTAAAAACAATGTCTTCTGCGCCACCATTTTGAAAAAAAAAATGTCTACTTGTGATACGTGATTAAAAAGAGAATTTTTCCGCTATCGAATGGCGTAAAAATATATACAGGATTCCGGTTAAAATTCTGGTGCTAGGTCCAATTACACCGAATACGATATTCAATTGTTTTTTTTCAAGGAATGTATGGGTCCTAAGGACCTATAACTTTGATCCAAATATTAAATTTCTAACTTAAAAAGCAGCTCAATGACGTTTTAGCCAATTTCCTCTATTTTGTTCTATCAAAATTTGCCGTTGTCCATGTTCCTAAGGTATTTGTACATCGGAAAGTGCTTTAGTAGGGTTCGAACGCCACTTAAGTGGTTCATATTTTCGTAGCATTTCTTAACTCTCAATAAATCCTTTAATAGTTATTTACGTTACAATGCCGGGGACTGGCTTATTACAGTACGAGCAAGATGTTTATGTTCGAGGCGACGAAGTAGCCGAGCTGTCTACGGCCATGTGTCGTACAACGTTTATTTCATACCGTTTTACGAAAAACTGAATGACAATTTTGTTTCTTTTTTTAATGTAGTCTTCTTAGACCCGGTACGGCATTGTATTGAGTTATTCAACTCATATGAGTTGAATGGCAAATTATCGTCCAGTATGAAATAAAATTATTTTGTGTTTCAGAAAACACAGATATTGTGGTTAAGAAAACTGTAAAAATTTATAATGTATTCCCTTTTCATCATTACCCAAATTTTATTTATTTTATTGGTCTCCTGCAAAATACTGATCCAGAACATTTGTTGGACTCTAAAAAAACCGCTTCTGCACCGAAAATGTTTTTTTAATCATTTTTGGTCCGGAGCTAAGATTTAAAATGCAACACAAAAGTTATGTTTAGCAATTATAAAATTTTTGATCATATAAATTTTTTCACAAGATTTTGGGACTATATTTTTAAAAACTAATTAATTTGACCAGAACAATAGCTATTTAGCTTTAATATTTTTATTATGATAAAATGAAAAATATATAAGCTAAGTTTAGCACAGTCACCAGAGGCAGATTTGGAGGCCATTAGAGGAATAATATAATTGTACTTTTTTCACTAGTAGTACCTCTCGAAGGGCTGTTTAGGAATTTGCAGGGTGCTCCCACGTAGGCCGTCCGATTCACAAAAAAAATGTCCAAAAAAGCCAATATCTTCCAAATTATTCCAGATAGGATACAATTTTTTAAAACGCAAAAAAAGGGGATTACTGGTTTAGTAGTAATTGTTCTGATCTTAATTTATATATGCTCAGTACAGTACATTCCTTTGCAATCAAAATTTAAAAAATTGCTTGAAAATGTATCTAGTTTTCTTGCAAAAATATTTTTGATAGATCTGATTCGGTAAATATTCTTTCAAAATAAATACTATACGTTCTGTGCAAAACAAGTTTGTACAGATACTTAATAAAAAGGCCGTCGTCTGATTGCAAAACATTTTCCACATTTTTTGTGACTTGTTTTGCAAAAGTAAGTAAACACGTCATTCAAGCAATTAGGTAGAATTACTAGCAATGCTCTTTAGAGAAACTAAGAGGCCGATACAATGCATACTTTTACCCATTTACATTTATGGACTACCAACAAATAGTTCGCCAAAATTGTCTTTTGGACTCATTTCCGTAACTAATGGAGTGAAATAAAATAAGATGTAAGAAGGCAGTTCTAAATTTTTCCTAAATCATAACAAATTTTTTAAATATTTTATACTTTGAAAAATATCTTATTTTATTAAAAACTTACCTAATGTAACTCTTTTTTATTAATTTTATTTTAATTAAACTAATGAATTCTATTAAAAAGAATCAATAACTAAACATTTTCGATTTTAGGATAGAAATATTATTGATTAATATGTTTTAAAGAACAACTTATTAAATGCAGGCTGGCAGACTGCAATTTGCAAATTACATGTAGAAAACCAGTCAATTATTGGTATGGGTTTCTCGGAAATTGACTGACAGTCGCTCGTATCTGATGATAGGTTGAGTAATAGCAGCCAGAGCACGTTAGCACTGCATAAAAATTAAAATAATTGATAATAATACCCAGTGTAATGTCTTTAATCACATATTACTTGTCGTATATGGAAATAAACGGGTAGAAACATATAATTCTCTTAATGATTCTCCCAACAATTTTAGTATCGGTTTTACCAGTTCTTCATGGATTCCTTTACAAGCGTTCCTAGAATACCAATAGGTTTTACAGTTATCAGAAAGCCTAGTCAAAATCAACAAAATGAAATGTTGCAGTAGAGAAAATTCCGCCCAATTGAACATACAGAATAAGCCCAAACGTTAATGTGATTATACTAATATCCCGTCTATCTCAAGTAGCATTTTATGACACAAAATGGAATCAAATTCTCTGTTTAGACATAATTCAAAATGTGTTTTATACAATTTTAAATTTCATGCCGCGGAGCAAGCATTTGATTTAAACTATAACATATTTTCCATAGTAGTGTGTAGGGTCTACGTCAATTGGTCGAAAGTCAATTAGCCAAAAACCTAATTAGCCGAAAAACAAATTTGTATAATATATCTGAATACTGAAAAGTAAAACTTTTCATTTTACCTTATACTATGAATCTTTTCCACTGGTGAAAAAACATCCATGTTAATTTGCGCTTCAGGCGCGATTTGTTACGCCTGCAGTCATATTTCTATTATACGGCTTTACTGATGACTTTATTGTCGAACCTGGTGTTAACCCAGTGCGGTTATACCTAGGGGTACCGAATACTACATTAAGTGTTAGTCTTAAATTATAGGAACCTTACAAGCGTGGCTGTTTTTGACCATTGTTTCAAGACACATGGCTACGATTAATTGTCTTTATTGCCAATTTGTTTTTCTGTCAATTAACGGAATTCTTGGTGTATCGGTAATAAGAATCCGAGAACAAAAAAAATAATATTAGAGCAAAGTGTTTTTGATATAGTTTAATTAAAAGCAATATGCAGAAACTGAATTCTATGTTATAGGTTTTCGTTCAATTTTTATTTCGTATGCAATCAATATTTTTTTCCCTAAAAATGGGTAAAAAGAGATAGCAGTATTCAAGCAAGTATTCTTTATGATTTTTCAAAATAATGAAGAACAGAAGGACACAACGGCAAAACGATAATAAAATTCAGTAGGAGCGTGGTGTTTGGTGTAGGGAAAAAATATAAAACAAAAATTATTTTTTTAAAACAACAAAAATATGTAACTAATAAGCTAAAATGTACATCGAAAATTGAAAAATAAATATCTAGCACAAACTTAAAATTTACAAACTAAAATATCGTGCAGTAAAAATACAAAATAATCAGCACAATCCTACGTTTGGCTGTTTGATGAAGACCAAAGCTTATAATTGAAGCGAATTTCGAACTGCCGTCGTTTTAAAACGTCCATTCCTAGAACTGAGTAAAAATTTCGTCCAATGGCCGAGCTCTGATTCCAATTAATACACTTAATGTACATCAGAAGTTAATTTTTGACTCTACCCAGAAAGATTACTATGAACTAGAAAAAATGCTACGAAAATTCTAAAGTTGTAGGAATTTTCCTAAAGAATGTTTTCTATAATAGAAATATTTTTTTATTTCAAAAGTACATTTACGTTTCCAGAAAATGTAAGTGATAAATATTTAATGGTTGAAAACCATATAACATGTGAATTTCCTAGTGCGACTTGGACGTTAACTTGTAACTTTATTTCAAAAGTTCATTTACGTTTCCTGAAAATGTCTTAAGTGATAAATATTTAATGGTTGAAAACCATGTAACATGTGAATTTCCTAGTGCGACTTGTACGTTAACTTGTAACATAAATGCCAGGGTATTCTGATTATTATCAGGATTGTACATCGGCAATAAAACACGCTCTGTAGAATATCCTGATATTACTCGTCTGTATTACAAAAACATAATAATTCGGAAAGACTCGAAATAAGTATGAGTTTTTTATGGCCTGCTACATCTATTCTGTCAAAAATCTGCATAATTATGAGTTAAAAAATGTTAAGGAATAAGGAATCATGGTTCTTGGGTTTAGCCCTTTTCAAATTGGAACTATTTTCTAACATTTCTCCTGCGGTTGCAAGAGACATCTCCAGGGATCTTCACCAAAGAGTAGGTATTATAAAGAGGCGACAGCAGGTCAAACATCAAACGATTTTTGCCTTGGCACTCATTGACTTCGAACCTTTATTCTGGAATTGCACTATTGCCGGTTGTTACGCCATTTCAGCAGAGACTAAGCTGATACTCCTAATTTGTTCTATTTTACTAGTAAAAAGTAATACATTTTTAATGTCTAGGAAATTAAAATGATCAAAGAAAAAACTATTTTGTTAAATAATGAAGTTTCCAATACACACTTACGAATTTATAACAGGTTAACACACACAACTTATTTGTATATTTTTTTTAAACGTTTAAGAACATGACATATACCAAAACACATAAATATTGCATCAATATATAATATATAAGGTACAGTGTCTGCAATAATAAACACTAGACAATAATGTATCCAGTCACATAACGTGTACTATAGTATAAAATTATCGACGAAACTGAGTAATGTAATAAGTAATAACTTTTCTTTATAAAAATATTTCATATTCATCAGGTATGTTTTAATTTTTATTGCGGTATATAATATAGACGTATTGAACATTTCCCTTTCTGTAATTTAGTTCACGTAACTCTAAAAATACATTGCAAATAAAAATGTTGTACTCATAAGATTGTAAAACAGTTTAAGCTATAGAAGAAACTAGGTAAAAAAGCGTATATCTAAGTATTAATATTTTATATATACTAATATATAAATTGGTAAAACTCAAAAAAAAGTTAAAGAAAACTTGATTGTATATTTTATATAAATACTGCAAGCAAGCGTAAAAATTTTTTGAAAACGTTATCTTTTTGCATATTAACTAACTTAATAAAACTTTAAAACCCTATAATTCTAGCAAAACTTTTTTTATCACTCTGGTACGGGAGCATTTTCTAACTGCCAGCTAAAAATTAAAATCCAATATAGATTGCATATTAATATAGAAAATATTTTTTAACATAAATCATAACATAAAACTGAAGTCTTAGTTGTTTAATTTGGTATTGGGAGGTCTTGTAAAGGACTAGACCCACGGAATTTCAAAATTTTTGAATATAAATTAGAAATTTTACCTTCTTTCAACTATTTTAAGAACAAAAAATAAATGGATGAATTACTATTTCTATTTAAAATAAAACCAAAGAAAATTCGACATTTTCACTGCATTTCGATGCGAAAACACCTTATTATGACAGTTAAGAAAATTTACCTTGCAATGTTGTTTACGCTATTATATTGAGCTTATATTTTTTACGTTTGTATCCCGACACTAACTAACGGACGATGCACATTCAGTCACGCCTAGCTAAACCTAAAATGGGAAAAAACACTATTTTTTTCTAAAAATTAACACAAGTAAAACCGTGTTCTCGACCCTTGACACAGATCAATAAATATCGCTACCTATGAATTCTCATTAAATCAAAAGTAGTAGCTACCTCCATTGTAATATCAGCTGGTATGACAAACAAATTTAATGATGTTCAATTACAAAACCCAAAACAACAGAAAAATTTTATTCTATTTTTCTCTCATAATACGATCGGTTAATTAGCCGAGTTGTTTTAATCTTTGAATAAATAGACAACAGGAAAGAGCCTCGTGCATTATTTTAAATTAGCAGGCTTTGAGGGAACTACGTCATTTTTGGGATCTTATTTTTCTGATGTTTACGTTTTGGTTTGTTGATGTTTGTTGTCAAACCGTCGTCTTTACAAATTTAAGTTTTAGCAGTTTTTAAATAATACACACATCGAATTAATATAAAAGTTGATTAATAAGTTGTCTTGTGTGTTATAAAACGTAACACACACATTTTTGGTCGTTTGCATTATCCTAAATACAAAAAATGGTCAGTTGTGTGGCGTGCGGTCGTACCCGTATTAAAAATACACGGGAAGAAAGGAATTTCGTTCCAGCCAGCGGTAAATGCATTTGTAGTTTCGTAAGTAAAAAAATTAACTAGACACTGTCAAATCCGATTTAAGGGCAAAAATGATTGTTATTGTAATGAAAACCATAATTCTTACGAACGCTGAACTTAAACTCCTGAATACATATAAGGGTATTTATACGAAAAAATAATATCTAAAATGAGCTGTTAAAGACATGAATTTTAATGTTTTACCAGTTTTTTGTTAAATTGGCACCTGAAAAAATGTATCACACTAAGTGGCTTGTTTAATTTAGTCCATGCCTTAATTATAATCCTCTTTCAAAAGTATCAAAATCAAAGTTTTCAAATTATTTCCTAAATTTCAAAGTAAAAATCAAAGTATTTTGACGGGTCATCGTTTTGAATCTTGGGACCTTCCCGGTCTCGTCAGGGTCACGGCTGGGCTCTTTCCTGTACATTTATTTATTCAAAGGTTTTAATACTTCTAGCTTTAATGATGGTTTTATTGACAAACCTGGTTTTAACCCGGATCGGATCCACCTAGTACAGGTTTTGATTAAAACAAAAACAGTAAAAAGGTCTGGCTCCTTCTTATATAGATTTGCTTTTTACATCTCGTAAAAAAAGACCTAACCAGGGCAAACCAAAACTTAATCCGATTTTTAATGCACAACTACATACAAAATTATAAAAACTAAATGTCATCGCGTGAGCCGAGATTGAGAGGATGGATTGGAGGGTCTGACTCGGTAGATTAAAGGCTCATTGACAGAATTTATATAAGTAGATTATATTAAAAATAAACTTGGCAACATAACATCCCAACACACTGAATTCCGTCCGAGGCTCTCCCTTTATTATTCAGCTGAATTATGTATGTGTCATGTCATGCGTCTACCAAAGATGGCCAACGCTTTAGAATATCTAACGAATTAATTAATTTGGTTAGAAATAAAAAGTGTTGTGTTATAAAGCATCACATAATCAATTTTTTACATATTTCATTAATTAAATTTTGTGAAAAATTTATTTAAAAAAAAAACTTAGTTTTTTTATAATTTGAAAACAGCGGTTTATCCATAAAATATGTGTGTTGGAATTATTATAAAAATCTAATTTTTCACATATATATTATCTATAAAAATGTGAGCATTGTATTTCTCATCTCACGATTTTCAATCTATTAACATTGTAATATTTCTCAAATCACATGTCTTTTCTAGTGATCAAACAAAGATTTGGCCACGAGAGTCTCTAATTGGGTCGCAATGAGCTTATCTTCTTTATCTCTTCGAGATCCATCATGAAACAAGATTCTACAAATTCAAATTTGGGCAAAACTCGAATTACGTCAGGTATACAAATTTTCGAATGGGCGAAATCAAAATTGGAAAATGAAAACTTTCGATAGCACTAAAATACACTAAAATATATATCATCTCCTGTCGCGTTCGCCATATAGCTATAGGAATCGGAGTAAATTATGCGTCTAAACAAACATCCGGATTCGTTTTCAAACACACTTTTAATATAAAATAAATTGTTTTACGTTTTTCGTTGGCTACAAATAAAAACAACAACTTACTTAACATTGGAAAATATTGGCAGCCTAAATTGACATATTAATTTTCCATTATGTCAACGCTAGGATTGCCGAAGGAATTATTAAAAAAAAATAATTTTTCAAAGATATATTTCATCTAGCATTCCGTTGGTCTAATTCTTTACAAAAACCGTTATTGGGAGTTTCACTAAAAACGAACAAAACAAGATTCTACAAATTCCAATTTGGGCAATTCCCGAATTACGTCAAGCATACAAATTTTCGGAGGGGCGAACTCAAAATTGGAAAATGAAAACTTCCGAAATACACTAAAACATTTCATCTCCTGTCACAGTAGCCATAACAGGAATTGGAGTAGATTAACCGTCTAAACAAACACACGGATAATATAGAAAAAATTGTTTTACATTTTTCGTTGGCTAGGAATAAAAACAACAACTTACTTAACATTGGAAAATCTTGGAGGCCTAAATTGACATATTAATGTTCCATTATGTCAACGCTAGAATTGCCGCAGCTCCTAACCTTTTCAGAAAGTAACTCGGTACAATTTATAACAATCAGTCTATAGCAGCAGCAAACACTGACGAAGAAACTCGGAAGTAATTACCGCGCTGACTTTAAAGCCTTGTACGTGCCCGTACCTTAAATTAAAAGTTAATTATTTCTCATTTTGTCTTAAAACTTGTCGCCTATCCCTCGTATGGGTTAATTTCCAAGCTGCTAATTTCCAAGCAGCAGCAACGTCCAAAAAGGAAATGACTGGCTGGGCGATAAATGGCCGCGATAGCGCCCGTTCAACTTGTCATTTTGATTTGTGTTGCCCTCTTATCTGGGGAATGTTTTCGGATTATCTTGACTGAGCACACCTCTATTATTTTTAGACTTGATTAGTGGTGTTTGGTGTACTGGAAAGTTTATTAGGGAGCTCATACCATAATCCTATTAACGGATAAAGGCATCTACCGTGCTGTTGTACTGAAATACCTAAATAATAGTTGGAGACAAACGAATAATTTACTTTATACGCTCCGAACATAAAATGTACGAGTGTTATTTTTAAATAGCGAAAAAATTGGTGTTTTCGAGTTTTAGGTATAAACTAATTTTTTGTAATTTAAGGTAAAAATCAATAACATATTCAAAAATTTTTTAAGTAGAACAAAGCAGAATTTTGTGAAAAAATTATCAGTGCTTAACAGTCCAACACTCAGCCATATATTCAACATATAATTTTTCCGTATGGAAGAACGGGTCCGCTTTTTCTATTTTCATATTTTATTTAAGCGTTCCTGCCTCTTTTTGAAATTTTACATATTTAAAATATGCCTTCCGAACTTATATTGAAAAATGCCTGAAATTTGAAGATCTGAAAAAATCTTGTGTCTATTTTTAAATACCTGTTATTATTATATGTTTAGGTTGTCTACATATTTTATATACACATAATCTTTAACATATGCACAAATTCTATTTTATCTTTTTGTATTAACCCCCACGTTATAAATATTATAGCAAAATATTGACTGCAACATTTAAGAAGGATAAAATTAAAATTAGTATATTAAAATACGAGTTTCATGATCTTGTAGCACGAGCCCGGCGAGTTTTCTAAAGGGCAAGGGAGATCAAAAGTCTTATGAAAGTATTTTACAGTATTTTTTTCTATTTTGTGAAGCATATTTTAAAAGAGCATCATCTTTAAATACGAGTTTCATGATTTTGTAGCATAAGCTCGGCGAGTTTTCTAAAGGGCAAGGGAGATCAAAAGTCATATGAAAGTATTTTACAGTTTTCTTTTTCTATTTTGTGAAGCCTGTTTTAAAAAGGTATTATCTTTAAAAAGCATACTGTTAAACATTTTCAAGTTGGTGACAATGCATGCCAAAAGTAGCTGTTGGATAGGCACCATTCTTGTTTTTTAATTTTGGAACGTGATCGGTTTCAAATTCGAGGAGGTCACGAATTACCAATGCCAACTTTGTGGAGAAAAAAAGCAGTGTTAAAAAGAAGGACTGTACGACACTACTTTGAGTATCGAAAAGAAGTCTTTATGATGCAATATAGAAAATAGTATATTAAAACACTAGTTTCATAAGACATGATTTTATAGTACAAGCCCTAGGTTAGGGCGAGTGAAATTAAATGATTTATGAAACTAGTATTTTATACTATTTTTACTTCCCTTTTGGGGGAAGGAAAGTATTATAATCGTGAAATAATCACCTCCCAGGTTTTTGCAGGTGTTCGTGTTTTAGGCACCCTAGTTTCTTTTTTGTGCGCTACATTTTTAAAACGGCTATTTTTAAAAGACATAATAATATTTTACTGCTGAACATTTTCAAGTTGGTAACAAAGCATGTCAAAAGTAGCACTTACATGCCCACCATCTTTGTTTTTCAGTTTTGAGACGTGATCGGGTACATGTTCCAAGAGGTCATGACCGAGGACATGACTTAACATTGCCAACTTTGTAGAGATAAAAAAGAAATGTCGAGAAAAGAGCTAGAATGACCATAGTTTGCGTACCGGAAAAACGCAAATGATTGCAAAATAAAAAAAATATTATACATACACACTATGCTGAGCAATGTCAACCAACAACAATTGTTGCATAGCCAACGTAGATTGTGGCCGCCTGTAAAGCTTTAAAAATTACTGTTTTCTATATTAAACAAATTTTTGTTGTGTTAAGTGTACTATTTCTGCTTTCATAGCGCCCAATATACTTAAAAAGTGTGCGTTTTTAATGACACCTTGCATATTATTTTTTTTGTTTACAGTTTTTAACGATGTTTGGTAATTAGGTATACGTACAATTTTTTCTTTGCAAGAGTAGCTTAAAAATAATATAATATTTTGAACCATAATTAAGAATTTATAGTTGGTCTGTATATTTCGATATCGAACTGAAATTTAAGATTTTAGTTAAGCAGAACAATTGATTGAAATACAGATAAAAAAAATATTAATTTGGGAAATGCTTTAAATTCTTGTAGTGCGTTAAGTAAGTGTACATACACATAAAACGAAATTTGCTCCAGTTAAAAATAATGTTTGTATTGTCTTCTTTTTGTTTTAAATAAATACTAATATAATGGTTACGGAAAACACCTAGATCGATCTAGAAAATTTAGCGTAAAATCTCACTTTATTCTTCTAGTACTATTAACAATGAATCAATGAAACTTTTAGTACTAGAACCCAAGTCTAGTCAAATAAAATATCGCAATCATCAAATACATGTTCACCTTTCATGAATACTATAATCACCAATTATACAAACCAAACTTTGTATCTTCCTGGAACTAATACCATCATACAAATTGTAAAACTTTGGATTTACGACAACTTACTATAGCCTAGAAAATATTTTACAGTGCAGGGGTTTAGATTTATATACAGTTCAATTACTTTATAAGAACTGGCGATCTATATTAAACTTTAATGAATAAACGTTTATAATGTTATTATATAATTATAAACGTACTATGAATTAATAGAATTTTTATAATTATGCTATTAATAAACGTTTAAAATAATATTTATAGGAAGTTTCATCGATACTGACATTTAAGATTTTAATTAAACAGAACTATTGAGTGAAATACAAATAAGAAAAAATATTCATGTAAATGTACATACAAATAAATCTGGATTTGCTCCAGTCAAAAATAATTTTTTTATTGTCTTATTTATGTTTAAAAAAAATATTATTATAATGTATCTAACCTAGATCGATCTAGAACCCAAGTCTAAACAAATAAAATACCGCAATCATCAAAGAAATGTTGACCTTTTAAGAATACTACAGTCGCCAATTATACAAATCCTATTTTGTATCTTCCTCCAACTAATACCACCATACAAACTCTAAAACTTTCGATTTAGGACAACTTACTACTTACTATAGCCTAGAAAATATTTTACAGTGCAGTGGTTTAAATTTATGTGGAGTTCAAGTACTTTATAAGAACTGGAAATTTATATTAAACCTTAAATGAATGAATGTTATAATGTTATTGTATAATTATAAAGATAGTTTCAATTATCAATATTTTTTTATAAGTATGCTCTTAAAATAATATCTATAAGGAGTTTCAAATTTTCTGATTCAAAAATATTTTTTCCACAGTATGGAGAAAACAAAGTACCCTTGCGTCAAAACCATAAACTTAATTGCTTTAGTTACTTCCGACTGAATATTTGTTGTAAATATAGACCGGCCTTTCTGCAGGTTATTTAGAACTAACCCCTAATAATATCCAGTATTAAATGCAAGCAAAAGGATCGTAAAATCCAAAAGAGGCAAAAGGGACTGCTTTATTTACTTATTTAAGTGCCATTCTAAAATGGAACTACTAAAACATTGAAATTAAAAATATATGTTTTTAATATTTGTATTATAATTTAATTTTCGAACCGTAGTATACTAAACTCCTGGATCAAGTGCACCCAAACAATATTTTTGGTAAAATGGTTTAAATAAGTTACATAATTCAGAAATGATTTCTTTTAGTTTCATTTCTTTAAACTAAACTGTTTCCATGACTACCATATTATACAAACTCGTATGTGAAACCCTGATTTTCTCCAAAAGTGTGTCCGAGAATCTGAGACAATTTTTTTCACGCCAAAATAATTCAAGTATAAAGTAAAAAACGACATCCCCGATTTTGCCTATCTTCATTTGTTTCCCGAATACGGGAGTAAATGGAAAAATAACCTAATCTAAGCTATCCTTTCCGCTGCCCGCTCAACTGTATTTTTGCTAGAAAACAAATTCACTTATGCGTAATAAATGAATTTGAAGCCAGAAGTGATGCCCCTAACATAATTATTACAAAAATAATATACAGGGTGGGCAAAGCCAAATAATCAGCAAGTTAATAAAAAAGTGTGAGGTATTTTTTGCTATTGCAGAGATTCGGTTAACTGGATCAAATTTTGTAATTTAGCTTTGGCCCCACTTCTCGTTGAGATATGAGGATGATGATTTAGCACATTTATACAATTTGGATAACAATATATTTTTGTATAATATAAGTTAGGACGGCGGTGTCAAAATGGCCAAATAATTTTGCTATTTATTTGATTCTACTTCTACTACAAGAAAAGGGCGGTCAAAAGAGTCGTGATACCAAAAAAGGTACACACTCTATAGTACTATGACTATTTTCTAGATATTAATTACGGTGTATCGTATGATAAATTTGAATTAAATATATCTAGAAATGTAGGAGGCAAATAAAACAAAAAAATAATAAAATATATGACCCTGTATTTTGAAAACTTCCAAACCTATGTTAATAGGTTATTAATTCTATGTGTAAAATAGCCTCTCCAAATAATGAAACGGAATTTTCAGACACCATGTATAGATCATTACATTAAAAATAATAAAAAAAAAGTTTTTTTATGTAGCCTTTTAATTGATGTTCAATTGTTTATTGAATATATATTTGAAACATTTTCAAAGATACTTTTATATTAAACATTTTTTCCTATGTTTTATAACAACTAAGGTATAAAACATTTTTTCTCTGCTTTGAATCACCCTGTAGAGTGTCCAAATTGTTGATTACGGTCTTGAAGTGAAACAATTAACGAAACTGTTCATATCGGTGGCGTCAACCGAAATTTGAATTTTTGAACCAAAAGTTCTAAATCGATCAATCCGGAAAAATTCAGATATTGATTTTTCAGTGAAATCAGACAATAAATGGCAGAACTAATCGGCCTATTTGATACCACTTTTGATATGCTGACCTAACTTATATTATGTAAAAATGAATTGTTATCCATAATGTATAAATGTACTAAATTTCGGCTCAACGAGGTGTGAGCAAAAACTAAATTACAAAATTTGGTCCATTAGCCCATCTTCTACAATAGCTAGAAAACACGTTCAAGAAGGGAGCCGTGTATTTCGTTACTAGTGCACAGGGATGGGCATTTTATCGATAGTTATCGATAAATCAGCAACATGTCTAATAATAATATGTAAATAAGAAATATCCATATTTATCGATAAGCGCCGATAGGCAAGCAATATATTCGGTAAACGGATTACATAATAACTAGCAAATTATGCGTCATATGGAAGTGAGGACTTTTTTTTGCTGTACAATAATTTTGTCGTAAATATATCAATAGGTAATAAATCGATAGATAGCAAAGAAAAATTATCGATAGAGACCAATAAAAACTATTGCTACCGCCAAAATATATCGATAGATGATGTACTCTGGCCCATCCCTACTAGTGCAACTAGCATTAAAACCAAAA
Source organism: Kuschelorhynchus macadamiae (assembly GCA_030620095.1). NCBI lineage: Eukaryota > Metazoa > Arthropoda > Insecta > Coleoptera > Curculionidae > Kuschelorhynchus > Kuschelorhynchus macadamiae. The sequence goes on along the minus strand of JAUTXW010000056.1, from coordinate 1,341,955 downwards.
TCCCATTACGGCAAACGGGTCCCGTTTACCCAATACTATATGGGAATCAATAAAATTAAATTATTTACGTTTCAATTGAAAACTTCGGAAAAGAAATGAAGGTCAGTGTTACAAACTCTATCTATCTATCTGTTTATATATATATATATATATATATATATATATATATACAATTTATTTATGATATACTTCGAGAAAGAAGCTCTTGAGAAAGCAAGTTTAAAGCCCAAATTATGGATTCGTTACGTGGATGACATATTTATTATATGCCAACATGGTCATGCAGAGCTCGAAAAATTTCTGACTTACGTAAATTCAATCCACCCCAAAATACAATTTACTCTTGAGTTAGAGGAAAACAACAAACTACGATTTTTAGATGTTCTGGTCACAAAACTGCATAACGGACATTTTGAATACACCGTGTACAGAAAACCAACACATACAGACAGATATTTAAATGCAAGATCACATCATCACCCAGCACAAATTCATGCTGTGGCAAATACCCTAATATCCAGATCCGTGAGATTAACTGAAACACAGACGAGACAAAACGAACTTAAGGTAACATCTAGTGCTTTAAAGAAAAATGGCTATTATACAAATCGCACCATAGAGAAAGCTTTTAATGCACAGAGTTCCCGAACAACGAACAACAAAAAATATGAACAGAGGAAAGTAACAAGTAGTTTTACCATATGTAAAAGGCACAACGGACAGAATCGGAAGAACTTTTAGGAAACACAACATACAAACAATACACAAGCCACAAACAACTATAGGTAAACTACTCGGAAACCCAAAAGATAAAATTAAACTGGAAAACCACGAAGTATACAGCATTCCGTGCTAGGACTGTCAAAAGATGGACGTGGGGCAATTTAACAGGCGAATATCAGCAAGAGTGGAAGAGCATAAACTCAGCATCAGACACAAACAAACAACCTCACTTTATTTCTACATCATCAGGAAACCGGCCATAGAATAAACTTTGATGGGTGTAGGGAGATTACCACCACCAGAATAATCCAAGAAGCCATAGAAATTAAAAAATAAGGTGATTTGAATAAAAAGGACGAATCAATCTAAAATCGCAAAAACTCAAGCTCAATTAGCGCAACAACAACAGCACCACCACAGAAAGAAAGCTTCGAAAATGCCAAATGTGATTTTGGCGAAACGTCAGCAAAACTGTTCTTTTCAGAAGGGCAATAGTGAACGGATGTACACCCGAAATGAAAACACTTTAGATATATATATATATATATATATATATATATATATATATATATATATATATATATATATATATATATATATATATATATATATATATATATATATATGTGTGACTGTGTGTGTGTTAGGTAATTAAAAGAGGTAAAAAATATAACGCAGTAACAGTACAAAAGATTCACACTACTCTTAAAGAAGGAGAATAATTTCAACTATATTGTCATCTATGGCCTCTGGTGCTGCATCTTCTTGAGCAGTATACGCACTATTAGTGTCCATTTGTTGAATCACTGATATCAGGAATGTGTACTTCGAACAGCACACATTAAGTCTACGGAGGCCAGCTCGGATGATAAGGATTGCAGTCTGTTTCTGTGAGGTGACTTTACAATATACATCTGGCTGAATGCTCTCTTAATTTTTGCATTCTACCACGGCAGTACCAAGTATTTTATGATTTACTCCTCCAGTTCCTTAAATGGATTCCACCTTCTATCACATTAAAATATTTCCTACCGATTAAAATATTTATCTCCTAGATTTTCTCCTAGTATCCTATAGACCCAAATATCCTCCCGATAGGGCAAATGTCATTCTAGATCTAGGAGGAGATAGGCAAAATCGGAGAAAACGGTTTTCTTGCATTGACATTTGAATCATTTGGGCCGGAAAAAATATTCCAAAAAGAAAAGCCTCAGATTCTCTGAAGAGACACACTTTTGCAAAAAATAGGGTTTCACTTTTTCTCATAACACTCTGTATAATATAGTAGTCCTGGAAACTAAACAGCGTGATTTTCACATTGTAAACTTTACACTATTTGTCAAAAATAAAAATAAAAAGCTTGTGATTATGTGTAAATGACCCACATAATTTTACCAATTACACTCCAATTTATGCAAATTATTGCCGGTTTCATCAGTTTTTTGATTTTTCTTAAAATAAAATCGACTATCTGTAAAAGAATCTTTAATGTTGTTGTACCAAGATGAAACAATGAGGTAAGGAAGACAACTTTTGTTGCTGATAAAGACGATCTGTTTTATTTGCGATCAGTCTCGATGACTCGACTTCAAAAATCATATATATAAAAAGAATTTTGAAAACATCATTATTTTTACCCTTATCTTGCGCCAATGACATGATTCTATAATATTTAGAAATCTTTCTTTTATTTTAAATTATAAAAAAATAGCACTCAGACAATCTCTGCGCTGATATTCCTAAATTACTATCTCAACAACCCAATGTTTTAGCAGTTCTTAACATCTCTTGAGAGGCAGCAGTAGAGATCTCTGTTGCGATAACATCAAGTTGTTTATGATCTCATTAAGAAGATGTCTTAAGCTCTTTTGGTATAATAAACCGGAACCACTTTTTATCTAAATTGCGAATTTTAATGTACGCGGTTTGTCAAAATGCTTCGTAGAGATGAAGCAAAAGGAAATTTTTTTAACTTTTAAGAACTGCAAATTTTCGTGTATTTTAAAATATTTTAGTTAATTTTACAAGTTTAATTAGAATAAAATATAATATATTTTTTACCTGTTTATATTCTTGGATAACCTGGATATGATTATATTTGATTGAGTTAGATGTTACTCGTTTCAAATTCCTATTACAAATATAAATAAATCCTACGTTTTCACTTTTTTTTTAATCCGCTATGCCAGTTGTATCGGGTTTCGATACAGAGTATTTTTATTCCACCTAAAGAAACTACTGTGTATCGAAACAGATGTTATGGTGTATTTTTTATTTAAACTTGCAGTTTTTTAAATATCTCTTCCTTAAAGAAAATTAAAAAAGATAATTTACCTTTTTGAAGGAACCTCTTTGTAACTAGAAAAAACTGAAGTTTCAAATGAAACAAAATGTTTCTCAACTAATTACTAGGACAATTAGGCAGAGATATTAGTTTTTATTTAACTCAGTGTTAATTCAAATTCTACTCTCGGATTGAGTTAACTTTAAAAATTGTTGAGATTATAATCGAAATTCCATTACGCTCTCCCAAATTATTTAGCCTCTAACGTTTAGAATCCCCCCACATCCATTTAAAATATGCACCATTGCCCATATAAACATTTATCAAACATCATCAATATTTAATAATTGAATGCAAATGGAAAAATCCCCTTTTCCTTAAATTTATGTGCGACACTAAACACATGATGGGTGCACGCCCCACAGATAAATTACCAATTTACTTATCTGAAGGGCAAAGCTTTCGGGGAGACTTTTGATTTATTGGGCTGTTTTAGCATGTAGAGTTTTTACGGAAAAATATTTGTTTTATATTCCTTGCTCTATTGCAGATTTTAACGCTGTTTGATGGATTTTGTGGCTGCGATCTCAAATGAAGGTCCTCCTTTATATGTCTTAAATTAGTAACCTTAATGTTGACCACCTAGCCTCAAATAAGTAAAAGTTGTAACAGACGGCCATTTCACGTCTTGTATATATTTTCATGGCATGTCCTTCTATAATGAGAAAGGACTTAAGGAACCATGAGAGTAACAATGTCTTCAACTTGAGAATTAAAAAAAAAAATATTGTATCAAAATTTTTGTAACCATTTATTTAAAGAAATTTAATTAATATTCTTTTAATGCGACTATGTAACTTCTAAGTACTAACGCCAAATTGAAGTTATTTTCCATAAAAATTACTAACTGGAAACTTACTTTAGAAGCACTTTTAAACATTTAATTGGTTTTAAAATTATATTTTAATTAAATTTAAATGCATACCAGTGAATACTGCGCCATGATTTATATGGAAAAAATTTAGCTAATTGGGGAATACATTTCTTATAAAGTGATAATGACCGATGAAATGATTCCTAATAACTAAACAATGTATTCAATTGCCTCAAAAATTATGGTAACACTGAAAATATACTGACACTTTGAAAACTAAATTAACTTACCTCTTAATATGCAGTAATAATACCAGAAGGTACCACATCATTCTAGATGTTAGGATTAACAATATTGTTCCAAAGAAGTGTTTTAACTTAATAGAAAAAGTTATTTAGTGCCAATTTTTGAACTGAAATGTTTGATTTAGCTTAGATAATTTGGTATCACTGTGACTTGCCTAAATATTTAACTGTTCATTTTTAAGTATTAAACTTTGTAAGCCAACAATATAACTAAAATATTAGCGAGACGTTGATTTGCCCCTACTGTCCCCTATTTATACCCGTCTTGTAATATTCTCTTTTTTATCTGAGATTCATAAGACGCCAAATAACTCTAGTATCGGTTTCTATTAAATATGTACTGAAATAACAGCAAAATCGAAAATTATATAAGCAACCTATGTCATTGTTGTGAAATACATTATTTGAAAAATCGTATATTGTTAAAAACGACAACATAACAGTATAGGATTACCTAAATAATATGAAACTATATGATAGCAGTTCTAACTTCAGGCTTTATTGACGACAATTCATCATAAAATTTGCCATCCTCATGCTCTTGATCAAAAGAGGACTTTAATGGTAGAAAATTGCTACTCACTCAATACTAAAAAGCTAATTTAATGGTATGAGCTGGGCGGATTCTGCCAATAAACATATCCTTGAAAAATTTAATGCAGAAAAATAAAGGACTATTACAGGATAATTGTTAAAAGGTTTTCATAAATATCTAGCATGTGGATCTAGGTTCTAATTTCTAAGAATTTCAAGAACAGAACACTTTCATGGATGGTAAGTTCAGGACATTGGACAAGAGTAACAGCCTACTATATTTTACCATGTGGAACGGTTTGCAAACCGTGCAACAGTTTAAAAGAAAATGCGACTATTTTAAGCTTTTATAACCTTCAAATTTAATAATAATAATAATAATGATATCACTAAGACCAGTAAGCTTACCCCACTCGCATTGCAAAACATCAAAACTATGGTAGCTGCTGAACTAAACATTCATCAACCAAACATTGAGGACAGTAGGGCAGATGCCAAACCGATCCCACATACAACCAGCGCAAGAGGATCTGCAACCTCACTCGATGTTCAGTAGGGGCGAACAAGCACACGACAGATGACATGCACCATACCGCGCACAAGACAAGTGAATCATTCTCCCAAAGCACTATACATACAACTATACCTCAGACAGTCTCTCACACAAACAATCAAAGTAGAAATGGAGTCACATCTAAACAAATGGTCAGCCCCGATCCTACAACAAGAGATCCTATTCCTGGTGTAATCTTCAAAGGGGACAAACATAAAATCACAAAGACCATCAACAAACACATAATTCCCAAGTACATAACGAATGCGGGCACAGTTGAGAACATTCATATAGTGATCTACGCAGCAGTTATAACTACGATAACACAGAACAATTAGAAACTCCCGCCACGACACAGAAACACCAACAGCATAAAACCAAAATTCAAATGGCAGATAAGGATCGAAAACATAATTAGAAAACAATTGGGACATCTTACTCAATTCATGAATGGCAACAAGTCAAACCGTATCACACAAAGTGTAGAGAAAATTAAATCTGCATCTCCTGATCACACGCTTACAGAAATCCTTGACACTCTGAAACAAAAATTATCTGTGTATGCCGCAAGACTCCGAAGAAACAAAGAGTCAAATGAAAGAAAGGACGCTAACAACCTGTTTCGAAGAAGCGAAAAACAGTTCTACCAAAAAAAACATGAGCAATGAGAAGGCACGAGAACCACCGACCCAACAAGAGATTACAGAATACTGGAAAAACATTTGGTCAGAACCCAAACTGCACAACAATAACGTTTCATGGATTAAAGCGAAAGAAGACAGACACAAGTGCTTGGAGGAACAAGAAGAGTTTGCAATTACAGCACAAGAAGTTGCAGAAAGAATCAAATACACGCATAACTGGAGATGTCCTGGAATAGATAACATTCTTAACTTCTGGTACAGTTTACCTCCACACATAAAGTTCTCCCTCACCAAATTAATGAAATTATTTTAAAACCTAGTACACTTTCTAGTTTTCTCACCCAAGGATTAACATACCTTAAACCCAAAAACTCAGACAATAAGGACCCGTCAAATTACCGATCTATTACGTGCCTTCTAACCCTATATAAGATCATCACAGCCACAATTACCACGAGAATAGAACAACATCTAGCAAGCATAAACATTCTAACGGAAGTGCAAAAAGGGCGCAGGAAAAACAGCTAAGGATGCAAGGAACAGCTAATTATAGACAGCGTCATCATGGAACAAACCAGGAAAAATTATAAACCTTCCTACTGGTTACATAGATTTAAAAAAGCCTTTGATTTGATACCCCACAGTTGGCTAACGAGAGTGCTAGAATCTTAGAGGAAGAAAAAAAATAGAGTTTATTATTTACATATTTAGCCACTGCCAAGATTACCTCACAGTATAAGGTCGATCGTACGACGATGCCCAGCGTAGGCAGAAACACCAATGTTTATACCAATTTATATTACGGTGAATATGTTTAAACATGATGCATTAAAATTTTCATACAAAGGATAGTAATGTATTTCCAGTATTAGTTTCTAAGCAGTATAAAGAAATGACTTTTATTGCAAAATCGTAAAATACAAACTAAAATACCCAAAGTCTCAGATCAGATTTCACCAACAACAAGAAATTTAGTTTAGACCATCCCACTTTCATTGACTAGGGATCCTTATAGTAAAAAAATATAATAGTCTATAAAAATAAAGCTTTTCTTAGCGTCACTACTGCATGTGTTTTAATGTATTATTGTGTATTTGTTGATATGGCTTAAATCTTCTAATTATATGCTGCCTTACTTCAAAAAACAGCGTTTTAAAGGTGCGGTGACATTAAAAGAACATTGATTTTTTAAATATTATATATATATTATTATAAATAAGTTTTATTTACTGTATCTTGGGCATTGCGAAACTAGAAGCTTTAGTTGACCTTACTATGGTGCGGCAATGTGAGTTTGTAAAAAAATGGCCGTTTAAGTTTGGAATTTACTTTTAATCACTAAGTAAACAGCAAGATTTCCTTTTCCAGGAGACATGTCTAATGTAAGATACCTTATTCACTTATTTTGGGTCACATGGCGTATTGACCAATCCGGTTCAGTATAATAGAACGTTTATTTCGTCGGGGGTCATGTGAGAATCTTCAGAAGCAAAAGGATAGAAAAAGGAATCTGAGGTGATTTTTTTGCCGATTACGATAGTTTTTCCTATCAGGGAATTAAAATAATTATAGAATATACCTATTATATATTAAAATAGTCGAAGGGCGCCTCACACTCAAATAAACGTACTGCAATTTCGAAAATCACTAGATTTTGGATGAAATCTGGGGAAACAATAAAGTTTCGGATGATTTCGCGCCTTTTTTTAATTTTCACTTGAGTTCGGCCAATTTTTTATATAAGTGTTGTCAGGTAAAGGAATTTAAATGGTGATTCTTTGGGTATTAAAAGTATGTGTTCGTAAACATGTTCTAAACTGGTCAGAATTTAAGATTTAGGATATTGAAAATTAAAAAAAATCTTTTATTTTTTTTAATTTTCAATTTTTTAATTTTAGCTATTAACATGGAAAAACAATATGACAATTGGCTATTCTATTCGTATCTAATAGCCCTCGCTTTTTTTCACTTTCCTCGCAAGAGGAAAGTATTCTAGTTACAAAAAAACCTGTTTTCTCAGTTCCGTCGGTTAGTCTGTATGTCTGTCCGCGACAAAGCTCAAGAACTGCTTGTCCTATTTACTTCAAGTTTTGGTTAAAAATTAAAGGTCATATGATGATGACTTGGTAACATTTTGGTAAAAATCCAATACGGCTGAACAAAATGGCGGTTTATTGAAATGTTAAAAAAATATTACTAAGAAACTGCTTATCCATTTTATCCAAATTTTGCAGAAAAATTAGGTTTGACGTGACCATCAACTGGTAAGTTTTACTACAAATGCAAAATAGCGGCCTAATAAAATATTGGGTGTCAATGCAGAAAACTACTACATCGATTATGTTCAAATGTTGCTCAAAAATCAAATATTATATAGGGATGAACTGGTAAAAATGACAAATTCAAAATGGGGGAACAAAACGGTGGCCTAATTAAATGTTTAAAAATATCTGAAAAAAGTATTTATCGGATGGATTGATTGATTGATTAATGACATCCCCATTTTAAATATTTATTACTAAAAATTATTGAAATGCTCACTTAATATCTATTTTTAATCAAATCTGTATAAATATTAAAATTCGTTCACATTCTAGGCATTCCTACTCTCATTTTTGAAATATTTACTAAAAATGTATGATATGTATTTTCAAATACCCCCAGATACCTACTTTCTTTCAGCGAAATTTACACTAGTGTTAAAATTCCGCCGCAATGTTGGCATTACAATATTGAATTTTTAAAATGTTGACAAAAATTCGTGATGTGCAGTCTTAGATACCCCTGAATGCCGAATTTTAATCAAATCTACAAAAATTTTAAAATTAGTCTGCCATGGTGGTGCCGCCATTTTTAATTCTCAAATATTGACTAAAATTTCATAACTTTTATTTTTAAATATTTCTAGATACTGATATTTCAGCCGAATCTGTAGAAATGACAAAATTGGTTCGCTATATTGGGGCCACCATTTTGATTTTTGTTGTGCATTCTTAAATAATCCCCACAAATGTTAAAATCATCCGTCTGACCTGTTGACATTGTCATTTTGATATCGCTATTTTGAATTTTTAATGCTGACACTTTTAAATTTTCCTAGGCACTGATTTTCAGTTTTAGCTACACAAGTAACAAAATTCGTCGGCCGTATCGGCGCCGCCATTTTGGATTTCTAAACGTTGACTAAAACAATTCGGATTTTTTCCACCCGAAAGTTATTCATGTCAAATTTGAAAATAATCGGTAATGGAAGTGCTGAAAAATCCATTACAAGATTTGAACCAGACATACAAACAAACAATCAGACGAATAGGAAGCCAATAAAAGCGCATTAAAAGCATTGATTTTAGTTTAAAACTCTAACACCCGTATTCACTAAAGAGGTTTAACTTTAGACAAGGTCTAACTTGACAGTTACAGGTTTAAGATGACATTTTCAACAACTAAACAAATAATTTTTCTAAATGTCACAATTACAAAATAATAGTGAAATAAGGCAAACATAACTAAAAACTAAAGTTTTATAATTTATAAATAACTAATTTCCTTTTAAACTTACCTAACTTATTGGTTTGATTTTAGATAGTGAAGTAGAGAACGATTATTTCTTTGAAGTTTGTAAAAATACCTATTTGCCTTATTAAGGAATAGGTAAGCATCCTTCTTTTTTCAACGATAATGAAGCATGGCCCATTTCTTCATTTTCGTACATCAAATATTTTAACAGGTCGTCATTTTGTTTCGCCATATCGAACTGATACCAATATTTTACCAGTTTTTTTTATATCGGATGTAATTTTTGTGGAAAAAAAATTAAAGTTAATCGAGTAAGTTGATTTTTTTAGCTATACCGGAACAGACCGACCGACCGACAGTAATGGAAAATCATGAGAATCTGTAAAAACCCGGAACGATAATTTTTTCACGATTAATGATATTTGCTTATGCGTGAAGTGAAAACTCCCGCCGTCACGGTAATATATCAAACATGCTCTGGATGCCAACGACTCTTTACAGCTCTGTGCATCAAACCGGTAAAGAGTAGCATTAGATAAAACTATCTTTTTCTACCCCTGTATTCTGTATTAGAAATATTATCTTACGTATAGTTTACTCAAAAAGTATAACCATTCTTACGCATAATTGTGTACAGAATAATATCGCACAATTGTGCGTTATGATGCACAGTGTGGTAATCAATTTCGCCTTGATTTTGACATTTTTCATTGTTTGTAGTGACCGGTGACAGCAGCATTATTTGAAACTTGAGGTTCAAATCGGCAATAATTATATCTATTATTTAAAACTTAAACAACGCACCACCCGGTATTTTAAAAATAGTGGTGGAAAAAGTACAGTACACAACTTGGATAGTAATTAGCTTATTACCAACTCCCTGGATTACAGTCCTCGCTCGCCGTTTGTAATAAGCATCTCACCATTCTCGTTATGTTATATACTATTTACAGTATTCTCTCAATTTGAGCCCGGACATTACCCATATGCATGTCTGTAATGCAAAAACCCCAGCTGCAGATGTGAAGTAGGCTTAGTAAGCACGCAAAAGATATCCTCAGATACAATGTAAATTTCGAATAATGACAGTATTTGTACTTATCAGAGGAGCAAGATATTTAATATATAGTTCCCATGTTAATTTAGGGTTGAGATAAATTCTAAGAAACTTAATTGGTATTAGAAATTAGAACTTTCAGGAAAAATTAGGTTTTTGACTCATTTATACCCAGTTTATACCAAAGTCGAATCATCTGATTTTTCAAATTTTTCAAATTCAGCGTCATCAGCAAATAAAAACATTATTTCTGTGATACTTTGACCAACACAGGCACATAGCACAGATCAGGGGCTTGGTGCATCTCATAAGTAACAGGGTTTTAGCTTGATACTGTCCGTTTGAATGTTACGTATCTCATACGGTTTGATAAATATAATATTATTAGATTTACATTACTATTCCAAAAATTATATTTACACAGCTTTTGATGTAACAAATAGTGTCAAACACAATCAAACGCCATTATAAGATCAAAGAAAGATGCCCTATGACACATTTTCTGCTCAAAGCACTATTGAATATAGGAACATGATTTATTGCGGTACAATAGAATATAAATTATTTAAAATGCTACTATTGAATATAAAACTTAAGCGCGCTGAAGTCGAACTCAGTAACATATTTGATTTACTGCTTTTCCATGAAACTAACGGCCTAACCTATCGTATATAAGAGTAATTAATTGCCAAGTTAGTTGTTAATTTATTACCCGACGAGGCCATTAAAGAGCAACAAACGATGTTTTTTAAACAATAATGGTTCCTACCGTCTCTGGGCTTAGAAATCCTCTTTTAGTGACTATAGTCTAATGTAATAACTATAACAGTCACGATGTCTTGTGTAGTCGTCCGTAGTACTTTAGCAGGATGAAAAACCTAAAGAGCCGCAGTTAACAAAATAAATAATATTTGGCTTTTAAGTACAAATATTAATTATTAAAAATTAATTAAAACATATTTGAAATCACCAACTGAACATATGTTAAATTTAGCCAAATAATTCATAAACTATTTAGAAAAAATCTTCAAAGTTATATTATAATTATTAGAAGATAATAAAATAAAATATTAGTTTAGTTAATAGTTGTACTTGTATGATATGCCTAATTTAATATTTCGTTAAAGCATTCTCTGAATTTTAACACAGACATTACCCGTGCGTCCTCTTGCAAATACCCTACCCATCATCACAATTGGTTCCAGCATAAAACAGTATAAGTAAGATGATAATAATAAGCACTTAAAAGGACATCTGCAAAGACATTGAAGTTTTGAGAGCAAGATATTCAGTATGTGATTTCCATGCTAATCTAGGGTTGAGAAAAATTAAAATTAGAAACATAACAGAATTTGAATTACATTTTAGGGAAACATCCATACTTGGGGAACAATTTGTTGACGGCCTAATGCTTCATTTATCAAACAAAGTGAAATTATTTAATTTTTCAGGTGCTTTAGGTCAGCAAAAAACATTGTGCTTTGAGAAACACCAGCACAGAGCCCAAAACAAAGCGTCGAGGTTGGCCATTAGCAACAGAGCTTTTGCCCGACACTGCCTCTTTGAATGTTACGTACTGCATATAGTTTGATAATTATAATTTTATTAGATTTACACTACCATTATAAAAATTATAATTACAAATTTTTTGAACAAACTAATCGTGTGAAACACACTCAAAAGCTATTATATGATCAAAAAAAGACGCCCAAACAAACATGTTCTGTTCAAAGCTTTATTGATCACACATTATAGGCATTAAATTGTTTAAAATTTTACTTTTTTAATATGATGTTTTAGTGGTTGTTGTTATTCCTAATTTTTGTTATAAAAAATGAACAACCTGTTTAGGATTTAATTGGTTAAGAAAAAAATTATGAAATTAAATATAAAAATGCGGTTATTAGAAGCAGAAACCAATTTTTATTGGATTATTTAGCCTGAGCGTATTTAGAATATTTTTCTGGAGTCGAATTTACTCAAATCTCTTTCTTCATCTTTGATTTACTGCCTTTCAATGAAACAAACGGCAAAAACCTATCATCATCCATAAGTTCCAGGGAACAGTAATTAATTGCCAAGTTAATTGTTAATTTATTACCCGACGAGGTCATTAAAGAGCAGCAGACAATCAATATAAACTGTCGCAACTCGCCGGGGACCTGTTGATTGATGATCGGTCGGAGCTGATCGCGTCGAGGCATCAATTACCGGCCGAATGGTCACTTCTTGTCGCTAATTACCAAGAGGTAATTAACACTGCGAATGATAAAGGAGGGGTAATTAGGAGGACTACTTGAAATAGATCGACAATTATCTTTTTATAAGTACTTCATAAATTGCTAACTGTAGCGCAAGTGGATTAAGCAACAGAAAAAAAAATGTGACATTTCTATATAAAATTATATTTTCAAAAACTTTTAATAGACTTTGACGTGCTTCTTCGATCCTACAGATCTGGCTTTTTTACATCTTCCATACCTTTTTGCTGGTTTTAAAAAACTGATTATTTGCTTTTCAATTAATTTTATTTCAATATTTTGGACCTATTAGAATTTGAGATAATATCTAGCTAGGAACTTTTAGGCCGATTTTTATTTTATTTAGATACAGGGTGATTTTATAAATGTTTGAATTGGTGTAGTAAAAGAGCTAAGGATAAAATTCAAACCCGTTGTTCAATAGGTACACAATTTTCACTTTTATAAATCACTTGTATTTTCTTTATGAAACTGGAAAAAAACTATTTCCCTACATTAAAAAAAAATAGAGTTGTCTTAAAAATCGCTTTAGGGATTGAATAAGAAAATTTTGACATGTCAAATTAAACGTAGAGTTTATTACTTCCCTCGTAAAACGGAAGTATTGTAATCGCGAAAAAATCACCCTCAGAGATTTTTTCAGACCTTTACGTTTCAGGGTCCCTAGATGGCGAAAAACTGATTTTCTCAATTCCATCGGTCTGTCTGTCGCTTTCTCTGTCTGTCGGTCTATCTGTTCGCGGCATAGCTAAAAAACTACTTATACGATTGACAAATTTTGGTCAAATGTAGGGTTCAACTGTTAAAATTTTAGTACGAATCTAAGATGGCGGAACAAAATAAAATATTTAAAATTTCAGTATAAAAAACTACTTAATGGACCGATTTTAAATTGTGTGCCATAACTAATTGTGGTATAGATATGAACTAGTAAAACTGTGGTACTAATTCAAGATGGCGGAACAAAATGGAGGCCAAATAAAAATGGCGCACTAATAAAATAATGAAAAAGTCGGCCTGAAAAAACTACTTATATTAGATTAATTTCAAAGTTTGTATTATACAAGCATTAAAAGATGTGCTATGAATACAAGATAGCGGAACAAAATGGCGACCAAATAATTTTTACTTTTACTCTCGTAAAAGGGAAGTATTGTGATCTTGAAAAAACCGCCCTCCAAGAGTTTTCCAGATCTTTAGATTTCAGGATCTCTAGATGCCGAAAAACATGTTTTCTTAATTCTGTTGGTCTAGCTATCGGTCTCTCTGTTCGCAGCATAGCCAAAAAAACTACTTACCAGATTGACTTCAAATTTTCGCAGAAAAATTAAATGTGGTATAGGGATAAACTGGTTCGAATTCCACATGACGTAGCAAAATGGCGATGTGTGTCAATGTAAACACTACTTATTGAATTTAGTTTAAATTACGCCCAAAATTCAAGTGTGGTATAGGTAGAAACTGTAAAATACTGGTAGAAATCCAATATGAAGGAACAAAATGGCGGCCAATAAAAATGTTTGAAAAGATAATATATATTTGTTACTAAATGAGTATGGCCTGAACTAAAGTGGGTCACAATTCACTATTTCTAATAAAAGGAAAGATTTATAACGAGGGAAGTTTCGGGTGAAGGAAAATTACCAATTTTACTTACTTTTTTTAATATTTTGCTTTATCAAACAGCCGGTATATATTTGATTGAATATGTTAATTTAATATACATTTGGTTGAAGATGATAATTTAAATATGAATGGACCATCTGCATGGGTTTATTTAGATCGAGATTTTTAAAACATTCAGAAGCTTTTTAGAACTAAGAGATATTTTTCGTTAGAGGACAAAAAAATCGAAATATATCAAACTTACAAAAATATTGCCTGCCAAATTTTTGTATACCTGGTGGCACCCAGATCGGTTTCTTCGTTGAAAAAAAGTTTTGGATTTGAAATTTTTAGTGATGTATAGTTGGATAGTTGCAAGTAATCGTCTCAGATTTAGTCCGTGAGGCACCGACATGTCAAAAATTTAACTTCCGGTTCAAACGGAAAATTCAATTTGAAACACTGGTATCAAATTCCGGTTTAACCGAAAGTTGGTATTATAGGTGATAGTTATTTCAAAACGAAGATAAAAAAGTGCAGGCCATTTTACTCTAATTAAAAAATATAAAGATTATACAGAACGTTAAATTGTAAAAACAGCCATTTCAGATATATAAATGCCTAGAACTCATCGTAGAATTCAAAAATGTAATAATATATGGGGTGTTCTATTTAAAAACGTAAGTTTTGTGTTGCCACGCATTTTTGTTACTCCCTGTGTAGGAATAAATTAAATATTTAAAAAATGTAGTTTTCTCCACTTATAATCATTCATCCTGTACAATCTATCAGTTTCGCAGAGTTATAAAGTATTTTTTTATATATAAAGAACATCAGTCAACAAACTACACATAGCATCTCGTCAAATTGTAACACAATGTCAAATATTAGCAATAGGTACTTACAATTAGGTATAGTTATATTCCTTTTATCTCATTCAAAAACATTACTTATGTCTTTTAAACTGCCAAATTAAGTGACTGAAGGGCAAAAGCAAAATCTGTATAAAAGGCATATGTACGTACACTTTTAACCAAAATTGCATAATCTTACGAATACTATTGATATTCATGGTGTTTGTAACATCTGACAGAGTACAAAGACCATGTTGACTTCCTTTGATTTTTGTTGCCATTAAATAAATTCAATTACAACCAAAGAACTTTCAATGGACCATCCTGAGTGATGTGCTTTAGTCCATCTGAAGTCGACTGTCGGACAAGTCTAAGTCCGCTGATAAATGGCTGGTCTCGTCAGCCGGTGGCTCGTTACAAAACTTTATTATGAAATCTGCCCGAACAGACATTGACGAATGAGAAGTGGCGAGAACTAGTAGACGGGATGACGAGCTTTGACTTAGCTTGGGCTAATTGAAGGAAAAACATCGGCTTGTTTGTAATTCTTTCATCTATCAGAATTAACTAAATGCAAAAGGGCACTTATAAATCATGTAATAGAAGAAAATGCATGATTAAAATAATAGAGTATATCATCATTAAAACAAAAGAATACTTAAAAAAAACTGCCAATTATCATTTGTCTTTAACCGAAACTTCTATTGTAATAAATACTATTTCTCTCTTAAAAATAAAGTTTTCGATTTGAATTTTTTGGGCTGATGTACGATGAATTAGACGCAAAAGCTGCATACAAGAATACCTTATTGACACTTCCGGTTTTTCCGAAAACTATAGCAATTCTGTTATTTTAAATACAGGGTTATGATCTCATTTTGAAATTGTACGAAAAATTCTACGTATAACATGTTTATCACATGACATACCTATCTATGACAGTTTCCGAGAAACATGGTCATTTCCACAGCAAACAATTGAAGGTTTAGAATTTCAAATATCAGTAAATTATCTTATTTTTATGAAACACCGCCGTGACAAAAAATCTCTTTCGGTTAAATGGCAGTGGTACGAAATTTCAATTTGAAATATCTGTCACTGGAATAATTTTAATGGAAAACCCTAAAATGAACCCCAAAATCAAAATTTTCATTATATTTATATTACTTTTTATTTATACATTCCTACACCTAAATCTAACAGTTTTAAGTTAGTTAAACTCTTCTAAAAGACAAACTACACTCGCTACTATCCATAATTAAGAGAGCGCAAAACTAAAGGTGACTGACTATATTTATTATTATAAAATAAGATCATAGGCAACCATGGAAAAGAATGCAATAATTGTCTTGTCTTGTGCGAAAAGCGATGCCATTTTTAGTACTACCTAAATATATAGTTGACAGTTTGAATTCGCATTATCCTAAAATGTATCTTAAATTAAACCTCTTAGTTAACTTTTAAACAACCTTTTTGTTTGTGCCAAAATTGTCATTTTTCTTAAGAGAACGTCAAACTGATATGACTTTAATTTGCGATGAAACAAGAAAAAATAAGAGAGAACTACAGCTTTGTATGCACAAAGGTTTTCCCAAAGAGTTTATCCAAGCAAAACTATTTTCCTTGTGTGGAAAATCATCTAAAAAGGGAAGGTGGCCATCATATTTTTACATATTTTAAAATATATAAAAATATATGGTAAAATTTGGGTTGCCACGTACCTTTGTTACACCCAGTATAAGAATAAATTAAATATATTAAAAATTCAGGCATTTGTCAAAACCTTTATATATATATTTTTTTGTAAAGCCAACATTTTAAAAATTAAGGGGGATTTTATCAGGCACCTCGTTTAATATTTTAGCAGATGAATTATGAAAAATTGCCCGAATGTAATACATGTTGCTAAATAGATTTGAAGACAATTAATATTAAAATTGAAGATATAGTTTAATACATATGTTGCTTTCTAGAAAAAATATTGAAAATGATAAGAAAAAACATTAAAGCATTCGGACAATAGCAAATTCCAACTAATTCTCACTAAGTACAACATCCTGGGCTAGCTGAGCATTTTTACCGATTCTCGAAAAAACAGTGTGTTTTTTTAAATAGCAAATAATACATTTGAAAGTTCTCTTGCCCTCTAAGTGTTGCGAATGGATAGTGGGAATCCGTTAAGTTGCATAAAACCAGCAGTAAATGCAAAGAAAATCTTCCAACTGCAAAAGCTGATGAGATGCTTTTTGAGCAAAAGACAATGTTACATATGAAAATCTTTATTTCCTTTAGGAAGGTAATTTCAAAAAATTCTGTTAAAAAATGCTGTTTGCCAATTACTAGATGGGTGATATCATCACCCTCCGAGGTTCTTCACGTTTCATGGACCGGAGTCAACTACTAAAAGTGTAGTACTAATTCAAGATGGTAGAACAAAATAGCCAAATAAAATGTTTATTATAGTGAAAAAATCACGTTTCAGCATTCCTAGATGCCAAAAAAATATGTTTTATCAATTCCGTCAGTCCGTCTGTCGATCTCTCTGTCTATCTATCAGTTAGTGGCATACTTACCAAATTGACTTTTGAAATGTTGGTCAAAAATTAAGGGTCACATGGGGATGATCTGGTAATATTTTGATGAAAATCCTATATGGCAGAACAAAATGGCGGCCTAGAGAAATGTTAAAAAAAATATTAACTATTCAACAATTTCTCTCAGTTTTTGCACAAACATCCAAGTATTATGTTGGAATCAGCTAGTAAAACTTTGGTACCAATCCAAGATGGCGGAACATAATAAAAGCATAACAAAATATTTAAAAATTCAGACTGAAAAACTACTTAATGGATTGATTTCAAATTATCTGCCTTAACTAATTGTGGCATAGGGATCAACTAAAAACAACAAATAAAGTGTTTGTTATTGTGAAAAAATCACCCGCTCAGGTTTTACATATCTTCACGTTTTAGCGTCCCTAGATGCCAAAAAATAGGTTTTATTAATTCCGTCAGTCCGTTTGTCGGTCTGTCTGCCTGTGTATCTGTCTGTCAATTGGCAGCATAGCTTAAAAACTACTTAGCAGATTGACATCAAATTTTAGTCACAAATTAAAAGTCATATGGGGATGACCTGGTAATATGTTGGTGAAAATCCATTATAGGGTTACCATGTTAAAAAAATTATTGCTAGAAAAACTAGTTATCCAATTTACCTCAAATTTTGCACAAAAAAAGTGTTATATAGGAATGATCTGGTAATATTTTGATATGAATCCAAGATGGCAAAACAAAATACCGGCCTAGTAACATATTTAAAAAATCAGCCTAAAAATACTCCTTTTTAAATTAATTTCAATTTTTGTGCAAGAATATAGAGATAAACCGGTAAAGCTTTTGTACGAATTTAAGATGGCGAAACAAAATGGCGGCCAAGAAAAATTTTTAAAAAATCAACGCAAAAAAATCTTGTTCAATTGACTTTAAATTTTTCAGAAAAATTAAATGTGAAAATATGATAAACTGGTACGAATTCAACATGACGTAACAAATGTCAAATACGGCATAGGTAGAAAGAAACTAGTAAAATATTGGGATGATGGAATAAAATGGCGTCTATTAAAAATGTTCGAAAAGACAGTATATGTAAAACGTATATACTGTGACTATGTACTGAACTAAATTGTGTCACACTTCAATGTTCCTAAGAAATAGAAAAAAATCATAACGAGAGAAGTTCCGGGTAAAGGAGGTTTACCGATTTTTTTTAATCTCTCCGTATCCCCAACATGGCTACTTAATGACTACAAAGGTATTTACTCTAATCATTTTGTATATACTTTGTTTTATAAAGTACATAGGTAAATCTATATAAAATTAAAGCTATTAAATCAAATAGTCAATAACAAGTTTATTTCTCAATCAACAAAAGTACCTGAACTGTGGCACTAGAAGGAGCTAAGTAAATAATAGTCAACTGGCTAATGTTAATTTCGACTTATACAATAGTAAGGATGCTTTTTTGCGGTTTGGATTGGAACTTGTTGTACAGTCTTTGTGTTGCCTTATCTATTTTAAAATAACAAAAAAAATCGAAAAAGACTTTTTTTTTAGGCTGAGTTGCTGTTCACCAATAATACTAAAAAACATAATACAAAATTAAACAGCCTAAAAGCCCAAAAAATATTAAAATGTTTGTAAGATTTTAATAATGTATCAACTTACTTAGTGCCTATGTGGCAACGTTTACATCCCATCTTTCAGTGTGATAAACTAGCACAGTTTCCGGACTCCAACCGGGCGATAAATCAGGACTGGATCGGTGAGTTATGAGATTTGGCCTAGCTCAGGGCCGCAGTGTGACCCTTGAGTGGTTTTTCATGTCGGAAGACAAGTTCAAGTGGAAATTCTGCTGTAAGATAAATAGTTTTGTTTTCTTTACCTCTGGATAACTATCTAAATAATTATAAAAAGGGACTTTATTTTTCACAGGTATTTAAAATATTAAATAATTAAGTCAATATTTAAACTAATACACTGAAAATAATGATTAATTAATTTAACGTATGTGCGCAGAAACTAGAGACTGAATTTAAGTTTCTTATCGGAATTTATGTAGCGATACTGATTACATTTTCACTTTTGTTATATAGAGAAATTTGGCTACACTACCTACAGTATTGTATAATTTTCATATGTTTTATTCTGTATAAATATGCAAGTGCATTGTAGCCATCCATGTGTGAATTTGGTACGTTTCGTTTAGAACTATATTGTTCTTTTGAACGCTGGACTGTTTCATAGGATAAGGCATAGGGATTTCTGATCTTCGTGGTATGTATAATAAATAAAATGCGCGTATATTATACTGCAGGATAATCGGTTCGCCCAGTTCAATTTTCTAACGGAAATTTGAGGAACTATATTCCCAGAACAAATAAATATATCGAGGTCGACTTTTCACGTCTTCTAAGGAATTAATATTAGAGATTTAGTGACAATATCGTAGGAAGGTAAACACAATATATAGGTACAGGGTGTTAACTAAGACCTTTGCAAAAATTCGAAATTTTATTTCTACCGAGAATTAAAAGGACTAATATTTTATACCGAGATAGTCAATGCTATAAGGCTAATTGGTAATATTTTAATTAGTTGTTGTTCAGTAACTCTTTAAAGATTTATCAATAAACGCTTATAAATTTATTCGACTCGGGTAAGTGATGTTGATTGAGCATTATTTATATGTTTATCTTTTAATTTTCTCCGGCTAATTGAAAATGCAATAATTGTTCATTTATTAAATAAAATTAGTTCGGCGACACAGCTAAAGGAGCTCGTAAGGAGAAAAATATAGCGGTCAAAGAAAAATAACTATATTGTTTTAGAAGTTAAATCGTTGCGAGATAGAAAGCATTTATACTAGGTAAAGGAAATACTTTATTTCACAACTACCATCATATATTGCCCTTCTTAGTTACATATATTTTTTTGAGAAGATTTATAATTAAAAACATATTTTATGTTTATAATGAATTGAAATGTAGACATTTTCAATATAACATATGAGCTCCAAAAAAATCAAATTCTTTTGATGCCAAGTTTAAGAATTTTCTCAAAAGAACTTATGCAATATTATAATGTTAATAAACACATATAACCTCTGATAAAATTTTACTTGGTAGAAAATGTATACATTAATTTATAAATGCTATAAGATCTATCAATCTCCTATTAAAATATGAATTATTCCAAGATTACCAGATAATGAGATCAACCCCGAAATCAATATATTAAAAGATATTAAAAAAAAATAGTTTAAAAAAAATTATGTTTATTCACAATTTCCCAAATATAAGACAAATGAGCTTGAAAACTAAAAATGAGAAAAAGGACATGAGCTTCTGTAAGTTTAATGATAGTTACCTTTTTTTTTTAAGCAGCTGATCTATAGTCAGTACAATGTAATCTGAAGGGATTGTGATCCTTGCGGAACAAACAATGAAACCCAATATACCTGATCGGTTGGTAGTGCTCCGATCAAAAACTTTTAGGTACATCGTAATCATGACTATTAATTAATAAAATATAAAATACCTTCTTCAAAATGAACTGATTTCAAATTTCAATATTACAAGAACAGCAATAATATATAAATATATATATATATATATATATATATATATATATATATATATATATATATATATATATTTATATTTATGGTAACAATGAAAATTATAACCTTTAGAGAATATTAATATAATATTTTTATTTATTTAAATAAATATGTATCAAATAATAAAGAAAATTCTCAACTTCAACAAATAACAACTTAATATAATTTATTCTAATAATAATAAGACAGTATTATCGGAATAAGAATAACTTCTCTGTAATTCCTAGATGGGGCAGTCTTTTGAATTTGAATAATGAGGCTTTTCCGTTCTACATTATCATCTCTATATCTCAAGTTAGGTCCCTAAACTAAAATCCTGCCATACATATCTATGAAAGGACAATTTTTTTCCATTGGTCTCTCTAGCCAGTGCTATTTTGGACCCCTTCCATTCGAGCAGCTCGATGCTAAGTAAATAATTAATTTAACAAAAAAAAATCACATTCAAAATATTTATTGTGATAATTAATATCATTTAAATAAACAGAAAATTATACCTTAAATTTATCGATTTGGATATTTTTTGCACGTATGTGGGATAGTTACGAATTGCAAAACTTTCTGCTATTGACCAAGTCACCGTTGAAAACAAATTCGTAATGCAGGGTTTGACATTATTATAAAGAAAACTTTTGCCCTGTCATAATTCAATAATATTGCCTTTATTTGCCATAGTCGCACTTAATAATGCTTAAATTAAGTTTAAATGAGAGATGTAATTAATTGTATTTGTCTTTTAAATGACAGAATGAGTGTATCCACCATTTACAATCTTAGCCGAAAAATAATTGGTAGACTCATAAATCAATTTAACATAAATGGCCTATAAACTTTGGCTACCATTGTGGGCGTCAAAAGAAAACTGAACAACGAGAAGAATGATTTTGAAGCAAAGACGTACAGGGTCATCCAACGAGGAGCGAACAGCGCCTTTTTTCAACTATAATTTCACGTATTAAAAAACTGAGGTAGGCATTGCATGTAACTTTTCTATGTAGATTTGGAAAATGCCATAAAAAAACACTTGAACTGAAAACAAATGAGCTATGACATAAACGTAGTATTTTTTAAATGATAGGTCCTCTTCTTTATTGCATTTTTGATATCCTGGCATTTTTTACGTCTGTTGCGACAGGAAACTTTTATATGTCTCACGTTTGACACATACAAATAATTTAAAACAATTATTTTATTGCCACTTTCTAGAAATATATAATAAAAAATTAAAGCAGGTATTATACACTCGTTAATTGAACTCTCAAAACATCAAGGTTTTCTTTGAGTGGTTTAATTTATTACTTATTTAAGAATACCGGGTAGCTATTTAAAAAATACTACTCAGTAATAATACATTAAACAAAACTCAAAGTCTGACTTCCAGTGAGTATTTAAATCGTTTATTAGCACAAGATTTAATACATTTTGAAAAATACATATATTATATATTCATGTTTAACAAGTTAATTAACCCATCGTCACTTTGTAAGCAAAAATAGATGCCTCAGATAATTAGACCTCCCTAATACCTGGCAAAATAAATAGGGTAACGCAATTAAAATAAGGACTGTTATTTCTAAAAGTTTGAATTTAGTGTAATATGATTTATAAAACAATTATCAAGATTTACGTAAAAAATGCAGGAATTCGAAATATTAAATAAAAAATAGGTCCTTCCCTTGAAAAAATACTGTGTTTATGTCATAACTAATTTGTTTTCCGTTCTGTTTTTTTATTAAATGTTTCCGATTCTGTATAGAAAGTTAAACCTTATGGCTATTTCAGTTTTTCAATATGGAACATTCCTGCTGAAAAAAAAGTCATGTTCAGGCCCGCTGGATGATCCTGAACATAGAGATCGCCTTTAATGTGCAAGAAAACATAACACTAACCTTAAGAGACAAACTTTAGTTATGGTGTATAGTATATATCGCACGATAACAAGAACCTTTAGTCGTAATAATTTAACGTTCTTATCTACAAAATTATTCTTTAGTTCAACTAAAATATTCACTTTAAAAAGAATATGATTTTTTTTGTAAAATGCCATGCAAAACATCTAGCAGCTTAAAAGAAGTGAGCACAAAATCGCTTTAGCTGGAGAGTGGAATGTAAAAGTTGCCTTTTTGTAAATGACCCTGTACCTAGGAATCAATCGTAGAGTGCAAGAAATCACAACACTAGGTTTAAGAGACAAACTGGAATTATAGTGTCTAATCTCCCAATAACAAGAACACATAATTGTAATCATTTAAGGTACTTATCTACATAATTATTTTTCGGTTCAATTAAATGTTTACACTAAACATTGTATGAATTTTTTGTAAAATGTTTTTTTTTATTTTAGGGCATCGAAAAGCTTAAATGGAATGGACACAAAATCGCAATAGCTGGAGAGAGGAATGTTAAAGTTGAAATATACCCCAAGAATACATAAACAATTTAGCCTTAAATACGCCCTGTGGATGCCAAGAGGTTCGCAGTCTTGGAGGATGTCCGAATAAATATTAGAACTTAATTTTTGCGATCGTAACTGTTTCAGTAAAGTTAAAGGACCTCTAAAAATCATAACCGTGAAATTTTGTTAAAAGACATAATTTTGACGCATCCTATATTGAGTAAAAAACAATTTTTTGTGAATATTTTTTTTTACAATTTGACATATCTGACACCGCTGAAAAATTGGTAATAAAACTGTGATTAAAGTCCACTGCTCACTATTTTGTTAAAAGACATAATTTTGACGCATCCTATATTGAGTAAAAAACAATTTTTTGTGAATATTTTTTTTTACAATTTGACATATCTGACACCGCTGACAAATTGGTAATAAAACTGTGATTAAAGTCCACTGCTCACTATTCGGTTCGATTCGTCCATTCATATGAATTAACGAATGGGCGAATCATTGAATGGACGAATATTTCATCTACTCTATTTATCAATTTTTAAGCCCGCTAGTTTCTGTTCGTTGATTCCTGCGCGTAGTGTGAAGGGTCCCGTTCCGTTCGATTTGTTGCGCGGCAATACCGTCTTTTGAGCGAATAATCAAGTAGGCTTTGATCTCGGCGAACCATTCGTTCTAAACTAATCTTTTGATTTTGGGTATTTTAGTAAAAATTGATCTGAATTGATCTGAAGTGTGGATGAAATATTCGTCAATTCGTTGATTCGCCCATTGAATCGAATGAAAGAATCGAACCGACGAATCGGATAGTGAGTAACGGGCTTTATTTACTATGCTAGCATGGATTTCATACGTTTCAATGTTTAAAAATGCACGAAAAACAAAAGATTAGATTCGAACGAATGGTTCGCCGAGATCAAAGCCTACTTGATTATTCCCGCAAGAGACGAAATCTACGCGTAACGAATCGAACGGATGTCAAAGTCAAAGTCAAATATGCTTTATTATCATAAAGAAATTCTCATCGACAAAGCTTTAAGTTAACCTAATAGTACGAGACAATAATAAAATATGTTGTATAAATATGAATAAAAAAAGTGAAACAACACGTTACATGCAAAAATTGATTAAAACGCTATTACAATCACAATAAAGAACGCATACGTGATGCACTAACAGTAAAAAAAAAAGATTTATAAATATAAAATAAAAAGAGGTAACTAAATATTTATTTAGTATCTTAAATTTATTTGCCTTAACTCAGTACGAAGAAGAAAACAAGGATCGATACATGTCGAAATGAACTGGAAAAGAATTCGTCAAGACTATAATAAGCCCCTTGTACCAATATTCTTTTGACATCCTTTTTAAATTTTATTGGTGTTTGGAGATCATTCAATTGCACGGGTAGGTATTTAAAAATCTTTAAGCCGTCGTAAATAACTGACTTTTGTAATTGATGGTATCGGCAAAGGTAAGTTATGGTGTTGGCGGGTATGATATTGGGAATCAGTGATCACAAACATACGACGATATTTAAAGATTAGACAAACAGTTTCAAGTATAAACAATGAAGTCAATGTTAGAGTTTTTTTTGCACAAATAGTGGTCCGCAAGAATCCGTAAATTTAGCTCCACAAAGGTATCTTACCGCTCGGTTTTGCAGGACAAGTATCAGATTTAGTCGCTTCTGATTAGACACGCCCGAAATGTAATGCCGTATTTTAGATGAGATTCTACCAGAGCGTGATAAACTGCGTCTATGTTAGGACCAAGTTCATTCACTGCAACTTTAACCGCATGGTGAACCGGACCCTCCACACTATGCGGCCGAATGAACGAATGGACGAATCAACGAATAATAAGTAGAGGACTTAAGTGTCTTTCTATTTAATACACTTGCAAAAATCATTCAAATTGTGTCAGCCTGTAACTATGACCAAAGAAAACTAAAAACCGTTTAGAGACACTGATGTAAGATATGTTGTCAAGGTGTTACAATTTGTAAAGATATTTAAGTTAATCGAGAATGTATTAAAAATATCTTTAATGTGGTATAAAGAAACAATTTTTTTTGACAACCTGTATAATTTAAAATATCTTCTTTGGTACTTGATCAGTTAAAGATGTATAAAAATTCTGTAGAAAAAAATCAAAATTAGGGAATAATGATTCTTGGGATTAGACCGTGTCAAAATGGAATCACTTTGTTTCGCCTTCGATTTCACGAGGCTTCTTTACTTGACGAGATCGGAATACTGAATTCAGAATTTTAATTCAATAATTTTACGCTATCTAATTCCCTTTAATTTATCATTTGGAGTAGGGTAAAGTGGTGAAATGCGCCCCACCGGGGAATACGCCCCAGTGTCGGTGACAAAAATTCCGTCCGGCAGTCGCCATAGTAGGGTCAACAATCACCTGTTGTTTAATTGGTAGAGACGGTGTGTGTGCATTTAGTGTCATTTTCTACGTTCAGTTTCGGAAAATATTCACATTTAGATTGACCAACATCCGTTTAGTGTTCATCAAATTTCAAGGTATGTACCTATTATATATATATATATATATATATATATATATATATATATATATATATATATATATATCCATAAAGATATTTGCACTTTTACAAGCGCTTTTAGTAAATATGATTCATAACCCATAAATTGTCATAAGTTCGTTCAATTCATAGTTCCTAGCAGTCTGATACAGAGGTGAGGTGTTTTTCACCAGTGTTTGGGAAATGCGACCCAGTAAAATAGGTGAAAAACGCCCCATTATGATAGGAGTATTTATATTATTATAATACCATTTTCTTCACAGAATATGAGTAAAATATACATTTGCATGACTACCCCAGCGACATTTAGTGAAGATGTATTGGCAGAGGCTATGAAAAAAGTCTTATCACGAGAAATGGGCGTAAATTAAGCAAGCAGAGCCTATGGAATGGCATCTCGAATTTTGAGACGGCATTTGCTATCCAAAAGTTTAAAAGTACGCTTAGGTCGGTATCCAGAATTAGAAACTGAACATGAAAGAAGATTTACCTTGCACATAAAGGCCCTTGAAAAGTTGGTTTTGCTCCAGATTTTTCATCAGTAAAAAAAATGGCTTCTTCATTTGCAGAAAAGCCAGGTATAAATCACCGTTTCTCCAAAGAAACAAAATCAGCTGGAGACGACTGGTTCCATGGATTTTTGCGCCATAATAAAGATCTTAGCATAAAGAAGCCTGAGGGGATGTCACTTGCTAGGGCTCGAGGGATGAACAGAACAGATGTTAGTAATTTTTTTACTCTCCTGCTTGAAGTCCTTAAGACAAATAACTTGCTTGATAAACCAGGAAAAATATTCAGTATTGGTAGACGGTCATTCAGATCAACAGAGAACCAGGAAAAGTAGTAGCGATAAAAGATACAGATGTTTATTCATTGACGGCATCAGAAAGAGGAGAAAATGTTCCTTTAATCTCATGCTGCAGCGCAGAAAGATATTTTTTACCTCGGGTTTTGATTTTCAAAGGCAAATATCAAAAAGATGAATATATAGATGGTCTTCCCCCAGGTTCAGGTGTACTAATGAATTTCAAATCGTCATATATTAATTAAGACTTATTTGGAAAATGGTTCAAAGATTATTTTTTGCCAAAAAACGGTAACGGAAAAGTCCTATTAATATTGGACGGGCTCACATCCCACTGTAATGCTATTGAGTTACTTGATGTAGCTGTTTAAAATGATGTAGTTTTCTCGTGTTTGCCCAGCCACACAAACCTTTGATAGGGCATTTTTAAACCACTAAAAACATTTCTTTCAAGAAGCAAAGAATTGGATGATCCAAAATAAAAATAGGAAACTATCAAGAACAAAGATTTTCTAGATTAATTGGTAATTAATGTTTAGAATAAGGTTGCAACTGTAGTCAATGCCACAGCGGGTTTTAGAGCTTGTGGGATCTATCCATATAATTCGCAAGCAATCCCAGAACACTTTTTTCTATTTTCGATGCAAGTTTTAATGCTTCTGCCTTAAATGAAATCCCGTCAACATCAAGCAACTTACATCTTACCAAGGACCAGACGCATCTGAACTTTCAAGGTTGTGCTAGAAATAAAAAAGACTTGCGTCTTATTGCCATAAATGAACTTATTCCATCAAAATCAAACAGCTTTTCATTCACTCACAAATAGCCAGGCCTAGCTGAACCTTTAACTTTAGGTTGTGTTAGAAGCTTAGGTGTTCATAAAGCCTCTGTTAATACTTTGAACTCATTAAGCGGTTCGGAAAGTTCATCAGTTTCAGGTAACGAAGAAACTCCTTCAAAGTTCTTAAGAGAAGATAACCTTCTGTTCTGTTCCTTTTATCCCTCATACAACTTACAAAAGAAAACAACATGCTTTAAAGCTAAAATCCCCTGAAAATCGTGTTGAAAGACGAGTTTTTGCAGAGAAAAACAGAAAAAATTTAAAGAAAAAAGAAAAAAGTAAATATATTAAAAAAATCAACTAAAAGAAAAACGTTAAATTGATAACAAGGAAGAAAAGGATTTCAGCTTCTTCTAGCTCTGAAAGTGAACCATTTTTTGACTCGTCTGATGAGTTATCTGGTGAAACTGACGACTTCTGTGTTGAATGCCACGAGTATTACCGTTCTACCAGGTCAAAAGTTGACTGGATTCAATGTTTGGAGTGTAAACGCTGGCTACATGAGACCTGCACCAACCACATTGACAATAATGTGCAATAATTGTGGCGAGAAAAAAATCAAAAACACAATAAGTTTCCAAGTGGGGTGTATTCCATATATATTATTTTTTAATGTATTTTTCTTATATAAACTTCATCAAGTATTAAAATTATGTTTATTTTGGAAATTGTTCATCTTTTTCAAAAAGTGGTGCATTTTTGCCTGGTTTACCCTAGGTATATTTTAAAAAAGCTTGTATTTAAAAAGAGTCCCTTAAGTGGTTTTCGTGATAGGTCTTTTTCGCAATGGCGATCGATTTCTTCCCCTTCGTCCTTAGCTTCTATGGAACCATCTTTCATTTCGACAGTAATAAAACTGGCGTCTCAAAATTGTCATTTTGAACTTTTTAGAACCCCTTTTTTTTAAAAATCCATCAAATGACGTCAACTTCCAGTATTGTCCAAAATGTCTAAATTTGATACTTTTAATCGAACTGAAAGTGGCGACCATATGATAGATTAAAAAAAGTTCAGATATGGAAGTGCAAACATTTTTTTCTAAATTTAACGATTTAGCCAATACAGTAAATCAAAAGTTAATAGGAAAAAAATCTGCTTTAAAGATTTAAGGGGTGCTATTATTTTGTGACACTCGGTATATTTTCATATGTCACTCATTATACATAGTGAAAGGGAAATAAGTGTAAATAAACTCACAGAAAAAATTAAAGGATGCTTCATCTTGATTTTAATGACCTGTATCACATGATAGAAATAAATTTAATAACTTTCTCTTACTTTTAAAGTTGTAAGTTAATGTGTGTAACGTAGTTCGATGTTACTTAAGCAAACGGGGCGATTGGTATGCTTTTAGCTTGTGCACGCATTTATATGCTAAATTTTAAATCATTTAGAACAAGTAAGTTTTTCGCACTGATTTTTTAAACATTTTATTAAGCCGTCATTTTGTTCCACTATATTAGAATTGTATGAATATTTTATCTGTTCATTATCCTCTACGATCGACCCACGAGCAACAATACTATAAAAAAATTAAAATGTTTGTATTATTGATTAGGTAAAATTATAGTAATTAACCTTATAGTCTTTGGAAATATCGTTTTGTTGTTATCATGACAGAATGAGAAATCTATCTAACCCAAACTAAATTAAATGAAAACTGACTGTAAAAGAATAAAAATGGGGTTTTCCGAGCGTGAAAATATGACACCAGCCACGTCCTCAAAGTCATCCGTTCACTAGCTTGGAATTGAACAAGCGGCTTCTGTCTCTCGACGCTGATGATTGATGCCAGCGATTCATCATCGTTACTTCAGTCCCTGACATTCTTTCAACTTTTACTTTGTCCATAATTACGCCCCCGATGATAAATCTAGCGAAAAGTGACATGTACACTTCATCGCGTTATGGATTCGGCTTTTTCAGGGTTTTCCCACATGTTTTCGTATCTATTTTTGCTGTTTGTTGTTTAAACAATGGCATACAATTTTTAGATATGAAACTTTTAAATACATATAGCCTGTCATAAGCGTTTAACAAGATAAAAACATGAGGGTAATTATATAAAGTTTTTGTGTTATAAATACAGAAATTTCTTACATTTTTTAACGTTTTTTTTATTTAGTAATAATTTAGCCTAAATAAACGTGTTGAATTGTTAATACGAGATTGGTTTGTGCATCAT
This sequence comes from Kuschelorhynchus macadamiae, assembly GCA_030620095.1. Classification (NCBI taxonomy): domain Eukaryota; kingdom Metazoa; phylum Arthropoda; class Insecta; order Coleoptera; family Curculionidae; genus Kuschelorhynchus; species Kuschelorhynchus macadamiae. The sequence goes on along the minus strand of JAUTXW010000056.1, from coordinate 1,311,770 downwards.
GCAATGTATCCAATCTTCCTCATCGTGTGACAGTTTGTAGCATAAAAGACCTACATGTGAGTTGAATTTTATATATTATACACTTAGGAATATAGACTCAAAGCATGTTTTCTCATATTATGTTTGTTAAAACGAGTTGCAAATTATTAACAGAGACATAGACCCTGAAATATTTTTTTTGTCAACCTGCAAGGAAAAAGAGTTTTAAAATTAAGTTACGGTAAAATTTATCTATTAACGTAAACAAATTATAAACGTTTATTATGGGGTACTATCTCAGAACCTGTAAGAGTTAGTAGAAAAAGTTAAATACAAGAGTTGTTTGGTTTTACCTAATCTTTTTATTATATCATTTAGTAAATGATATAATAACTACCTTTTTTAATCATCAGTATATTTTTGAGGAAAACATTAATGGTAAATTAAAACAATTTAAATTATCATTAATAATGTTTATTAGAAAAAGAACTAGAACGTAGTACTATTCCAGTACGTTTTTGATATGTGCATCAGTTTGCTCAATACATGTTGCCTAAATTGTCTCCGTCCGCCCTATTATATGGACGTGGACCTTGAAAGCAACAACGCTATATAAAATTTTGAGATGTGGACATATCGTCGCTTACTGAAACAAGGAAGTTCTGAGATAAATGGGAAAAGAAAAAGAACTGCTGACAACTATAAAAAGAAGAAAAGCTTGTTGCCTTGGTCACATAATGAGAAACCCGAAATACCAACTGGTCCAACTATTGATCGAAGGAAAGATTGAAGGCAGAAAAGGCTTAGGTAGAAAACCAATGTCTCGGTTGAGAAATATCAGATAGTGGAATGGACTAAGACCTATAGGAGAGCTTATCCACACGGCATCGGATAGAGACATGTAGACATGTAATTGCCATCATCCAGTAGTGGATAGGGATAGGCAAACTAAAAAGAAGAAAGTGTTCTCTAGATAAGAAATAGTTTTTTTTTGCACAAAATGTCCTTCATTAGCGAGTCAGTCAAAATTAAATCACATATTCATGTATTCCCTGTAGCAATTCATTGACCGCACCCCCTAATAATCTATAAGAGTCAAGTCAAGACTCTAGGGTGGCCATGCAAGATTTCCGTTTTCTCAGATCAATTTTGGTAATATCTCGACAAGTAATTCATTATATTTCGATTCCTGTGACATGAAGAACTCTATTGGTAACACTTTGTTTTCGATAAGCTGCTGAATATCATTGCTTAAAAGCTGAAAATGTCTTACGTAATTTAAAGTTTCCCTGTAAAATACTGGTCCTAAAATTCTTGACTGTCAAATTGCGCATGAGACCTTAGCAATTTTCTTGTCCTTTATCTATTATTTTCTTTTCTTGTACATGTCTCTAGTAATGCAAATTCTTTTCATTAAATACCTCAGTCTATATGGTACAAACAATTTCATATGTTTAAATAATATTACAAAAAATTATCTCAAAAAAATGTCTATTATTATATTAAAATAGTTCAAAACTCTAATCTAACCTTCTGGTAATTCTCCAATTTCTAATTTTTGAACCGGTAAATATCTATAAATCTTCAAACAAATTTCAATAAAAATTCGTTGTAGCTACTTCTCGGGTAGTAGTTTTAGAAAATTCTTCTAAATGTAGTAATTTTTTATACAGTTTCACAACATGTATTACGCAAAATGATGCACACATCACAAACTTGCTACAATAGTACTAGTTGTTTAGTTGTTGTTTTATTAAACATTAATACCTTAAAAAAATTAATTATTTCAATATTTGCTAAATTCTAACATGTGTTGTGTCATTCTTAGCAAAACGGAGCTGTAGGAAAACATTTTTAACGATTTGTATAATTAATAATATAATATTTTTTAATTTAATAGAATTTGAGTTATTAAATTAAGAAAAAGGGAAAATTGTCTACTTCTTGATGATCACGGAATTTTCAATAAGTCTGAAGCAGTAAAGCTGAGACTCATGCCAACAGATATCTGAGATAAGGTAATATTTCATAATAAGCGGGCCACCTAATATATTTACTTCATTTTAATAAACACTGAATGTTTTATTTAACATATGTACCTCTGATTCTAGTAAATATTAGAAAAAGTCTCAAAGTATAAAATGTTATATGTATTTAAATATTTCTTTCCTAATAAAATTTTTAGAGGTATTGTAAATCCTTTAATACAATAATACTATAATTTCAAGTGAACTTATAATATATAGAACCTATACTTATGTCACTTATTTACTCATTTGTTTTTTAAATTACTATATGCCTGAATGTAAAGGTTATATACGTTGATAAAACTCATATAGATAGAAGTTACTTTGAATTGAAACGTGTTTTGTTCAACTAAAACTAACTTTACATTAAAAATTGTTTATATTTGATATTTATATTGCAACATTTTTTGTAGGAAGCTTGTATAAGGATATAATATATCGGAATAAAATAAATTTGATTTGCTTTAAGAGTAATATTATACTATTTCATAAAGTATACTCGACAAATAAACGCTTTAAATCATGCAAATTAATCTCAGTGTTTTTGTTTAGATTAGTTTATTGAGTTTACTATAGAATACATTTTTAAACCATATAATTTATGTGAAATGTGCATATTAAAATATATATTTTTAAAACCTTGATTTAGACGTTCATGTCATCATTCAAAACTCAACCACAGTTTTATTAATTTATTACGTCAAATATTCCAATATATAGTTTGTTTTGTGACAGAGAGAGCAGAATATCTTAAATAACCAGTAGTTGTAGTAGTTGGTAGAGCAACTCATATGTAAGAAAATCTTAAAGCTTTCAAATATACAGGGTGGTCATTTTAACTTGTCTACATTTTAATCTACTATATGTTTCTTATTTTTTAAGATATGAAAATGAATAAAGAAATACATTGTATAGCTATTTTTATATAACATTAAAGAAATATAAAAAATTCTGAATTGTCCTTCCTTAAAAAATCTTAATTGTCAAACATCCCTTCTTTGAACTGACACACTCTCTAAATTTTAACTTTAGTAGATAGATCTTTCTGTCTTCTAAATATACTGGATTTGACACTTTCATCTTTAAGAATAAACGAGAAAATATCCAAACAGAAAATAACCTCGATATAAAAATTCGATTTTTTTATCGCGCAGTTTTTCTCGTTTAGTTTTTAAGGTAACCGTGTCAAACCTGGTATATTTCAAATTAGGAAGAGGATCCTATTTATTCAACGTAAAACCTATAGGGTGTCTTTTTAAAAAAATGGAAGTTATATTTATATATGGCGATAACGAAAGGGATATATTATTTCGAGGTACTTAAATCGCTTTACTTAAATACCTCTATATAAACTACGTTTTTTGTTGCATTTACTTTCAATTTTTGTCAAAAGGTGCTTGAGTGATTTTTGTTTATAAATTATGTCCGATTTTTTGAAACATCCTCTATACATTTTTAAAAAATATGTAAAAAAATAAAACAAAGCATACCTGTTCAAGCGTTTTTTTGAAAAACTAACCGTTTTTTAAATAAAAAAGTAATATTTAGGGGATGGTTTCATCCCGTTGAAATTTGATATTCGAAAAATCCCTTCTTATGGCACCTCCACATCCTACAATCAACCTGTATGCCAAAATTCAGTTTTTCACGTCAAGCGGTTTGAGCAGATTCGCGATTGATCAGTGGCCCGATTTCTTGAAATGCCCTGTTTAAATTTAAGATACAAAAAATAGTGTTGAAAAAAGTCATAATATAAATCCGAGTTTAAATTGGTACAGTACAACTCTCTTACAAACTTGCTGAAAAATCTGGATTATTGTTTTAAATAGATATATTATAATTTTATTCCGCAAACGTGGTAACTATCCACGTAATTTGCTTTTTGCATCATTAAGATATCGTGAAAAATAAAAAGGTTACAGCAAATTAAAGTATAGACAAGCGAAAAAGACCACGCCATATATGTTTATTATTATCATTTAAATAAATATAGAGATACCGCACTTAAACAACTATCACTACTAACTAATCAGCGTCTGGTAACTTTAAGTTATGTAATGCATATTTTAATGCAACATGCTTATATCGAGTGGACCGTAAATGAATTATTGAATCACAAATACATAGACAATATTTATGTTAAATAGTTAGCAACAATTTGTTCCAAATAACAAATAATCAATAGCAAAGATTTCACTCAAAACGCACACTGGTATTTGAAAAGATCTTACTTTAGTCTGCTAGTTTATTTCACTTTTCTTCTTTGAACTGGAAATCACAATGACACTTTCGTTTTACCTTAATTGGACCTTAATGATACACAACAAATGAATTGTACTGTTTCCTCAACTAAACGGGTGAAATTAATTTTCTTGTGAAAATTGGTAAGGTTTCATAAGTGCACTTTTATTATGCAATAATTAATAGAGCCGCACTACTGGGTTAAAATTGTAATAGTATTAACGCCATTAGGACAAACTAAACTGGAACCAATACCAAATTAAAATCCGTTTGGGCACAAACAAGAATCATTTATTTCCTAAAACTTAGTTCACTGTTTTGACCTAATTATACTGAATTGACCTGATAAGAGATCACGCACTTGTGTTCTTAAATGAAATTTAAGCCGTACTGAATGTAAGGTTTTAGTTACCTTCCTAACGGTATGCCTGCTTTGCAAAACGAGCGAAATAGTGAACGTTGTGACAGGACATATTCCAGACAAGAATCGAAGTGTCCTTGTTATGATTTGATGCAACGTGAAGTAAACAAATTAACTAATACTCCTAACGAAAGTTCGGGAGTGAATAGTGTAATTCAATGCCGGTGGCGGTATTAGCCAACAGAGTAGTTTTTTCTGTAATCTCACTAGTGGTAAAAACCTAAGCTCTACACGGGGCTCGTTAGTATATGGCGGCCTAATGAGATCTAAAAAGAGCGAAATCGCAATCGTAGACAAGGATCGTAGTGTCCTTGTCACGTGTACGTTGGTGTAGCGTGAAATAAACATATTAACATCGGGAATTTTTGTTATATGGTAAAAGAAACTCGATTACCTAGAGCGAGTAAGGCAATTCAATAAAGAGCAAGTAGTCATTGTTTATTTATTTAATGTAATGCTCTATCGTCTTAACACGGTATATATATTCAATATAGATTCAAAATTTACTTTTTGTATAGATAGTTTATAGACGTTTTTTACTTCTCTGCAGTGTACGAAACTAAATGAAATGGTGGTGTTAATTAAACACATACTAGTTTTTCTATATGCGGGCTCTGCTTGTCAAAGAATTGTAGGATTTTTATTCATCGAACTTTCTGGCAAAAGCGATATAAAAGTTTATTTTATGGACAGGAAATTTCTAGGAATTGCTTTGGATATTGAAATTTTTAAAAATGCGACAAGTTAACGCTTGTTTTGCTGTAATACTAAAGATATAATTTTAATAATTATAATGCGAAAATTGCATTTAGCCGACTTTAGTAGAAATGTATTTATATTGATTTTTGAAAATATTGGGTGAACATGTAATTATATTAAATACGCCAGGTATTTTTTAGGTTTTTGGGAAGTCTCTTTCCCTAACAGTGAGTCTATGCAGCAATGCATTTTAAGTAGAGGTATTAGGTGGTTAATGGTGTAGTCCATCGAATTGTGCGTTAGGAAATCGGAGAAATTTTGAATAGCATAAACATTATCTGCTTTATTTATTATTATTAATTATAAAATCACTCCCATTAGCAGCAGAATATAAATGCCAGCTTGAGAAGATAACACAGAAAAATAAAAAACCATATTTTATTTCATTATCTTGGAAATGCTATTTTACCAGTCGGCACCCAGCTAAGACTTAATTAAGTATATTACAACGACGGCATTGGGGTATTGTACTGTCTTAATGCCTTAAAATTATATTTCAGTTACTAACACAACAAATACATTTTGTGTCTAGAATCAATTAATCTTATCTACATTCAATAAGAATTATTAGTACCTACCAAAATAGCTTGACGAGAAAAAGTTTGCCCCACCCCTGGATCGAAGAATGTGCCTCTTTACTTTTTTGAGCTAATTAGAGTTTATGCAACAAATTATAATGCATTATGTAAAAGCATTTCAATGCAGAAACTTTCATGTAGAAAAATTTAAAATGGCGCCATTAGGCAATTTTATATTTTTAAAATTCGCTAGCTATAAGATTTCCTTAGAATAGTCTAAATACTTCTTGAAAAACTCGTGCAAGCTGCTCAAATCTTTCTGGAAAAATCGATGTACAGGGTCGTTTTTGTTATTTCGTCACCCCTTAATTTTAAGAGATAAAATGTTAAATGTATAAGTTGCAAAGTCTATTAAATGATTATTAGAAAATTGTTATTTAAAGAATGTCTCAAAACGTGTAGCTTACCCAATATATATTTTTAAATGAGACACCCTGTATATTGAACGCTAATAAAATGAACCTCTTCTTGTTCATTAAAAATACATTCCTAAGGATATTCGAGAAACTTGAGAAAGAGATAATCACTGATAATTCCTGTTGACACCATTTTGTAGTAAAAAGTAAGTAAGAATAATCTAAGAACTAAAACAAAAGAGAAAGTATCATTCATATTTTGTTCTTTAAGCCTGGACCAGACCTTTCGACTTTGAACAAAATTATTTGAATTTAAATATGTTTAAAAATGTATTAACAAATGAAATAATTCCAACATAAGATAAGATTCTGCCAACAGAATAAAATATTGGGGTGGGACGCAACCCCCATTCCCCCTATATGTCCGTCCCTGAGTAAAACGTATCTTACCTCTTATGGCAGCGTTTTTGTCAAATTTGTCTGGATTTTTTAAAGATAAAGATATCAAACCTAGTAAGTTTTGGTGTAATATTTGACAGTTCGATAAGATTTGAACACTACATATCAAATTACGTTCAACGTGCTTGTGTAAGATTAAAACAGAGATTTGTCAATATATTTTTAGAATTTGCTGTGTGACTTTTTTGTGCTGTCTGTATTTGGTCATGGTGGCGTGGTTTACTGAAATTGTTTAATACAAGTGCAGGAAAATAAAATCCAAAAGTTAACATTTTTGCCTTGGTCTTATATACAGGATTAGAAAATTTAAAATAGGGTAAAAAGTAAAATTAATATAAGAATAAATTACGTTTCATTAGAAATCAAAGATAGTGTATGAAAATGTAATATTTGACAGTTCGAAAGTTGAAATTTTTGATTTCGTCTTATATACAGAATTCGAAAATTTGAAAGAATGTTTCATAAATTGCATTAAGCAAACTGGCAGACTATGGATGGCATTAGACAGATGCACTCAAGTAATTTGTATCATAGAATTCTTTATTTTAAGAAAACATAACAGAATCATGTTTAGTTGTGATGCTCATATAACATAAATATTCAGTTCAAAGGTTTAATAACGCCACCTCTACATAAGAATTGTCATTTTGAAAGGAGTTTTTCATATAATTTTGCTATATTATCACCTTTAAAACTAAAATTTCAGATTTCTAATTATTTATTCAGCAGCAGAAAAACAAAAGAATATAAAATATATAGATTGATCTATATTTAAGCCCGTAGTATAATTCTGTAATGCACGCAACGCCTGTTTAATTAGAGCAGGATGAATGAGCCTTTATCGTCAGTTCATCTCTGGACTTTTTTTCACAATAAAAAAATGTATGTACCTAAAAATGTATTTTATGTAATGTACATGTGAAAATAAAGACCTTGTTATTATTATTATTATTATTATTATTTTATATTATACTTATATAGTTAATAAAATTTTCTATTTCTAATTAAACAAATATTTTTGGTGGCGAATTATAAGCAGTCATGGAAGCATATGCATTGAAAATTAACAATACAAATTATCGAAAACTAACATTATTAATGAAATTGTTCTTTGTGTCTGTTTTTAAAAACCCCCTTTTTCATGTTTCTAGTTATTGACACAACATTCGTTGACATGAAAATTTATCCCATTTGGACAAACCGACAAGAAGTAATCGATGCAGATAAAAAAAATACCATACGGTCATTATGGTCGGATTGTATGTAAACTCAACATCAACGAATACGCACTCACCCAAAAAATGTTTCGCATATTAAAGTACATTGTCAACAAAGTTCTTTCTCCTTGTTTTAATAGTATTGAGCTAACTGTTTAACTAATTCACCTGGTCAGGTTAGAATAGAATTAATCCTTGACACAATGCACTTGACTAATAATATTTACAGATATAAAGTTTATAAAAATATATAAAAAAACAGATTCCTGATACCCTGTACATCTGTTGCAACATTTCTCATATTTTCTACCACTAGAGGTGTCAAAATAAGAAAGAACAGGCTTTAGAATAAAAAAAATTATCTAGATTTTAAATTTACCAACAATATGCAAAAAAACTAGTACTAGGATGTATATTTTTTGTTTGTACTGTATTTATTTTATTGAATTTATATTTTATACTTGGTTTTATGTATGCCACTTCGAATTAGATTTTTCTGCAGAGTAAATACATGCAAAGAAATAAGAGAAAAATAATACATATTATATGTACTCAGTTACGTACTAAATGATTATTTTTTATCTTTTTTTAGACTCCCTTTAGTTGTTAGACAAATATGCACAGGCAAAGATGTGAGGGTAGTTCATTTCGTTAGCGAGTGCATGAAGATAATTTTCGAAAACTAGTGTAGGGTTTACTGGATCAGGCGAAGCAAAACTCAGTAATCGCGCAAGTGTTTAGAAATAAGTTTTTTTTAATGGCACTTATTGCTCGAAGTTGCTCTCTTTCTCATCCAAATGACTCCATCAGTGCATCACATCATTCACTAGAGGAACAACTAATTAACTATATTGACCTAAACTAAATTTATTTATGTTGGTGAAAAATCAAGGATTTACATTTAGGTAAAAATCCAATAGGGCGGAACAAAATGGTAGTCTCACAAAATGTGAACTTTTTTTTGCATTTTGTGTAAATTAAGAAACTACTTATCAAACTCAACCAAAATAAATTGTGATAATGGGTTAAACTGGTAAAATTTCTGAAAAATATAATAGATTTTTCAGAAATTTTACCGGAAAAAAATGGGGTCTAATGAAATATTTATAAATTCAGGACCAAAAAACTACTTATCCAATTGACTTAAAATTTTGCACAAAACAAATGTGTTAAACAAGGATAGACTGGTAAATTTTTAGAGCGAATCATTTATGTCAAAACCACAAGGCGGTCTAATAAAATGTTTAAATATTTGGTAAATTCCTGGAATAAAATCTTTTTATGGAGGAAAATAAACATAATTAAATGCATATATTGACTGGGTATTGCAAGTAGTGGAATTCACTATCATTTTTCCCAAAAATTAGCCTTCATTCATATCCAATCCTAATCCCAAATATTCTAATTCCTTTCCTTGCAACTTTTCGCATCAACTTTCCTTTGTTAATTCAAATTATTTGTCTTCTTTTTTTTTCAGTTCGCCTAACATATTTGGTATAGGTCAATGGTAATCAACCAAGAGGTACAGAAACTTGACTTTCTCTTTCTGTTCTGATGTCAAGACGGCCAGAATAAAAAATGTCTATAAATAATATTACAAATATAATGAGATTTGTATATGTCGACATCAAATCTGTTCTAAAATGTCTAATATTTATTTAATTTGCTGAAAAATATTTATTTCACTTAATTTGCTGAAATAAAGGAGGAGGATCCCGTTTTGTCCAAAATGACTAGCATTTTAGGCAATTATGGGTTTCACTGTTTGATAACGAGATATACATATCGTCAACCTTTGATAACGAGATATACATATCGTCAAGCATCATAGACAATATAAATATTTAATATAACGACTGAATTTTGTCTTAATCTGTTTCTGTGCTTTCGAGTATTTTTAATCTTTAATAACATCATTTCGTATCGATTGTCGGTAAAATGACAAAAACCTTCTAAAACTCCTTCATTTATTATCTTCGTTTTAGCCCGATAATCCAATCTATCAATGGAGCCGTGTTACGGGAAAACATATAACATGAGTCACACGGCCTCGAGGGCCTGTCGCCGCAAAAATATCTCCGGATAATCGAAACAAAAACAGTCATAATGGAGATCGGGACAGACTGTGGGATATTAATCGGTTCGCAGGAAGTCAAACGGAAATTGCAGGCCTGCAGGGCATCGGGTCGTATCTATACTAATTGGAACAAGTGGATTATATAATCGTTGGTATTCTAGTTTATAGTAGCAGATAAAGACAGACACAAAAACAAATACGAATTAATACAAAATACAAACAAAAACGAATGCTAGTTCTGCTAGAAGGCAATTATAGAAAAATAAAACACAAAACATATTAAAATAAGAAACACTTTTACATTATATATCTACCCCAAAGAAAGCATCTACTCCATTGTCATATTAAACACCAGTAATCAACTTTCTCTTATCGCCACAATGGTAACTTTTTCTCAGACGGTTGCTAACTACAACGAATTGAAATTTTTAAGGATTTGACCAACGTCATTTTTTCATAAGATTTGGTCTTTCTAGATCTATATCGGGCTAAAAACTGCGCCTTCTCAATATTTTTATTCTGTCGTCGCGTCCTCCTCTTCGCTCCCCTTGAAAAAGTTATAGATTTCTTAAAATATTAAAAATTTCTGCACTTTTCCAAACTCGATTTTAGCCAGTTTCTTGACCTATAACAAAAAAAAATTAAATATGTCTTGTAAAAAAATATGGAGCATTTGACATGCCCACTCGTTTTTGTCCTAGAAGTACCGATATTGCATGGGTATATTCGCCTTTAGTGAGCTTTTCAATTTTATATCTATCACTATGAAATATAAAAATTACTATTTCTGTATGTTGGATAAAGTACCGTACTACTTCCACCAATTTGATTTTTTCTAGATACCTCGGGAATATACTAATCCTCTGATACCTCACTCATAAAAATTGTTCCAGGCGTTTAGCCTGTAGATGGTTACAAAAAATAAACAATGCATAATATACATATTTACTTACGCACATGTCACATATATAAATGACTGTTAAACACATTATCCTGGTTTGCATGCGCAGTAGAGTAAAGATCAATCTCCTACTTTTGATTTATATGTATATATATATTTATATATATATATATATATATATATATATATATATATATATATATATATATATACGTACAACAAATAATTGAAGAGTAGATGTAAACACACTATGTAACACATTTTTAATAATTCAGAAAATTAAATAAAACAGTGTCACATTCACAATTCAAGACTTATACGGAGACAAACAAGAAACTAATATTAATAAAAATGAATTTATCTGCGGAAATAAAGGAACAGTTGAAAACTATCTTATTAAGGGGCCCGACTCAGTTTTTTAAAATTTTCGTTTCTTTTAATTTACATGTTATTTAATAATGTTATGGTATATTTTACTAAGTTGTTTTGTATCAGTTTTTGCATTGATTGAGTTTTTATTCTTTTGTATTTCTATCATTTCATAGAATTCTCTCCTTTTTTGGTGGTTTTCGGTCTTTAAAATTTTTACATTATTAAAATCGAATGTATAATAATAATATGTTTTGTTAGTGCCGTTTTATTCTTTTTGTTATACTTGTAGTTTACTATTATTATGTTTATTGCAATCCTTACAGGGAATTTCATAAACTATATGAGTTCTTTTTTCTTTAGGAATTTTTAATTTTAGTTTACTAAAGTTATTTTTTCATAGGTTATTGCCTTTGTGACTAACTGTAATGTTATGTTTTTTAAATACATTTTGTAAATTTTCCGATATTTTGGGTATATTTGGAAGAGACACGTATTTTGTGTTTCCTTTATTAAGATTTAAATTTTTGTTTGATGGATGGTTTGTGTTGTAAAATTTATGGATTCTCTTCTTAAAAATGTTGTTAGCAATTTTGTCTGGATAGTTGGTGATTTTTAGAGCTTGTTTTGCCTTTTCTATAGACTTTTTTCTATATTCGGTGTTCGATAATTTGAAAGTTCTATCCACAAAACCCTATTAACACAGAAACCTGAAGAAAAAAGATACATGCAAGTCGATATTTTTAAGAATTGATTCCTCCAGATCTTCCAGGACTAATTGGGCAATCACGCTGGAAATTGATGCTCCCTAGCAAAAACAAGTTATTAGTAAAAAATGGAACCAGATAAAAAATTATACTGATGTTCCACTTCACAAATTCTTAAATGCAGTTGAGCTCACACTGAATTCCACATATTTTTTATACAACGATAAATTCTACAAACAGGTTGATGGTTGTGATGAACAAACAATTCCTAGCAGTAAAGAAACATAAATTATAAAAATATTAAATTTAGATTTTGAGCAAGAGATGATATTTTGATTTTTTTTAAAGCTGGTTTTAAAGCGCAACAATGAGCAGGGTAAGATCTCTTCAAATATCAGAAATTTTAGGAATTTCTGCTGAACAATCTCAAGGCAGTTAATATGTTTTTCATAAACGAGATTCAATATTAGCGATCCGTATTCCTCAATTATCTACCTCGACACGCTCTAATATTGTGTTTTCTGAAGACAGTTATAAATGAATAATTTCTTTTTATTATAATACCCTAATCTTCCAAATATTTAAAGTAAAGTGAATATTTGGCTACCCTACACAAATTGACTATTATGTTTTCAATCTAAAGCAATAAGAATTTTAATTAAACTAGGGATTGCATTCATTCTGTGGCGTACCTACACCCCCAACAATGCAGGGGGCACTGCTGTTAGGATGTGGGGGGATGTCTGGTGATAACGTGCGATGATGCCAAGGGGGATTATTCGAAACATCATTAGGGATGTTTTTTTGTTCAAACTTTTAATTAGATGTCTTAATTTAGTCTTCCAAGTAAGCAAATTTTTCTTTATTATAGGGGAACACTAGAGATAAAACAATTAAGATCTTAAAGATACATAATTTCTCTTAATAAATAGTTTCATGCAATATCCAACTAATTATTTGTCTCCAAGATTAGACTAAAAATGTAAAAGAACTACGAAAAACAAATTGAATAGAAATTGCTTCAGGCAGAGCGATAGCTATAACAACTAGACAATAAAGCTTGCTTGATTAGAGATAGTGGCTGATAGTTAAGGTTTTTGTTTAAACCACAAGAGACTAAAATTTCGCAAGATTATAGTTGTTATATAAACATTTATAAGAATAATATCCATCGGCACAAATATTAATATTGCTTATAGTTAAACAACACAAAACCTTAAAAATAAAGGACTAGCGAAACAATACCACTATAACTCATATGAAATAAAATATGGTTACAAAGGCGTCGTGAGAATCTGCGGGCCGTCTTCTGAGACACCTAAGAAGAAAAATCAATCAATGATGAACTGATGATTAAGAAAAATTCATTTCTAAGACAACAACAAAACCAGGCAAATTCAGGATCGATACTTAGTCCTTTCATCGTTACGTAATCGGATCTCAAGAGCAAAGAATCTTCAAATTATTCTAAGAATGACTCACACAATTAAAATTTGCAAACAGACAATACGAGATCGATTAATAGAAGCGAATCTGAGACCTTAAAAATCTGTGTGAAAACGCGCTTTACCAGGAGATTAGAAAATACACCGTTTAAATTATGCTCGTATATTTTTGACTTGACAATTTCGACAACGGAAACTAGTACTCTTTACAGATGAGTAAAGACTCATTCTTATCGTTGCGAGTACATACCGTACTGCCGCACTACGAGAAGTACTGATATTTAGTAGAGGCTCGGTAATCATTTGAAACGGGGATCAGTATTGAACGAAAAACCGATCTGTGGTCATCAGGCATGGCAGGAGAATCTAAACACCTACTGTGCTAGTGGAGCACATCACGTTTACACAAGACAACGCCCGAGCACACACATATTGAAAAAAATACTATTAACTTCCTTCAAGAACAAGGTATTCGAAACATGGATTGGCCTGCGATGAGTCCAGATCTGAGCTCCATCGAAGAAGTGTGAGATTTGTTAGATAGAGGTGTTAGGAGGCGTTCAAATGCACCTCAAACTCTGCAACAGCTTAAAGAAGCTTTAGTTGAAATTAGGAAAGTAAACAATAAGAGGAACTTCGAAAACAACACAGAGTTGTACATACGAAATCCTTGGATCGTCATTTTGTTTTATTGTAGTTTCTTAAAATGTGCAAAATTTATAACAGGGGATAAATGAATGATTAAATTTTGCATCTATGTTTTTTGAATTGAATACTATGGAAAACTTCCTCTAATTTTTTGAACAGCGTATTATTCCTGCCATAACAGTAAAAAAAACTTGACTTAACTAAACATATAGAGACGGTATTACAGATTTAACGTGTAGGCACACGACACACCTCAGACACATAATGACTGTTTCAACAATTTACGTTACTTCACGTAGTTCTTTACCTGTATATAATAATGGTTACCCTGTATATATTTGTGTGCAATTTTTGTATTTCTTCTAGTGCAGGTCTAGTTTCCCTTACTAATAAAACCAATAATTAATTGAACATATTGACACGATCGGGCTTCAAGGCGGGGAATTGTTGACTGTCAAAAGGTAGCCGACGACTTTATTTATTGATGGCCGTACACCGCGACCCTGTGACAGATAAATCTGTCCGCCGATGATATGTTTATTGTCGTTATTTATTATATTTCCAGCGAGCGGAGGCCCGATAATACATTTTGCAGATTGTGGCATGATTTATCGGCTATTGTGTGTATGTCGTCATATTTTTTGCGGTTCAGGGAAATTTTCGTTATTCCATTTCCACTGCAGCGATCGACGAGAAAGTCTGCTAGTCATAAAATATTTGGTAAGCAGATATGGATTTTCACAAGAACCAATATTGTTTTGTTAAAAGTACAATCTGTAATTTATTTAAATTCTAATAAAGGAATAAAAAAATATATAAAATGTATTTTTTTTGCTATTTTGCTTTCACGTTAAATAATTGGTACTTTGTGCCATCTAAACAGCACTATGCATTGCTTTATAAACAGTGCCTTGCCTGTAGTATAATGAAAAAGCACACGAATCCCTGGGATATTTTGTATGCCAACGTATTCGGGCCAATTCGGGCGTCCACACAAAAATAGAAGTTTTATTAAAAGCTGTTAGTTCTTTTGATAAATAAATACTAAGAACAAGAAAACTTTTCTGAACGCAAGCATATTTCTTCTAGTTCCAGTCCCACTCGATGAGTTGTATTAAAAGAATTTTCTGTTTTTCCAAGAGAAATTTGGCCATATATTTTGAAGTATTTACCTCAAAATCTCTTGTAGAAAAGCAATGCTTTAATCATTAGTGGGGCGCAAATGACTATTTAATCATATTTACCCATAAAGGGAGACAACAAATGCCTTTTTAATTTATTGCCTATTTATTTCGAAGGACCATTGAATTTATAAAAATTGAAAACAAATTAATAGTTGGTGTTATCATAGGGATTTGATTGGTAGTTTTTAAATTATTTTTTTTTTGTCAACTTGTACTAGTCTTTAATTTAATTTTGATGTTTGAGATTAATTTTTAAAAATAATGAAATGCTAAGTATTAAACAAAACCAATGTTTAATATATGTACTTTAATAAAAATGTGAAACATTGACAATAAAATAAAAATCTGAAATGTATCTCATTGACTCAGAAATCATACTCTATTCTAAAAAAAAGCTGAAAATATCTCAGTTTTAACAACTATTTGTTGCTCTGAATATTACACATAAACATAAAATAAATGTGATTACAAGTTTTTAATTTGAAAGGACTTACTAAAGCCATGCTTTTTTTTTCTCATTGATGAACACTTACCTCTTAAAACTAAGTTTATAGTGTCACTCAACTATTCTGTCAAACACAATTAATGAAATAAAGCTGTACTTTGGCTGCCAAAAAGACGAATAATTTTGCTTTTTGTTAACATATCTCTTTCAGTGAATTAAATAGATGAATTTCTTGCCTGCAATAGGCTATAAAGAAAGAGACTACTTCTTTCAGATTACATTAGAATCATAGCTATTACAAGCGGAGTACAGTGGCGACTCGCGGGTGTAAAAGTAGGTGAAATGCAAATGAAGCAAGAAAATATCGCAATAATTTTTTTCCAGAATTTTTTATATGTGGAGGGGATAGAATATTTTTTTTCGACTAAATTTTGTATACTAAATCAGTTTTCCTATCCATCATAGCAGCAAATTTATTTATAACATCCTCATACAATGGTTGAGTTGCCCTAATCTCCTCCAGAAATTCCTTTTGAATTGAAATATTGGCAAGAGCAATAAGTCTTTCTTGAAATATTGTATTTCTCAAATAAGTTTTTACACATTTGAAGCAAGAAAAAGTTCTTTCCACTGAAGCACTTGTCGACGGTATTGTCAAAATAAGGGAAAACAATTTATATGCTTCGGTAAAAATATATTTACTTTCATTAATTTTTTTTACTTGCTCTTGCAGCGATATATTCCAATCACTCTCATTGGCAAAAATAAGACCAAGCTCATTTTTAAGTCGTTGACTTTTTGAAAATATTTCCCCATATAACTATAACAAATTTTCAAACGGGCCAGTCAGAAAATTTAAACCATATTCGGAAAATTTAGCAGAACCTGCCAAACATGAAAATGTAAGTTTTTCACAGTCTTGAAATCTTAGTATCATTTCCACTAAAATATGGTCCAATATTTCATAAAAAAGGGTTCTATACTTAGCCCTAATTTCTTCAGGTGAAAGCTTAGCAAGCGCACGTTTGTAATGATTTATTTCTGTAATAGAATTTGCTTTATCAAACATGGTATTAAAAACATGTTCATTTCTTTTTCTACAGAGCGCCTCACGACATCGTTTTATATTGGATATGCGAAAACGAATGTCAAGCGATTTTTTTTGAAGAACGTCAAATAGTATGTCCGTGATTGAAAAAATGTCATTAAACACTAATGCCAGAAACGTGAATTCAAAATCGTTCATCTCACCTAAAAATCCTTTCGCAAGGCGGATTGATTTTTCATCAGATTTGTCGCAGTTTGTAATAAATTCAAAGACGTCTTTTAATTTATTCCAGTCTTAAACAATCACATTTACTAACTTCGAATTTGAAGTTGTAACAACACCATAAATAAATATAACACAAAACAGTCAAGTTAACTGCAAAGGAACTCTCCGGTTGCAGCGAAATCCGCGAAAATAAAAGTAAACAAACATCGCAAACTCAACGACACGTGTGTGTAGTGTACTGCGTCTGCAATTCACCGAGAGCGTTGTATAGCGCTGGGCTCGACGTCATCGGGTACGGGTTGTCGTGGCAGCATAGTAGGAAAATCGTAAACTAAACATAGCACCTCCAGCAGTCAAAGCGATTTGCGCCACTGTTATAGTTGTTATAATAAAGTTCCATTGAAAGTTTTAAAAAGACATGCCGCCAACGTCAAGTAAAATATTTATTCGAGATGTACAGTTTATTTTTTACCAATTAGGTGAATAAATGAATGTAAAAACTAAAATTTTAGGAGATATATAATAAATATAGTTAGATGTTTGCTTGTTTATTTTTCCTGGTGAAGTAGCACTTCACCTACTTCACCTGAATAGCCGCCACTGGCGGAGTACAAAATTGGCTTATATTAAAACTGTACAACCGTATTCACTAAAAAGGTTGACAGTTATAGGTTTAAGGTGACATTTTTAACAATTGAACAAATATAG
This sequence comes from Kuschelorhynchus macadamiae, assembly GCA_030620095.1. Lineage (NCBI taxonomy): Eukaryota > Metazoa > Arthropoda > Insecta > Coleoptera > Curculionidae > Kuschelorhynchus > Kuschelorhynchus macadamiae. Next base: position 1,293,976 of record JAUTXW010000056.1, on the reverse strand, counting down.
CGAAACACAACTGGCGAACTAAAAGTTCTAAGTTCCATGGCAACTAGACCTGGTCTAACTCTTAACCCTTTTTAGTGAATACGGGGGGTACTGTCTAGCACAAATTAAAGAAAATAAGCAGTTTATTTAATTCAGACTAAATTAATGAATGCAGTGACCCTTTCCATTGCGTGAAATAGATCGTAAACGAATACAGAAAACTAAGTTATTCAGAGTTGCATAACAGCTCAGGACTGACTCTTACACGCGACGTTAAAAAACTTAACTTATTTAGTAGCAAAATAGATATTATTCAGGATAAGAGGTATACAATATCTATTTTATTTTGGATTAATTTTGGAGTCTTTTTTAAGAGCTCCTTGCTAATGTTTCTTAACTTGTTATTAACTAGGTATTTTAACTTAGACTAATTTGCCCAGTTCCAAATTAAATATTATTACATTTTATATCACCTCTGAATATATATATATATATATATATATATATATATATATATATATATTATATACAAAATAAACCTATGTGAAAGTTTTATTATACAACTACAAATATGTTGTTGCTAACGATCTTCCACTATAATTCTACTGACTACATTTAAATCCTAAGTCATAATATATCGCTTCAAAATAATTCCGCAGTAAAAAGGCGTTGAAATACTCGATGCTCTTCGTAATATATTGCCAGTTCACCACGGGTTGATTTAAATACTCGATAAGTCGATCGAAAGGCAGGAAACATTGATAAGGTGGCAGATAACAGTATTTATGACACCCGTATGCAAACTGACCGCCCAACCCAACGTTGGCTGTAATTAATGTCTAGATAAGGGATACATTTATGAGCAGCAGTCGAACCTGTTAGCAGTGAAGATTTGATTTTGCTTTTGATCAGCGCCGAAGAGAGAATTTACGTACATATGCTGATGCTAGATTTTAACCTTGCAGCATTATATAGATGAACATCTGGCAGAAAAAATTTATTTTTTTTATGTGTTTATAAATAAATAAAAATCCCTTTATTTCTCCAAGTAAATCAAATTACAATAATATTGAATTTATGGTGGCGATATTCAGCGAAACTGCTCATACAACCACCTTTTGGATAAAATTCTTAAGCTAGTACGTTTATAAATAACAGTTAATGTAAATTAGAGGAAAAAAAATAAAATAGGGTTTACCGAGAATAGAAGAAGTTAAAAGAATATAAGTATAATCCACTTAACTGGGGGATAGAATTAACGACCTCTTTTTGCCTTAAAAAATGTCTTTATGTGATTACCGAACGACTCAGACGTGGGGGACTCCTTAATCTCTAGTGGTAACAAGTTAAAAAGCTTACTGGCGGTATAGCTAAAGGACCTCCGGAAGAAGGCAGTGCGATGCCATGGGACAACAAACCTACTCCTGTGACGGGTATGACGATCATGCACATTCTCACCACTAATCGACTTCTGAAACAAATATGCAGGCTCCTGAGTATTAAGTATTTTATAAACACACTTGCACATCTGAATCTCAAATCTTTCTCGAATGGTAAACCAGTTGGAGTCTGACATATATTGCGAAATGTGGTCGAACTTGCGTAGGTTGTATGAAAATCTCAGGTTGGAATTTTGCAGTTTTTGAGGAGTGTTTTTATCCTTTTGTAGCAAGCAGAGCCAAAAAACTATTAGACAGTAAGACAGATGAGACAGTACCAAGGAGTCAGATAATTTTAATTTAATGTTGGGATCGAGAATGTCCTTGTGAAGATAAAGTAGTTTTAATTTAAAAATTGACTTCTGGATAATTGAAGACATATGACTATTAAATCTCAAGTCGTTATCTAAGAGTAACCCTAGATTCTTACAGACGTCCGTGGGTGTTGAATGACACCGTTTAGATAAATTTTTAGGGTACTAAAATCCTTTTTCCTACCAAATATTAGCATTTTCGTTTTGTTTTCATTTAAGATAAGCCCGTGAGCAGCTGAGATTTTAGAGACTATTTCAAGATCATTATTAAGTTTTTCAGCTGCTTCATGTAATTCGGTTGAAACGAAAGAACACAGCAAGTGCGTGTCATCAGCATACTGATAGGTTTGACAGTTTTTAAAAAATTTTAATAAATCAGCCGTGTATATTGAGAAAATAAGTGGCCCTAGAATGCTTCCCTCTGCGACTCCCTGTTCGATTGAAAGGAACATTGAGGAATTACCGTTAAATATTGTTTGTGGCTGACGGTTACTTAGATAATTACGAAATAATTCCAAGGCTCCTTGACCTAGGTCAAAATATTTAAGTTTAATTAACAGGGTACCATGATCAAGAGTATCGAAAGCCTTGCTGTAGTCGAGTAGTATTAATATTGAATTTTTATTATCATCGTATGCTCTGTGTAGATCATCGGTTACAGAAAGTAGGGCAGTCGTAGTGCTATGATTTTACGAAATCCCGACTGTGTAGGAGGAAGTATATTATGATTTTTCAGATACTTATTTAATTGATCCACCATTATTCTTTCTAAAATGTTTGACAATGTCGGAGGTAAACTGATCAGTCGAAAATGAGACATCTCTGACGCATTGTTAATTTTAGGGATAGGCGAAACGGCGGCTAGTTTCCAGATATCTGGATACTGATTCAAAGAGAAGCATTTATTTATTATAAATGTTATGTAGAGAGTAAGGTAAGGTACGGCAAATAGTAACATTTTTAGGTTAATACCATCAACTCCCGCTTCGCTCTTGATATTATTAAGGGTTTTTCAACTATGTCGAACGTTACTTCGGCAAATTCAAATGTATTAATGTCAGGAAAAAGATATTTGTTACTGTAATTTTCGGTTATAAAGTCTTTAAAATTATTAGGTGGTATTGCAATATTATTTACGAAATAATTGTTGAATGAAGTAGGTGTAATATTTTCATTTAGAATAGTATAATTATTAGCATTATGAGAAATTAAGTTTAAGTATTTTATGGTTTTCCAGAAATTTTTTGGATCCGTACGAAAAGAATGTTGCAAATAAGCTTTCTTCTCAGATTTGACAGCAGAATTTGTAGAATTTCTGAGCAATTTGTAATACTCCCAAGAAGCAACAGTTTTAGATTTTTTATACTTAGTGAGAGCCCGATCTCGTAACTTTATCATTAGTTTGAGGTTTTCAGTAAGCTAGAGCGCTGGAGCTTTAGTTATTTTTTTAGTGATAAACGGTGCATGTGTATTATATAGAGCAACAAGGGTTTTATTTAAAAAAGTTACCATTTCGTTAACATTGTCTGACCTGAAAATAATATCCCAGTCTATATTATGCAAGTCAGCTAAAAAGTTTTCGAAGCTAAACAGAGTAAAGTCTCTATACGTCCTAAAGAATGGTTTTAGTTTTTGTTTGAGAAATGGTACTAATTTGCACTTAACTAACCTGTGATCAGAGATCTCATCCATTCTATATACCTAAGGCTCACTAACAATATCGGGTGAGGAGGAAACAATAATATCAATTAAACTTTGGGATTGATCTGTAACACGGGTAGCTTCGTTAATGATTTGTGTTAGCCCATATTTTTTAAAGACATCTTCTATGGCTATGAGTCCGAGATTATTAAATGGACATAAGAAATCTAAATTGAAGTCTCCTCCAAAAACCAAAAAATCGTACTCAGGTAAGAGAGCAATTAAACTAGATTTCAATAAATCCAGGCCGACCCTCAGGTTAGCTGATGGTGGTCTATAGAACGTCCCAAAACACTAGCTTCTACCTCCAACCTTTGTACTTACCCAAAGTTGTTCGAGTTCCTCGTCATTACCTCCAATATTCAATACAGTGAATTTAATTAAATTACTAATATAAAAACCGACACCGCCACCCCTGGTCGATCGGTGCCGTCTGACGAGCTGCTAACCGCGAATAAGTAACCCATCATTGGACATGCTACTATTTAACCATGTCTCAGACAAGCCCAAAATATCTGGCGAGTCCTCTGCAATAAATTCCGAAAATAAATCAAAACCAGTAAAAAGAGATCGTATGTTAAAATGTGAAAAAAATGATACAGTTACTTCGTACATTATGATGAGCACAATATACTCCAATCCATATTGTAAGTAAACAAGAAAAAAAAAGTAGAATTTCGAATAAATACCAAAGATGATAAAGTAAACCAAATAATATGTTTACATCCTAAATTTAAGGATTCGATGTAAACTAGTAATCTGATAAGTAAACAATAATATGTTTATAATATAAATAATGTAAACAGATGCAAACAACACATTTGCGACTATATTTTACAATGCATGCAAGTTTATTTTTCTCAATACAAAAAAGTTGACCAAAAAAATACCTACAGCAGAAAAGAGTAAGCAGTACAAGGCCAGATTTAATGATTTATTTATACTGCTAGTATAGCAATCTATAAAGCCGTAGCCAAATTATAAACAATGATAACACCCGTTAAAATAAAATCAGTTCTATTCCTATGTCACCAAACTTCAATATTTAATATTAATATTATCTTAAAAATGAAATCTATACATAGGTAAAAAAGAGGGAAAAAATTAATTACCAATATAGTTTCTATGCCAACACTATTTTTTTGTTCTCTTTTTGACTCCACACATACAACTTTCCTCCAGTTGTCCAGACTTTATTCCTGCCATATTTCTTTTTGTATCACCACAACATATCAGATCTTCCAAAAAGGAGACATCCGCATCTTTTAGTCTCTTTTTTGCTAGTAAAACTTCCTGTCTTTTTATATTTTGAATAAATGAAACAATAATAACACGAGGCTTTTTCCTTCCCTGCTTGACGAATACCGAAAAGCAGAGTCAATATCGCGTAGAGAGCACTGTACATTTAAATTATTATTGATGAATGTAACCACAGAGTCCGGGGTATTTTCATTACCGTCTTCTTTTAAGCCATGGATACGCAGTGAGTTACCCTTGTTGCACTGCTCAATAGACTCAATTATATTTTCCAGGTTCGAAATAGCCTTGGTGTTGGAAAAAATATCCTTTTTTACAGCAGCAAAAATGTTTGTTAGTTCCATGAATTTGGCTTCTAATTTGTCGAATCGACTGTTGAACTTGTTTTCAAGTTGCTGTGAGAAGCTTGCACAGACCCTGTTTATAAGTCCCTCATTAGTGTCTTCTGGTAAATCACCTGCACTTGATGATCCACTTTTAGTGACTTTTCCACCCGCCATGATGTCTGACCATGGCTATATGCTCGTTTAGTATTCAGTTTATAAAAGTTACATATAAATATATAAACGTCGAACAGATATAAAATAATACTTATAATCTTAGCAGATCAGTCCCGACATAAAATATTAAAATTCATGTATAGTGTCAAACATGCTGACATGCTGGTTAACAAAATTTTGAGAGGGAGAGAGCGAGAGGTAGGGATTTAATAAGCGTGCAATGTTAGCATTCCATTCAAAAATACCATGAAATAAAAATGACACGACAGCTGAAGATTTAGCACATAAGACAACCGGAATTCCAGCAATTTTATTTGTCGTTACTACATGATATTGCATGAAACAGACATTTTATTATAGCATTGCCGTTCTTAGTTTTAATGTTGATTGATATATTTTTATACAAAATGGTTACCAATATTAGATTTGTTAACAGAGAAGTGAAAATGTATTTCCTTGCTTCAAGTTTTGATTAAAATACAATTTATTCGGACTACCTAATGTTTATTTTCATGCTATTAACATCGTCTACACAGTTTTGTATAACGTATCCAGTATGTCAATAAAAGAAAATCTCACAAAACGACGTATCTACATATTTTTCACAAAAACTCAAAAACTAAATATATATATACATATATATATATATATATATATAAATATATATATATATATATATATATATATATATATATATATATATATATATATATATATATATATATATATATATATATATATATATATATATATATATATATATATATATATATATATATATATATATATATATATATATATATGTTGATTTTTGCTCCTTCACGGATGGAAAATACAATGTCTGAGAGAGAGTCTATTCGGACGCGATAAAGATATATATATATATATATATATATATATATATATAATATATATATATATATATATATATATATATATATATATATATATATATATATATATTGGACTTCTTTCTTGGGTATAGGTTTATTTGCAAAATCAAATAATGGGATTAACTTGAGGTTTCGCCTATCATAGTAGGCTTTCTCAAAAATTGCTCATTTGAGAAAGCCTACTATGATAGGCGAAACGTCAAGTTAATCCCATTGTTTGATTTTAAAAATAAACCTATACCCAAGAAAGAAGTCCAATTAATATATACCGGGTTTAAGAAACAAATTGAATAATATGTATATATATATATATATATATATATATATATATATATATATATATATATATATATATATATATATATATATATATATATATATATATATATATATATATATATATATATATATATATATATATATATATTTTATATTTCTCTTCTTGAACCTTACAATTTATAAATATCAAGTACTTTCTTGGGATTAGGTTCGTGGATTGAACAAAGAAACTTTAATTGACGTTTCGCCTGTCCATTTCAGGCTTTGTTCAAAATATTTAATTCTGCACATCTAAAAATTAAATACAAAAAGTGTATATATATGTAAGTTAATAAATAAAAACAATTAGGTATAACGGCACGCACTAAAATTATTAAAACATTTATTTAAAATAGTACAGTACATACCTTGAGAAAGATGTTCTTTTACCTTGCTTGGCGGTGTGGAGGTAAGTGATACACTGGTTAAAGAATTCTATTGTTTTTTTTTATATATATCCTTTAGTTTTTCTGATTATATTTACAATGTAGAACTATTTGTGGATACGGGTTGTTTTAAAAGTATTTGTGTGAGTCTGACAGTATACAGTATGTATTTATGATTGATGGAAAATAGTTTATAACAATTGAATTAAATTAGATTGTGATATATTTGGCTGAGATTGTCAATGTCTTTCCGATCGTTTACTGTATTTTTTTCTTTTTTTATCTCGACCATTTCTTTGAATGTCAGTTTATGGTAATGTTGTTCTTTTGATAAGAGCGTTGTACCCGAAAAATCAAATTCATATTTCATGTTTCTTTCATGTTTATGTAGTGCTGTGGAAGCATTTTTTGTATATTTATGCCTATTTAGTCTATTTGATAGGTATTGTGTGGTCATGCCTATATATTTTTTGGGGCAGTTTAGGCAGGGAATGCTGTAAACTACGTTTGATTGTTTTTTAATTGGTGTCTGACTTTTTAGTGGTGTATATAAAGATTTAAGGGTATTGTTAGATTTGTGGCATACGGTTATGTCGTGTTTACCGAGAATGTGTTTAATCTTTTCAGAAAGACCTTCAGTGTATGGCAAAGATATGTATGTGGTTGTTTTATTGTTGTCATGATTATTTACAATATGTTTTGTGGCATTGTATAATTTTTGGGTTCTTCGCTTTATAATTCGTTCGATGGCTTTTAATGGGAAATGATTTTTTAAGAGAGTATTTTTAACTTTATTTAGAATGTCAACTCGGTATATAGGTGATGTTAGTGTTAGTGCACGGTCAACTAATCCTATCATCACGGAGTTTTTTTGACATTTTGGGTGACTGGAATTATAATTAAGGTAGCGGGAGGACCAGGTTTTTTTGGTGTACCACTTAGTTTTAATGCCATTTGTTTTGTGGTCTCTTATTAATGTTAAATCCAAAAAGTTTATAGCACCATCATTTTCTATTTCGGAAGTAAACTGCAATTTTGGATGAAAATTGTTAAAGAGGGAGATAATTTCCGTTGTTCCAAAAAATAAAACAACGCACACACAAATACTTTTAAAACAACCCGTATCCACAAATAGTTCTACATTGTAAATATAATCAGAAAAACTAAAGGATATATATAAAAAAAAACAATAGAATTCTTTAACCAGTGTATCACTTACCTCCACACCGCCAAGCAAGGTAAAAGAACATCTTTCTCAAGGTATGTACTGTACGATTTTAAATAAATGTTTTAATAATTTTAGTGCGTGCCGTTATACCTAATTGTTTTTATTTATTAACTTACATATATACACTTTTTGTATTTAATTTTTAGATGTGCAGAATTAAATATTTTGAAAAAGCCTGAAATGGACAGGCGAAATGTCAATTAAAGTTTCTTTGTTCAATCCACGAACCTAATCCCAAGAAAGTACTTGATATTTATATATATATATATATATATATATATATATATATATATATATATATATATATATATATATATATATATATATATATATATATATATATATATAAAAACTTCTATAAGACTCAAATTATGTCCTATAAACCTATATATCTTTTTTTAGAAAAGAAGTAGTTCGTTTCAAATAAAAAAATAGCAATAATGGGACTATAATTTTTATTATTTATCAAAATAGGTCTAAATTGTTTTTAAGTACAAAATTCCAGAGGGTGTTAAAATATTGATGCACCCAGTCCAGTATACAAATTAAAACTGAATTTTGACTGAAACCTTGAAACTTAATATTGCTACTAAATTATGGATAATGGGTTCATAATTTGTTTTAAAATCTCGTTTCAGTTTGTATACTGGGTGGCCAATATTTTGGAGTTTTGTTGGAACATTCTGTAAATTTTAATGCATGGCACGTCTCTGTCAAATTCAGAGAGAATTGAGGAGAAATATGTCAAAAACTAACTCAGCAAATGATACTTTGCTTACTAGATATGCCATAAATTCTAAACGTTGAAAATGTTTATGATCTAATTTTAGATGTGCCGTAAAGAGTAATCGATCACTTTATGGACTTTAGCACACATTTCGTTTCTGGTATGTACATCTAAATTGTTTTTATGTGTTTTCATTTAGCAGTAACGGTTTTCTTGATATTTCTCTTCGGGTTTTTTCTATGGTCGTCTTTTAAGTACATAATTGTAAACTTAATGCTAGTTACAAAACCATTTACTGCATTATTGTAAATTTAGTAGAAATTGTCCTTTTATCAATAAATAATTCATAACAAACCTAAATTTGATTATTTAGGTCTATGTCGCGTGACGCTAAGAGCACAATTTATAATCCAAAACGGGAAATTCTTCCCTGTATCAAAGTCAGCTGTGGTGGGTACAAAACACGTGGTTTGGATTCCCTAATATTCTCTTTAGGTTAGGAAAGGTTAGGTTAAGTTTCCCACGTTTGCCTATCCTTTTCCTATATATTACAGGTACGAAAAAATCAATGATAATTTTCAAGAAGCATATGGGCCGAGTAAAGTGATTCGAAAACGGTGGAGAATAAAATTTTGAGCAGAGATGGGCACTTTTTAATCTTTATCTGCCCGGACCTATGTGCGAGATGGGTTATACCTCGACAGCCGTAATAACAATATATGTTCTAAAGTATTTTTTTATTTTAATAATTAAATATCCTAAAAATATAAATTTAGGAAAAATATTTATTTCATAGTCACTTAAAGATTGTATTTTAAAACGGTTTTTCGTATGGTATTAATTTGACCTTAATTTTGAAATATCACGTGTCAATATCCTCTATATTCTTCTTTGACCCTCCCATAAAACCTAGGTAGGTATTTAAGATCCCATATCTACATCTCATTTACATTCTGAAAACGTCGTATACAAAAAGCAATTTTTATTGCGCCGCAGTACGACTTAATTGGGACATTTTTATTCCGGCAAGGTAGGCCGATCTTTGCCGCGGTGAGCGGTGCACGTCGATCAGTCCGAGATTGACAGGTGAATGACAGCTGGTATAAACGCGACCTTATACGGCGACATTACGCAGATGGGCGGCTATAGAAGTACGAGATAAAAGAGAGATAATTCTTGCGATGTTTTCTGATTCAAAGTTCACGTAATTAACGAATATGAAGGAAACAGGTGAATAACACAAAAAGCGGCTTTAGAGAAAAGTTCTAACTAGTACAAAATATAAGATAAACCCGGAAAATTATATACAAAAAAAAATTGTTACGAGGATCTTTACACAAACAATATAGTTTTTCTTTCACCTTATTTATAGAAAACATACATAACTTTTATACAGGGTGTCCCAAAATTTCCTACCAATAATTTGGGAATACATAGATTTGATTAAAATATCGCGATTTAGCCATACTTACCTTAGTTCAAATATTAAGAAAGATACAGGGTGATTAAGTTAATTTTAATTTTCGATTTTTTAAAATAATATCCCTGGTTTTTATGATATTAAAGCGAAAATTGGTGATAACGGATTTTTTATAGTCAGTTAATAATACGCCTTCAATTTTGTATAAGGCTACTTTTCGCTCTTAAAAATCTTGTAACTTTTTTATTTACAAAATTATAAAACTTTATATAAAAAAAATAGGTTCTACTGAGTTTTCTCCCAAAAAGGCTATACTTTATAAATCTACCTAAAGTTCACCGTTTATGAGATATTTGCGGTTTTATTACTTGATGCAGCCTCATGTATTCAACTTTTAAGATATTACGAATTTTATCATTTTTATGAAGTAGGCATCTATCAAAAAACACACAACTGGAGTTAAACATCTGTCGAGAAGAATCATACATTTTATTTCTAAAAATATCTTTTTGGCAGAGTTCATTGTGTTGATTTTCATTACTAACATGGAAAATATTAGTTTTGTTGAGTATACAGATATGCACTTGATGTACGGATTACCTCTTGGTAATAGTACAGAAGCGAGAAGGCTTTATGGAGAACAATTTCCTGAGCGACTTTAACCATATCGTAAAACTTTTGAAAGCGTTGACCGTAGTTTGCGGGAAACAGGTAGGAGTTGTAGTAGCAGTAACAGTTTTTTATTTAGAATTATTTTTAGTGTTTTCAAATTCTCATTTAAAATTCAAAATTACTGCTATGATATGTTCCGCTTTTTCCAAACTTAATTTCCAAGCTTTGTTGACCTATTGCACTGCTATTTCTGTAGAATATTTTTTTCTAAAACCAGCTTGAAATTGACTCAACATTTTGTTTTTACTCAAAAAGTTTGAGAATTGTGGATACACTAAATTTTCCATCAATTTTTCCATATCACATAAAACATTAATAAGTCACATTTCGTTCCATTTTTCTTGTTTTTGATTTTTGGTACCGGTGTTACAACTGCACACTTAAGTTTTTCTGGAAACTGACCATTTTTCAGATAAAAATTTACAAAATGTAGTACATAATATCTACTAAGCTTCTTTCATTAATTTACGTGTTAAAACTTCCATACGTTAAATCCATATAATGTCTTCTTTAAATGATTTAAAATCATTTCGGTAATTTCAGATGTTGTACTATTTTTTGTTATTATTTTCACTGCTGTCAATTAAGCATTCCGTTTTAAATTTTATTTCCTTAACTTCATTTTATAAACTTGACAATTTTAATCAAATGGAATGTGATTAATACATTTTTCAGTATAATGTTATCAAGGGGTAAACCGCTGGACAATTTTGGTGTACAACCGCCGCGCCGGGAATTGGTAATTAGAGTTAAAAGAATCAGTTGTGAATTTAGGGGAAATAGCCGAGGAATAAGTATCAGAATTAGCGGAATTAGTTGAATTAGTGGGCAGAAATTAGAGGAATTAGTCGGGGAATTAGAGGAATTATTGACGCTTTATGATCTTCGTTATCAAATTTCAATTGTAGCAACTGAGTATATCCATAGGTTCAAATTCCTAACATACGAGAATCCTACAAACAGCACACCTTTCTCCATATTTTTTTAAAAACATTCACATGCAACATCTAGTATAACCGTACATTTTATTTTCATTTTCTTCATTATTATAAGTTTTATTTTAAAATTTGCGAAAAACATTTTTTTCCATTATGTTTGTTTTTAAATTAACTTCATCCATTTCATCTTCTATACCAATTATTTTACAACGGTGTTTTTATCTTCTGGAATTACACATTTTTGTGTATATTTGTTTTTGATTTAAGCTTCTATTTTTTTAAATATTTTCTTGATATTATATTCCTTATAATATCACTAAAATTTATTTTTGAACTGGATTTGATATTTGATTTCTCGAGGTATTACGTCAAGTTTTGCTTTCAATAAGTCAATGTTTTCATATAGTAGTTCATCAATAATTTGATTTCTTTTGCATTAAATAATAATTCATCCTTTCCCTTAATCATTTCCAGATGTAGAGTATTTTTCTGAACTTCCACTTCCTCTTTGGTTTAATGGTTAGTGCCATTATGATTTCTGTTATCCAAAAATTCAATTAAAAAACTGCAGTTTTTACCTTTTAATGAGTCTTCAACTGCTAAATTGTTGTTTTTTATTATCATTTATTTCTTGATTGGTCCATAGACAAGCCCCCAAAATATTTATACAGTAGAAAGGGATTTTTTCGTTATTTAGATCTGACTAAAAATTTACTAAAGTAACCGCAAGGTAACGTTTTTTTTTTAATAGTAACAGTATTATACTCTTTATAGAAAGCCTTATACCTAAACTTGGCGGAGTAGGACACCCACGAACAGCTCGTACCTTTGAGATGGAAGAAGATATTTTAGATTTGGTGGCTGAATATTCAAAAATTAGTATCAGCAAAATATCTCAACAAGTGCTGTGTTTAAAGACTTCAGTACACAGAGTACTTCAAAAGCAGTTACTCTATCTCTATCATATTCAAAAGGTACACTGCCCTTTGAAGTTGAAATAATACTGTGTGATTATTCCTTATTGCCCTACTATGGGTAATAATTCTTTCTAGTAACTCTTCTCTGGTTTCAAGAGGAGTAGAGTACACAAGACCTTTCAGATGACCCCATAAAAAAAAACTAAGGGATTGAGGTCAGGAGACCGAGGTGGCCATGAAAATGGGCCACCTGAAGATTATCGTCCACGAGTGGAATATGCCAGCTGGTTTTTACAGAAGCAACGGGAAAATCTTAGATTTATTAGCTGAGTTTTGTTTACTGATGAGGCAGCATTAACTAGGGACGGGGTTATAAATTTGCATAACATACATATTTGGCCCAAAGAAAATCCTCACGCCATAATTTAAAATAAACATGAAAATAAGTTTTCAATTAACGTTTGGATGGGAATAATCGGAAACTATTTGATCGGACCATTTGTAATCGAAAATAGATTGGACGGTGCAGGTTATTTGCAATTTCTTCAAGACAATCTAGACGACCTACTGGAAAAAGTATACCTTTGTTCAGCCGATTGAATATGTGGTATATGCATGACGGGGCTCCTCTCCATTTTAGCATAACTGTAAGGGAACATTTAAATACCAAATTTCCTAATCAGTGGATAGGTAGAGGTGGTCCATTTTCTCCTGACCTCAATCCCTTAGATCTTTTTTATGGGGTCATCTGAAAGGCCTTGTATACTCTACTCCTGCTGAAACCAGAGAAGAGTTACTAGAAAGAATTATTACCCATAGTAGGACAATAAGGAATAATCATACTGTATTATTTCAAGTTCAAAGGGCAAACCTTGATAAATTAAGAAAATGTATAGCTGTACGGGGAGTATACATTGAAAATGTCTCAGACTAAAATTATTTTTTATCTCTTGATATTAATTTTGGTTTAATCAATGACATTTTCGAGTTAGGTTAGTGTTATAAATTAGTTGTATTAAAAAAAATAAATATAAAAGAACATTTCTTTAAAGAAGCTTTCATTTATAAACTATTGAACTGAAAATTAAAAAATAATTTCACTTACCTACATTAACATAAAACTTATATATATTTAAATATTTTCTTAAAATTTTAAGAGAGAGACAACATCTCAGTTGAAATAGAGCCTCAAGCTTTTAAGTAAATAAAAGAATGAGGCTTTATTTCCAGTGTAGTGTCGTCTCACGCCTCATGCTTTTATTTTCTTAAAAGCTAGAGGCTTTTGTGTTTATGTACCTAACTTAAGTTATTTTTGAATTTTTAATAGTTTTTAAATGAGAGCTTTATAAAAAAATGTTTTTTTTTACATTTATTTTATTTTGTACTTTTTAGCATTATTTGTAATTTAAGCTGCATAGGATATTCACGATTCAACACCATAATATTGTAAACTCAGTTAATTCCGACAAGGAATGTATTAGCATTATTTTTACTAACCCTGTATAAGACAATCACGAGTTGACACTATAATATTGTATTGTCACCGGGAATCAAGAACACTGAATCTCAGTCAATTCCGATAACGGGAATTGTTGTTTTTTGTATTTTGTACTTTTTAAGCATGTTTTTATACCCTATATAAGCTATTCGTGATTGAACACCATAAAATTGTATTGTCATCGGATTTATTAATTTATAACAAATTTGAGTCGATTCTGTTAATGAGAAATGCTTCAAATTTACTTATAAGATTTGACCTAAACATACTAGCTAACTAACATACAAGTGAAGTTAAACAAAAGCTTTTAATAAATCGTTGAGGAATAAAGTTTATGTTTTTTTTTGCGACAGATGCGTTAACTTTAATTGTTTCTTTTTTGAGAGACGCCTACTTTATAAAAAATAAATAAAACTCCGAAAATCCTAAATTTGAATACATGGGGTTACATCAAGTAGTAAAACCGCAAATATCTCGTAAATGGTGAAGTTTAGATAGATTTATAAAGTTTAGCTTTTTTTGGAAGAAAAGACAACAGAACCTACTTTTTCTATACAAAGTTCCCTAATTTTGTATATAAAAAAGTTACAGTAATTTTAAGAACAAAAAGTAGCGCTCGTAGCGCCCTCTACAACTTACATCAAAATAGAAGGCGTATTATTATTAATCGCTATAAAAAATCCGTTACCACCAATTTTCACTTTAATATCTCAAAACCTAGGGATATTATTTAAAAAAATCGAAAATAAAATTTTAAATTGTTCACCTTGTGTCTTTCTTGATATTAACTTTTGGACTAAGGCAAGTATGGCTAAATCGCGATATTTTAATCGAATCTTTGTATTCCTAAATTATTGGTAGGACCTTTTGGGACACCCTGTATATGAATTAAACTAGATTTAAACGAAAAATGTAAAATAAATCATGTACAAATATACCAATATTCACTAATCTCATTTTTTTAAATGAGGTAATTACAAAATGATTATAAGATCTGATCTATACAGCTCTTAAAGTAAACTCTTTTAATGCGTCTTGAGGATCGTGATTAATTTAATTTGGCAGTAGGTAAATGGGCACGTTTTATATAGCAGAAGTCATCCGATCTAACTTCTCTAAAATCTCCAACTGCATTTGAGTAGTCAATGCATTCGGCACGAGTGTAGACATAGGCAAATAAAACATATAATGAAGACAAAATACGTAGGTAAATCGTACCTAATACTAAAACAAGACAATCACAAAAAGCTTCCATAATAATGAACTCCTTTGGTATCTTAGAAGAACGTAAAACATCCAATATGTTTTACCAAAACCCGTAAAAACAAAGAAATAAACTTTAAAATTCAGAGCAGAAGGAAGTGAAAAATTTCATGAAAATAAAGTTGCTATTAGGAAAATGCCTTATTTTTAGTAGTCTATCTTGCGAAGTAGAGAGATAAATAGAGGCGTTAAATGCAGGGGTAGAAAAAATTATAAAAGTGGTTTAAAAAGAGAATAGTAAAGGTCATTGCGAACCTCTGTGTTGCGGAAATGCCACTTAAAAAGAGTTTAGGGAAATGAAAAGCCTCTAGTAGTCTAGTACATTGATATATCAAAGGAGCCAGCTATGCGATCTAGACAAGATTATTATCAAGTACACAAGGTCCCAGAAATTCCGTTTTAATATTTAGAGAGGCTATTTTACATATGGAAATATTAAAACAAGTTCTTATGAACATGGCTTCGATAACGTTTTTTTTTGCAAGATACAGGGTCTTAAATGTTAAATATTTTTTATTTTTCTGATGTGTCTTCTACATTTCTTAAGATATTTAATTGAAACTTGGCATAAAATAAGCCATAATTAATGTCTATAAAACGACCATAATACATTTTAAAAAATTCTACAGGGTGCAACTCTTTTTGGGGTCACGACCACTTTGACCGTGCCAAAAAAAAAATTGTAGCGAGACGGACCTAATTACGGACTTCTGTCGGAATTTTTATATTTTACAAATGTAATGTCCCTCCGACTTTCTTTGAATATGTTGCACCAAATAATCTAGAAAAATGTGCCTAGAAATTAGGACGTTTTAATGGTTTTCGTATCAGCTTTTAATATTTAAATAACAATCTAAAAACCGAGTTAAAGATTAATAAATGTGTTTAACCAAATTTTAACTAAATTACTTCAAAACTGGGCAATATATAAAAAAAGGAATATAAATAGTGTAAAATAAAGCAGGAAATTCAATAGTAGTTTCAAACTAGGTCAGTGTCGCTGCAGAAAATTTTGTCTGGCAGTCAAGAAAGTAGTGACCCGTAAAAAAGTTACACCCTGTACATTTTTTTAAAATGTTTTATAACTATTTTATAGATTAACAAACTAAAATCTTTAATATAACAAATATTTAATATAATTACATACCTCAACATGTAGACTAGTCTGTCTACGGAATGTTTCGATACATAATATAAACAATATTATTTAAGCAAGCATAAGAAATTATATCATTTACCTTAGGTTTTTATAGACACATAGTGGTTGTACAAATACTTTCCTCCCATCGGGACTCATCAGTGCGCCGATCGTAAGAGAGAAACATTAAATAATAGAAAAGAATTGAGTTCAACATTTTAAAATGTGTCAGTTTGTTGACAAGATTTTTGTTTGTCAATCTAAACGCAAAAATAATCTGAACACATTTAAAAATATTTTATAGATATTAATGGCGGTTTATCGTGTGCCCGATATAAATTAATTATCTTTAGAAATGTACAGGGTATCCCATTTTCGGAATTTTTGCGGGGTATTATTTTCAAAAATAAAGATTAAGGTTTTTGCAACATGTGCTACTTTTTTGTGAAATTAAACATGAGATACAGGGCATTTTTGAAAATGTTGCATTTTCAGGCACCCCTCGTATCCCAGCTATCTGATAACTTATCAAACCGCGAAAACTGTTTTTTATATGACGTAGAATTCAGTGCTACTTTTTATAAAGTGTACGAGGCCAAAAGTTATCGGACCCTACTTTATTTTTTTTTAAATGGGAGATCTTGTATATTATTCTTAATATCTATTAGCTCAACAAGATCAAAATTCGAGATTTTTTAAAATTTTCTTCTGTGTCCTTAGCAGGTAGTAGGCTATGGCTAATATGTGTTAAAAACATAATTGATCTAAGTAATTATTATACTAAAGATGTAATACTTTCAAAAGATCTTTTTTAATTCTCAACTCTTAATTATTTATTACAGCATTTTCACTTAATTATAATAAAATTATTCAATTTTACTCAAAACAAAACAATAATTACCTATCTTACTTAAAACTTAAGTTAGGAAAAGCAAAAGCGAAACAAAATTTTGAAAAAGCAAAGTGTTTTCAAAGGTGGTTTTCAAAATGGCGGCAATTTTCCCGTATGCAATTTAGCACATTTTCGTTCTTTGTCTAATAGCGTTCAAAAGAATCATAGAACTTTTTTGTAAATTTCGAAAAGTTAAATCGATTGCTGCATGAAGCTCCGCTACAGACTGATATCGTGTTTTATACATTTTATTTGCATGAAACCACATAAGAAAAAATGAAGAATAAGAAAAGTGGGTACCAATCCATCTTTAAGGAGAGTTATCGTGTAAAAATTCCTTTAGAAACGTAGAGTTGTAGTTTAAGGTTCCGTCTGGCTGAAAATAAACGGCATTATAAAGTGCGAATGGAACATTTTCCATCAATTATAAAATAATTTTATGTAGGATTTCTAGGTACCCCCTTCAAAAATTCTATAGACCATGCGACTTTCAAAAATGAAGCACGAGACCCAAAGCGACTTCTTGTGCCCTCTCAAAAATTAAATGATGATTTTCTGCGGACCAGTTTCTTGTATTATTGCGATTGAAACCTCCCGCACTTGAAAGATAGGATTCATTGGACCAGATAACGAGTCTGCCAAAAGGTTCATCAGTATGGATTTGTTGTAAATACCATTGGCAAAACAACATTCAGCCCTCGGCATCGCCTTTTCCGCACTTGAAAAATAAGATTCATTAGACCAGATAACGAATCTGCCAAAAGGTTCATCAGTATGGATTTGCTGTAAATACCATTGGCAAAACAACATTCGGCACTCGGTATCGCCAGGGGGTATATATTGAACTATGTGAAATGTATATTGGTGATACTTATATTTTTGCAAAATTCTTTGAGCATCAGACTTAGATACACCAGTTGCTTCCTCTATTTGCTAGCAAGAAGATGAAGGCGTCACTTCTACATAACCCAATATATTTATTTCTTATCTCTCTCTATCTTGTTTGCTGTATGCTTTACACTGAAAGGTATTTTTACAAAAAATATACAATAATTATTAAGGCATTTCACAATACTGAATTGTAAAAAATGTAGTTGAAATTAAGAAAAATACTTTGTTTTTGACATTTTTATCTTTCGTGGAAATTTAAAAAGTGATTTTACCATATATCTACAAAAAAAGAGGTTTTGATAAATAATGAATTAATATTATAATTACAAAAAAGTTTTAGTTTATTACAATACGTGATCGCAACTTATTTCGAATATTGCAATGTCGTTTCCCTATTTGGCATATTTTTGGGATTTTACAAACCGCAATGTAAAACTACTAAAGTATAAGCGAAATTATCGCAATGATAACTTTTTTCGCTACCCGCCATTGTATTGTCGTTTACTTTGACCGTTTAGTCAAGATTCGACGAGTATTGAGCAGCGTTTGGTGTGTTATTTTTCAACAAGTGCAAATTTCATTACATTACAATAATATTGGTAAGTACATATAATTGTTTACTAATGTTTATGTTTAACTGTGTGTGTGGTTAAGTGGAAGAATAGCCCCTGGCTAAAGTTCGCCACATTCTTGATTTATTTTTATAATATAATGTACAATTATTGTTAATGTTAATAAAGACGTTATTTATATATTTATTTATTATGTATAACTGCAACTTTTGTGGGTTTACCATACAAACAATAAGACGATGAAATGGACGTTATGACAGACAATAATGCATATTTTGACTGTAGTAAATAGGTCGTGTCGGACGAAGGTTTTGAAGATCTTGACAGCTTGTCCTTAAAACTACTATCAAATTTTTTCTTTCATATCCCTAAATTGACTACAGAATATATCTTACAAAAATTAAATGAAATTGGGATAATTATCCCCGAAAATCTAATTATCGAGGACTTGTTTACTAAAGCTCATAATACTAAAACTGACGTATTAGCCACATCATTTTTACGTAATTTAATTACATTCCTTCAGTTAAAATTAATTTATATAAAAGTGATGACGATTGTTTTTATTACATTCCTATTCCAGATACTATTAAGGCTCTTTTGAAATTTCAGACAGTGCGACAACAATTTAATAAAACAAGGGGCACAAAGATAATATTTACAGGGATATTCTTGATGAAAAATGTGATATGAAAAATGATTGGTTTAATAAAGGACAACGATGCATTAAATTAATTTTTGAACTCCATTCGATAAGTAGTTTGTTTCTTTATATGATTTTTTTACATTTTGGTTTTTTATCAAAATGTAACATTAACCATGTCTTTTTATCGTTTGTATTGTAGATAAAGGTGACTTTAAGTTGTACTATATTGTCATGGAGAAAATGGAACTGTTAAACACACCCACCAGTAAATATGCCGTTAAGTTTCTGTTTGCTTTGTATTTTAATTTTAACATTATGGACCCAATGAAAGCTTCAACAACCTTGGAAAGGCTAGTGTTCTGTATGTTTTGCACATGTGCACACCTAATATTATTAGTTGGGTACACTTGTTGAAAACAATATATGTACGTTGTATGTTATATGTATGTTTTACTTGTTCAGAGTTCGAAAGATTTTTTATACTTTGTTAACTTGTTTACAAATAAATGGTTTTGATTCATCGGTAGTTTAAATTTCTTTGAACGTAAATCCCAATATTTTATAACACATTTTTCTATTTCACATTTATAATCCGGAAAACTGCAATTATGTATTCAAAAAAAAGTAGGCTTGCGAATTTTGACATTTTAACTATAATTAAATATTTACATTTTTTTAGTAAAATTGCAGAATACATTTGATAATAAATAAGTATTTTTAAAATAGATCTTCCCAAAAATATTGTAAGTTCAAGATATGAAATTACAATATTTTACAATAGATTTTGAGAATATATACCTAATTTGTAAATTTATAGACTTATTTTACAAAATATTACTATTATTACAACATATTTCTAGAAAAAATCTTGCAAATTCACTACAATTTGTAAAACAAATTTACAAAAAACTCACGAAAATTTGTAAATTCAAAATGTTAAATCACAATATTCAACAATAAATTTTGTAAATTTATAGTTAATTTGTAAATTTATAAATCTATTTTACAAAATATTACTAATATACAACATATTTCTAGAAAAAATCTTGTAAATTCACGACAATTTTTCAAACAAATTTACAAAAATCCCACGTATAATAATTTTGCGAATTCACCTGATTACAGAAGAAATGCATATTTACTAACAGAATCGTTGGCAATAAATAACCAACGATTTTGTTAGTAATTTTACAAATCGTTTCTTAGAGTGTAGGACAGGGCTGGATAAATGATCCGTGCTCTACTTGATTTAAGGCGGGAAAATATGTCTCAGAAAGGTTTCCCTCTCTCTGTATATTTAAAATGAACAAAAAGGACTTCTAAGCTCATAGCGCTCAAAATACGTTGCCTTTGTAAATATAATTCCGAAGCTTCTTGGGGATTTTCATTAAATTGATTGAAGATGATACCAACATATCATACTTTTCATAATTTTCGTAGACCGCCATTATTGTAAAAAAGTAAATTTAATATAAAAAATAGAAACACGAAAACAACAAAAATATTTCATTAATAATCAAAAAATGACAAAACCGCAAAGTTTTTGACATTTTGCTTTTTGTTCCGAACAAATTAACCGTAGTCTATTAGCTACTAATTGGACACAAACGAAAATTTTAGAAAATCTCGTTTTTTGAGCTTGTTTTTCACACGCATGTTCATTTGAACTTTTTTTTAGAAGTTCCCTGTTTAGAATAACACTTCTAAATATTGGAACGGAACCAGTCTGTATATCAGTAGTTTAGTTAATTAAATCCGAGTCTCCTTCTAGTGACTTGAAAACGCTATAAGTGCTATAACATATTAGAACATGTTTTGCGTGTTGAATTTCAGGAGCAGCTGAACAAATAAAGTAGAGAACACTCTGGTAAATATTCAGGTCGTTCTTAAGTTTAGTTTTAGAAGGCGGTCTCGAAATACCATGCTAAGTAACTTTTGAGCAATATACTTTTATAACAAGTCTAGCAAAAACCAAGCAAAATCACGTCCAGACGGAAATCCGACACCAATCTTCATTATTCGCCGCCCCGAAAAAACGATAAAACAGCTTTTGACGACCGGCTGGTCGCCTATAAAAGGTCCTAAATCTCTCCGGTTGTAATGGACGTTTAGAGTTTCTTGAAAAGCCGTTCAATGGCGCTCGTTAAAGCCATCGCAGATTTATTTATGTCCCATAATTTACGCTGATGTTTATGGGGCTCGACTATAAAGTATATTATATGTGAGCTCGGGAGTGAGTAATGGCGGTGCAGCACTTTATGTGTTGTTTACGCTAAAATCTGCTAGTAAAAAGAAAAACAATGTATTTTTGGCTATAAACTGCGCTACACCTGGCACCTACTTTTTAAATGATATTTTATATTTAAATAGATTGGGATCTAAGACTAAACTACGAACACTTATCTATAGGTCGCTTTGTATCCCCATAACTACAATGCAAATTACGCCAAACGCTTCCTACAAACGTTATTTTTCTTTTTGTTTTTCAGTGTTTTGTTGGATACTTTTTTGAAAACTGGTTTTATTTACTATAAAGACCAAAATTATCAACCAGTTGTATATCTCAGTGTAAATCAAATGTTTACTCCTTTTTTTAGGTTTGCTTTTTGTTACTTTAAAAATGTACCAAACTTAGGTTATGCTACAAGCTTTAAAATCATAAATGTATTTATTTATATATTTAATTAATGCTAAATATGGCATTTAACCAATGCAACTAATAGTTATTAATTTGGTCAGCAATTGATATTCAGCGCGCACAATATTATACAACAATTTTAAATACATCGTTTTTGTTTATAAAAAATTGTTATTTTATTTTGAAAAACATTTTAAAAAGTTTATTTTTTCTCCGTATTTTAAACATCAATAAATTGTTTCTAGTTTCGACTTATAGACGCCAGTCAAAATACCATATCACAGCTTAGTAAACTACATTACTAGGCTGTATGATTTAACATAAAATGAGAAAATTTTGGTAGAGTGGTAAAATTAACAGCAATAGTAACCGATTAAAACAGTTTAGATACAAACGAATGCCGAAAGTTAATGAACGTTAAAATCGTATCAAACTAAAAATACTTTTAGGCGGGATAATAAATATGACAAAATTCCAAAATAATTATAATAAATATACATTTCTGTGCACTGATCTTAACAAATTCAGATTAATTCCAGAGGTTTTTGCTTTGATTTAATTGATTAACGTGGAGCCTATATAATTCGCTAGTATTTCTAATGAACAATTACTTTCCACGACGTAACTACAAATTTTGCACCCCCCCCCGCAATTTTCAACACAGGGCTTTCTATATGCACTTACCCCCAGAAAATAACCGATGACAAAAAAACTTTAGCTTTGCATAATCCCCTAATAAACAAATTCAACAACAGGACGGAAAATTAACTGATGCCTAAAAAAAAGTTATCCATAGTTTCTCTTGGGTTCCATTACACATTGTCGCCGAGCCCCCTAACATAAGTGCCCCTCTGCATTGTGGGTCTGGCGGGGGTGTAGCTACGCCACTTATTACTTTTCTGTATCATGATAAAAAAAAATTGAATATTCAACTTATTGTGTCGTTGGAATCCACATTCGGACTGGACTGTTTCTTTTTTCATAATTCCCACTTTTAACAGAACATTAAGATTAATTCCCAGTTTAAACTGTACATTAAAATTAATTCCTTTTTACATCCACCTACATTGCTTCTTGAATCATACCGATTGCCTGATTTAACTGACGTTTAGCCTTGCTATTTTAAAAGGTTGTTAAGTGTCACTACTGACACTGTCGTATTTCAAGAAGACATTGAATGGTGTCGTAAATGGAACCACCAAACATAATGCACTCTCAAAGATAGTTACGTTTTACGACGAATATCCGCGGAAGTACTAGAGATTTTGTAAATTTTTAAGTAATAAATCACGTAATCATTAAGCCTTTAGAAAGGCAATTTTGCCCCCATTTAACCTACTTGGTATCTCTTGGCGTTTTCGATATTTCAATGCTTGTACCTCGAATTCGTAATACTCTGCTTATTGTTTTAGTTGTAAAGTTTTGACCCACCAATAATGGTATTTTTTAAAAAATATTCCAACAGTTTTTAACGTTTGTATTAGGCTATATTAGATAGATAAACCCAAGTGAAGCGTAGACATGTTCTACTAATCGGCGAATTTCCGTTATCCGGAAGTTCCCTCGTTATGAATTTTTCATTTGATTAGAAATAGTGAAGTCTGACGCAATTTAGTTCCACAGATAGTCATTTAACACATATACACTTCAATCATATGTATTAGGCGCCATTTTGTTCCATCATGCGGAATTTGTACTTACCTATGCTATGCCACAGTTGGTTTTTGGGAATAATATAAAATTTAAAGATTAATCCTTGTTTTCCGAAGATATAATTACTATGTAGTTTCCGAATAAACTTACATATCAGCACGAACTGTTTGCGTTTAAAATTAATGACTCACAGTTTTTTTCTTTATTTCTGACCTGAGGCCCGGTCGTCTGCTGCTTGTGTAATCATCTACGATCAGCCTACGATCTGGAAGTATGTAGGGGGGGGGTTGGGTAATTATATCTTCGGACAAGCTCGGAAAATTATTATTAATCTTCCTTCAGGTTAAGTCGATTAATCTTTGAATTTTCCTTTGCTTATCCTTGATATAATTACTATATATGTAGATGTTCAGAGTCAAAGGCAATTTTTTTTGGTAACTATATATTGTTATAATTAATTATAATAATAAATGTAAATACTAAAATTTTTAACAAGGCTATACACTAATAAACTATAAACTTAATAATTCCTGAGTTTATATCTACTGGCTATGTAAATGATAGGTCCTAATTAACAGAATTGATATGATCCATAGATAAATCCTAAATAACGAAGTACCGATATTAATAGTAGAATACTAAGATTTATTAGATCCTAATTCAATAATTGCACTAGCAAATTTATCCTGAGGCTCCTCTACCGGTCTATTATAAAAACTAAAGAAAGTGTTCGAGGTAGAAGTCTAACATGCTGTAAATCACTTCTATGTTTACACCGACTTTAAATGCAGCCGAGGTTGTAGCGTGGCGTACACAATGGGCTGAAAAAATGGACGTGTCTACACCACCTAAGTGTAACATCTTTTTAATCGATCTGCTTATTGTCTGTGATGATGCTGGACGATAAGGTTTTTGTGGGTAAGTATAAATTTTTCTTCACTATTGCGAAATGGTTTCGTTCTTTTAATATAGTCCTCGATAGTGGACGCCACTCAAAGTTTTTGTCTAGCCTTAAAAAATGGAAAAATAAGTAGTAGTTGGACCCTGCCTGGACAGATATTTTTATCCTATCTGGTATTTTTAATCTCAATCCTTTCTACCGATATATATATATATATATATATATATATATATATATATATATATATATATATACATATATATCTGAGACTTTAATTAGAGAAAGAGTCTGAACTCTGCTGCCTGATGTCAGTGCCATAAGAGTGTCTATAAGTAGCGTATTGTAAATCTAATGCTTCAAGAGGATTTAGTGTACCTAGCTATTTTAAAAATGGGTGCGGATTCCAAGTAAATTTATATTTAGGCACTGGCGGTGGAATATTAGATACTCCCTTCACAAAACGATTAATTACTTTTAAATCATTATTGCTTATAGGGCTAAAAATTAAGTTAAGAGCTGACCTATAAGAATTTATAACAGAAAATGAAAATTCTTTATTTTTCTAGACTATAAACACCCTTGTTATTGTCAGCACAAAATTGCCAGAATCTTTTATAACAATCTGTATACTGTTTATGCGTTCCTTTTGTTATAGATGAGACGATTACTTCTATTGCCGTCACTAGAACTCCTTTTCTTATATAAGCCTCCCGGATAATTTCCTTGCTACCAGGGAAATCTCCTTGCGTAATGGGTGGTAGTTTCTGAAAGAAGAGGTGGCCAAAAACTTATTTGCTCTAAAATAAATAGGTTTTTCCAATAATAGATTATTGAATAGGGGATACCACGCCTGTGTAGGCCAATAGGGTACTACGACAATTCCTAAGCCATTTTCCTGAACAATTTTTTCTAAGAAGTAATTATTGAAAAAGGGGGGAACGCGTAAAAGAAAAATTCTGACCACCTTAACGTAATCACGTCAACCGCCCATGACTCAGGGTCTGGAAACCATGAAACAAATTTATTGCATTTTTTGTTAATTCTAGTTGCAAATAAATCAATTTCAGGAGGACCAAACCTTTTTATAATCTGATTATGTACAGTGTCATTTAGTTCATATTCAGTATTAATCGTGAGAGATCTTAGATTCTTTGTCCGCTTCAAAATTATCAGATGAAGTAACATAGCTAGCTAATACTATAATACCCCTTTTTTTACCCCACTGCCAAAGAGCCTTATAATATTTTCTGAATACGAGTACTTAACGCTCCCACCTCGATTAATACAAGATATAGCCGTCTGGTTGTCAATTCTTAATAAAATCGAAATGTTTTCTTTGTCTTTAGCAAGTGATCTTAAAGCAAAATAGGCGGCTTTGATTTCTAAAAATTAGATATGTGTTTGTTGTTCGTTATGATACCAGAAACCGTGGCATCTATAACCGTTACAAAACGCCCCCCAGCCGGTCTTGGAGGCGTCCGAGAAAATTTCCAGGGAGTCCTGACCTGATCCTATATTATTGTGCCAACACTCTAATTTGCTATTTAAGGAGTTTGTAATATACATTTTTTTTATTATAATTGCAATAGTCTCCCAGCAACAAAAAATGTTTAATTTTTCCAAACGGTTTAATATGAACAAATCCATATTTTGTTGAAGGACAAGACGCTACAAGTCTACCTATTAATTGGGCAAATTCTCTAATTGTGCATTTCTTTTTCTTTCGTAAATTTAAAATCTAATTCTGAATGGCTTCACATTTCTCACTAGGAAGTGAGATGATCAAGAATCTAATATTTTGCTGAGGAATTAGCATACTTTTTTTTCTCATTTATTATAAATCCTAATCTGGTTAACTCTGAAAGTACTATTTCAGTGTGTTTTTTACATTCACTATTATTACCTATAATTCCATTAGACGAAGTCTTTTTTGTTAGTGGTTTCATAAGTTTAGTGAAAATGTACGGTGCAATATTAAGACCAAATGGTAAACAACTAAACTGATATAGACAATTTTCAAAGCGAAATCGCAGATATTTCCAGTACTTTTTATTTACAGGATTAGAAAATATGCGTCTCTTAGATCAATATTTGAAAGATAGCAATTTTTATTTAAAAGTTTTATAACGTTTTTAATTTCTGGGACCCATTTTAAGACCACTAGGTCTTTCGTGATATATTTCCAACCCTGTAGAAATCTCGATAGTCTACCAGCGTAGTTACTCACATGTTCCTTCCTATCTATTCCTGGCGGTGATATCTTCTGATGTCTTTCTAGTAATACTTAGGACGTACTGATGGTTTCCTTTCTTCGTTCCTCCTTTTCTCCTTCATTTTCTCTCTGGGAGGCGCGCGCCGGTAGTTTAAATTATATATTCCAGAACCTGAAGGTCTTGAAGAACTGGGTCGCCAAGTATTTTTCTTAAAGCCAGTACTGGCCTTTTTTATAACTTGTTCATTTTTCATTGTTTCAGCCAATTTTGTATTAAATAATCAGACATCAATTTCCAAGTTGTCTACGACTTTCTTGCAGTCCGGATTTAAATGTGGTATTATTTTAAATCTACGGTGGATTTAAAGTCCGTGATGGACGCTAAAATAATTGGCAGACTTCTGCCAATGATTTCATGCTATCGGCTAGCCGTTTGTTAGGCATCATAGCCTCGATACCTGTCCCTACTGCTGATAGACCGTGAGCTAATTGTTGTTGTAACGGTTTTATAAAAACGATCAAGTTCAAGAACCGACTTTACTAGGCATGGCTGTACTTCATTATTTACGTAGGAGGATGTAGACCCCTACAATTTGCAGGTATCTTATACTTTGGCATTATTTCTTCTCACTGTTCTTTACATTGTCCCCAGAGTCTGGTCTTAAGCCTAAAGTGTATCACGTACAGTGACCTCTGGATCACATACTGTGACCTCTGAAATGTCTGGATTGTCAGAAGTTGCCTCGTACTCTAAAAAAAATATAGCTACTTAAAGATGGCTGATTAAGATTCTACTCAAATGAGATCGCACAATTTCATATTTTATTATTTATATTATTTAATATTAATTGTTTATATTTAGATAAAAAACACACAAAATCACTTTTCACACACGCGGCACTTTGTTTACAGTCGACGGTGACAAGCACAAAAACGGAATGATTACACAAGCAGCAGACGACCGGGCCTCAAGTCAGAAAGAAAGAAAAAAATTGTGAATCATGGATTCTAAATGTAAACAGTTCGTGCTGATGAGTAAGTTTATTCGGAAACTACATAGTAATTATATCAAGGACAAGCGAAGGAAAATAAAACGTATGAGCAGTTTTTAGATTGATTTTTTCCATACCAAAATTATACCAGTTTATTATTATACCACATCTAATTTTTGTGCAAAATTTCAAAAATTCAAAGTTATTTAAATAGATAAAAATTACGTCGATTTTTTTAAAAAATTATCTCACCGCTATTTTCTTCTGCCATCTTGAATTCGAACCAGAATTGTATCAGTTTATCTCTATACCACACTTAGTTTTTTTCAGGTTGATATTATAAATATTTTATCTGGCCGCCATTTTGTTTTACCATCTTGGATTCGTACCAAAATATTACCAGTTCATTCCTATGTAACACTTAATTTTTGTTCAAAATTTGAGTCATTTATAGTTTTGCATAGTATATAAACAAAATTAACAACAAGGCGGGGAAAAAAACTAATTCCTAGTTTTCCTTGGATTCCATTCCATAGTCGCCGGACACCCTAACATCGGTACCCCCCTCCCTCATTGTGGCATCTAGTCGGCGTGTTGCTACGCTACTTATTACTTTTGTGTGTCATGCCGAAATATAATTTTAACTTATTTTTTCGTATGAATCATCAGAAGATTCCAGGTTCGTATCCTGGCAGGATCGCCATGTAATATCTTCTTGTTCTGGTTCGAACTACATGCTTAAGAAAATAATCAGCGTGCACTCCTTACTGTGTAACACTTTATTCTGCTCTTTTTTAAATCTAATTACAATGGTATAAAACTACTTAGACTAACCTAATTAATAAAATAAATAATAATTTGATGATTCTATAAACTATTACTCCATATTTACAACAATCGAAAAGCTGTGTTGGACATTGTTGCAATAAGTTATTGCCTTAATTATAGTTCAATGATATGGCCTACTTTTGCAACTTGGATTCCATCACAGCATATTCGACTGGACTATTTCATTTTTCACAATTCTCACTTTCAAGACTGATTCACAGTTACAACTGTTAATACTAGTGATGAAACCATTGCTTTTATACGATTACGATTACGATTATCAAGGACGTAAAAATATGTATCTATCTATTAATAAATGCTAAAATCATACGCAAACAAAAATAGTTAAAGAAAGAATAACACATAATTGTTGAAATTATGAAAGTACATTTTGCATAGTAAAAAAAAAGGCCATCTCACTTCATAACACGTAGAAAAGACAGCACGACCAAAAAAAGTCCTCACGTTTGACTGACGAAGAATTTGTTTGCATCCGTTAGGTGTTTTTGAATCAAGTTTTTTTTCACAGTGGGCGCCAAAAGGCTAGGGCGCCGGAAGGCGAAATGTTACCTTATATTACCAATCGACCCTTTAATAGTGGTAACTGAAAACAAGAGAAAGTGTGGATATGGAAAACAATAATCCAAGATTTATTTATAATTGTAAATCAATTGAAATGTCTGTACAATGTGACACTGACCTGGAAAATGTGATAGTGGCTCGTGCATTTCAACATTTCTAATCAATTATTGGCAAACATTCCTTTAAATTTCTCAGCTTGTAGAAGCTTCGGCTGCTGGGGCTACTAGCCGAACCTCTGTCACTAGTTCTATATGATCCTTTTCCAAGGCGAACAAAACAAGTTTTTTTTTGCTTTTCAATAATTCATTGGCATCTAAACACTCGCGTTTTATAACGGGGATCGAGAAAAATGGCCAAGATAATTTTTTTTCAAGGTCATTAAACTCTGAGCCAAGTGATGCTTCAAATTATCAAGAATTATTCTCAAACTCTTTTTTCGTTCATCTAGAGAATCTTTGTCCAACATTTTATAAAGGGATTTTATTAATGGAATCGCATCCTCTAAGAGAACTTGGTCTATGCTCAGTGTATTTGTAATATCGCTGAGAAATTGTGGATTTAAATAGAATACAGCAAGTCCTAAAATAATCATATAGATAATCGGCTATTACGAATAGTTTTTTAATTATAATAATGGGCGATTAATTATAATCGTAATCGTCTCATCACTCCCTAATACTATTTCCTAATTTAAAGTGTAAATTAAGGAATTTTTCATTTACAACTGTCATTTAAGACCACCTTTCGGTTTAAAGTGCCATTTAAGTAGCATTTCGACGTCAAATCACGTAGTAAGAACGTCCATCTGTATAACCCGACGTTGGCAGGACACAGGAGGACTACCCACGCGTTGCGACTTAAATGGGGAATAAACTGTTGGTTGATTCTATGTTGGATCCGAATATTAACACTGTTTTGTGTTTTGTGCGCATAAATGCGACACAATTTTAGGCTGCAAATAGTCGAGTTTAGTCCGTAAAGAATGTCCTAAATGTTACCAAACTATCAAACTACTGAAACCAACTTCGTAGAAACAGAACCAAAGTATGTGAAATAAATCTCGCCGCCGGATTTGAAACAATATTTCATATAAATTTTAATAGAAACAGAAGGCATATAGATCGAAATATTGCGTTATTGCGTGCGGAACACATACAATAGGCCACAACCGATCAACACAAAAGACGTTATTGATAAATGTGTCTAAAATAGGTTTAAACATATCACATGGACTTAAAAAATCCTAAAATTTAGAAAAATATTATTTGGTTTACTTGTGGTGCAAATTTTTAAATCTGTAATTCTGAAAAAAAAGGAGATTGAAATGTGTTTCTTTTGTTATTGTGTTAAAAAATACAATTGTGTTAAGTGTAACCTACAAAATACTTTATAATACTAAATTTAACTACACCTTGAATAGTTAGAGCCGGCGGACGCCAAGCTATCGTTGGAGAATTTCTCAGATACTGTGTTGTTATTGCGTCATAGTTCGCAGGGTTTGTTTTTCTTTATGGCGGGTCCTAGACCCTTATACAATCCGGGGCCACCTCAGAAAGTATTTAGTTCATTTGAATAAGTCTGTTAATGAGAAAATAATGTCAGTAGTATGCCACTACTATAAATAGCAACTGCAATATTGACCCAGATAAAACTGAGATATTGGTACAAAATAAGCCAGTTTGTGGAAAAATGCTACTGGCGTAGGTTTAATTTCCAATTTAAACTGTCCTTTACTAGGTCCTAATACTGGAACCCGTCCTTTGCTAGAGAGATTCCAAGAGAAAAAAACTCCTTCACGAAATGGAGTTTATGTCTTGTAGAGGTTTGGCGAACAAAAAGCCGAGACACATATTTATGCTGTAATTGTACTGCGGCATTATCTTTATAAGTCAGGGACTATATTCTCCTAAATTCTGATGCACCACTGCCAGCTTAAGAGTTTTAAAGCTTCTCTAGGTCTTACTGTTTTGTAAGAACATACTGATTAAAGGTCTAGGATAAGCAATATTTTTACGGAGGAGATGCAAGGGCTCAATATGGCCTAGGTATTCGGCTCTACTGGCGTCTTGTCCTCTTAACAAATCAATAATTTAATTTATATCTTAAACTAGAAATTAGTGGAACAATTTAATTGCAGTTTAAATTGGAAATTAAACATAATCAGGACCCCCGCGTCCGCGAATATTTTAGCACCCTTTAAATATCGCATATAAATAAATTTTTAAAAATAAGAACTTAGTTTATACATACATTTTTTTAAATTTCATTGTTCGCTTTTTTTTACAGTTTAAAACATGCGCCAACGTTTAAAGCGAGATTCTTTGTAAGAAAATAAGACGATATGTTCATATAAAAATGGATATGCAGCTGTTTCTTTTTCGAGAAGCAGAATCTTAAAGTTTTACAAAAAAAATATCATTTCTTTAGTAATTCGGAAATAGTAGGAGTTATTTGATTAAGATTTGGTACAACCTCATAGGTATCTAAAGGCTATATTTTTACAGTATTCAGCAGTTTTCATTTCAATCATGGGCATAGATATGGGTAACCATCCCTAACTTCTTAATAAAAAAATAGTAAGCTACTCAATTTAAAAAAAACTACTACCTTTCTCGTTTAGGGCAAGTAAAAATACACAAAAAATGCCTCTTAATATTTTATAATATGACGTTTTCGAGAAAAAAAATCTATTTTGATGCACGCCTGTTTTAGTTGAGTTGGAATTGCTCAAAACCCTACAAAAGTAATTCCTAGTAGCATTCCAAGAAAAAAAACTTTTAATGAACATATTAGCGGCTATTTTTGAGATACAGGGTGTTAAAATATTAAAATTTAGAAAAAAATATTTGTTTTAGCTTTGTAACGGTGTACTGTCGTGCATTACGGTCAGACAAATTATCATGTTAATAAATCTATATTTTTTTTAAGTAAACATATTTAGTATTTAATAATTTAAATATTGTATTGCTTACAGACCTATATTGCGCGTATTAAATTTTTCTAGATTCAGTTAAGCTTGCGGTTGGACGTAAATAGGCTAATTATAATTATTGTGTATATTTAAGTTGTTATATCACTATATTTCAGTATTTATTTGACGCTAAGTATGCATGAATCCTTACATTTCAGTGATATTATTTAGTTTTTTTTGGATACCTACGAATCTCCCTCGTATTTGTATAAATTTGGCAGCCAATAGGCGACACGTTGTTCACCGCGTGGTGTAGACTAGTTTTTGGCTTTCTTTGTTCCTCTTAAGGCAGATTTAAAAATGCGTTGTTGTCGTACACTCAAATATTGCTTACTTATATACTACTAATAATTGCATGCATGTCGTTGATCATAATAAATAGAAGGAAATTTGATATTTAATATTATTATCGTTCAGTTGGGAAGATAACATAAAGATTAAAGCTTATTTTTCCTAGTTATTTTCCTGTTAATTTTGGTTTGTTGAATTATGATATTTATATAGCTTATAATTAATTGAGTCAATTAAATTGTTCTAGTATATATTTAAGCAATAGTTTTCCTTTTCAATTAAAATCATTTAAGACATACGTTTACTTTGGGGTTTTTATTTGCGCCGTCAGTTCAGCAAACCTGTGTTGAGATTTGGCTATCCTATGTTAAAAAAAGTGAACATTTTTTTGAATTCTTGTTTCTCTGCTAAACGTATTGGTTTCACGTTTAGCAAGCCATTTTATCTTCAGAAATGTGTGCAAGTCGAAAGCCATCTTGACGGGTCAAACTCTTGAAACGTAATTTGTTAGTTTTTCCCAGAGTTACATCAGTCAGGTAATACATTAAAATTTGTAATTACATTATTGATTATTTAGGTTAATTGTTCAAAATTCAAGAGTGATTTTTTTTATGAAATCTTTATATTATATTACTTAATTAAATACACCGACTTGCCCTCTTGCCTTGCCTTTTATTTTCCTACAAACTAGTTTTTTTTTTAAAAACTGTTAAAATTGAAATCTAAAATTTCATATCATAATTTTGTCTTACCTAGTTTGAAATCAGTACTTGGATTTCTGGATAAGTATTTGTAACTAGACGCCTTTAGAACTAGCCACTAGTTGCTAGATATTTTTTGTTGTCTACCACAACTATTTATTTAGGCTTGCCTAAATTAAATATTGGATAGAATTCCGATCCCAATTGCATCTTAAATTCAATTTTAGTTCCGAGGAAATAAGATCATCCCGGATATAATTCGTCATAAATCCTGTTCGAGAACCATTGAGGGAGAGGAGTATGTAGGCGTTAAAACCAGAACTGTTGCAGCCTTGGGCCGTCCATAAAGGTCGTGGGTTCTCCACCACGTGGCGCCAGCTATTAAGAGTTTTGGTGAGAAATTTCCATTTTTTTTTAATATCTAAAATTTTTTATTAGTTTATTTCATTCGAAAATTTGAGTAATTAATTATCTTAACAGTGTTTAAATTATTGGCCAATTAGGGTACATATAATTTAATATTAGTGACCCTAATTTAACAAATTATTTCACAAGAATTTTCCTTTTAATTATTGCTAATTTTTTTAAAATTATTAATTCACCTGCTACGTTGATTTTGAACATTTGCCTTAGTGTAATTTAATTATTTTGTAATAAATGTGGTAATTTGTTGTTTAAATAGGTTTTTTTTATTGGTTAAGGTACAGATAATAATTTCAGAAGAAGGATCTTCCGCAAAGTCCGGCTTATAACACGGCAGCACATTTATTTCTTTTTTTTATTGCGGATGGCGCCCTTTTAAAAACCTTACTTAAGCTCCGTGTTATAAGACGTGTCTTCTGAAAAGAATACTGTATACATTCATTATCGAAAAGGACAGAAAAAATAATTAAATTAGTTAAAACAACCCCGTCTGTCAACTCATGCCAGAGCCGGCAAAAGGAGTTGTCGTGCCTAGGCCCTTTTAAGAGGTTGGCCTAGTAATATTATGTTCGTTAAAACACCCATACCTTACACTTTATTATCCTGTATTTTTGTAAAAACTTATTTCTTGAAATATTCATTTTTGTAGAGTTTTGACTAGTTCTGACTTTAACTAAAATTGGATCAGATGTGCTCTGGGCATGGATCAAAATTAAAAAAAATCTCGAAAACGCCTTATCGATCACAAAATATTAAGACATATTTGTGTATTTTTACTTGTCCTAAACGATAAAAAGCCAGTAGTTTTTTTTTAATAATTGGCGTAACATTTTTTTAAAGGAAAGTCAAGCATGGTTACCCATGGTTAAAAAAGAAACTGCTGAATACTCTCAGAATATAACTTTTAGATGCCAATGCCGTTCTTTCAAATGTTAATCAAATTGTCCTCATTGTTTCAGTATAACTAAATAAAGTCATAATATTTATTTTTAAACTTTAAAAAAAGATAGCAGAATAAAATAGCGGCAAAATAAAATGTTTGTGTTCCGGAAAAAACTCACATTGCCGGAATCTTTACGTTTTAGTGTTCCCAAATGGCAAAAATCATATCTCTCAATTCCATCGGATTGGTCTGGCTGTCAGTTCGAGACATAGTTGGAAAACTTACCCGATTGACTTCAAATTTTCGTTGAAAGATATGGTCATATTGGAGATGACCTGGTAATATTTTGGCAAAAATTCAATATGGCAGAACAAAATGGTGGCTTTATTATCTAATTTACTTCAAATGTAGATTGAACTGCTAACATTTTGGTACGAATTCAAAACGGCAAAATAAAATGACGCCTAATAAAATTTAAAAAAAATCAACCTGAAAAAACTACTTATTAGTTTTATTTCATATTTCGTCAAAGAATCAAACTGGTAAAATAGTAGTGCGAATTTAAGATGGGGGAATAAAATGGCGGCGAAATAAACTGTTTAATTCAAGGGACTCTAATATTTACACAATCAATAGATATGATATATCGATACACTGACACAATGTTAGTATGAATTCAACATGACGGAACAAAATGGTGGTCTAAGGAAAATTTGGAAATTCGGAGGAAAAAATAGCTTATTTAATATATTTTACATTATCCTCAAAAATCAAGTGTGGCATTGATGGAAACTGGTGAAATATTGGTACATAGCCAATATAGTAAAACAATGGCGCCCAATGAAAATTTTTAAAAAGACAGTATATATTATTATGTGTTACTAAATAACTATGCACCGAACTAAATAAAGTCACACTTCACTAATCCTAATAAAAGAAAAGATTCGTAACGATGGAAGTTCCGAGTAAAGGAGTTTATCGATTTTTAGTATTGTAAATTTCTACACCAATCCTCATTGATATTGAGGATAATATTGAGTGCGCCCACGTGCGTTGCACAGCTTTCACGCACGCTTACTGGTGTCCTCAAGATAATGTACACTTTACACCGGATATTAAGCTTAATTGATTGTTTTACTTGGGAAATCCCCTTAATTTACGCTTTAAATTGAATCTTAGGTTTACGATTTAAAGTGGATATTATAAAAAAGAATTAGTTTGGCCCGAATGCACTTTCGGACTATAATATAAGTATTAATAGACGGAATAAAAAAAATTAAAGAATATTTTTGTAAAAACCGAAGAGAAGAAAATGCTTTGACATTTTTATCATTCCTTAAAAAACAACAAAAATTATAACAGCTTTCACAAAGCAATTTCTTTCTCCATTTTGATATCCCTCTCAGTTATGCTAAGAATTTAAATTTAAAATGATAGCCTTTCGGAACACTAGCAACTATAAACAACCGAAGGCAATGCTATCTGAAAATCTCTGGAATCTGAAATTCTGGTCGAATCGACGGATGTCTTTACAGTCAGATGACGTTGATTGACGGGCGATTACTGCGAGATGCTTCGTAATTATTTTTAAATTCCTTACGGGTGGCCTATCGTTACCATTGTGGAATACTTGGGCGAAAGTACTTCTTGTGACGGTTGACCGCTTCTCGTTGCATCGATTATGTTTGGCTTCTGTATTTGGAATCTTTTTTTATCGATATGCTATTCTTAGATAAGTTTTGAATGGAGGAAATAAAAAAATCTCGGATCTATTCAGTGGCGTAGCTTTCATTAATCTCTCTTTCAAAATTGACGTAACGCAAGCGTAAGAAGTTAAAATGCATTAAAATAGGTTCTCTAGTTCATATACAGTAACTCACAAAAGTTTTCATACATTATGCAATTTGATCGAATCTCTTAATAACGAAATAATTGTAAAGTGATATGTAAACTGTGATGTAAGGTATTAACTTGAGGTTTTATGAACAAAAATTAATTAATACATTACAATAAACAACAGGAAGAAAAATTAAATATTCATTTGACAACTCACAAAAGTCTTCATACATGAATTTATGAAAATATAAAATTAGCTTTAAAATATTTAATACTTTGAAGGACTTCTGTTAGCTTTTATAACGGCCTGTAATTGTCTGGGCATTGACCAAACTAAATGTTCGGTAACTGCTACTGGAATCACAGACCACGCACTCTCCAAGGTTATTCTAAGGCTGTGTTTGTCTGTTAATATTGGCCGTACTTACTAGAACTCGCCGGTCCAATTATTTTCAGATATGTTAAATCGGATTCAAATCTGATGACTGGAGAGGACGATCAATGGTTTTCGGGACATTAAAAAGTAGCCACTACTTCACGTTTTGGGCAGTGTGCCAGTGACGGCTCGTACTCTAAAATTTAGGGTCGGCCGAGACTCAAGGTCAATCAAAAGCGGTTTTACAGTGAAGGGGTAATGAGGTAATTACCCCCACCCCTCTCTCCCGTCGCCAAAGTCTTGTGTAATTTACATATTTTTACGTGGAAATTACGATTAAAAACTTGGCTACGACACTATACACTATAGCACAAGAGCGACCTGTTGGATTGGGTCTCTTACATATCCATAGATAGAGCATTGAGGTAAATATAAACAATGTAATTAATAAATTTGCTGCAAGAAAAAAATTGGACGTTATTCTATAACTATTTATTAGGTATTTATGTTGTTCTCGTACTATTTATAATAAAACATATTAATAAACTTTTTTTTTTTTAAATTAATCCCTCTCCCCCCAGAAAGGTTACCTAAAATCGTCCTTGAGGTCAATGTGGTGTTAATTAGTGCTAGTTAACTAGTCTTTATATATAGCAGGTCTAGGCAAGAGTATAAATTTAATAAACCAGAAAAAAATGTTAGTAAAGCGCTCTAATCAGTCAATTTAATTTTTTAATATTTTAATGTATCTTGCCTCAAGAGGAAAATAAAATAGATGCTAAACAAAGTGGACACATACACAACCCAACAAGTACATTGTCAAGAAAGAACCACGATGCGGCCGGCTGATTTCTAAAACAAATTGCAAATGGTATTTTAAAATATTCATAATAATAAGTGTTAGTATTTCATCGCCACATTTAAACATGTAGCATGAAGTAAAACTTGCTAATATAACCTATGCTAATATTAACCATCATTAGTCAAGACTAAAGCAAAGAACTAACTAATTTATCAAAAATTGAGGGTCATATGGGTATGACCTATTAATATTTTGGTAAAAATTCAAAATGGTGAAACAAAAAGTCGGCGTAGTGATGTTAAAAAAAATTACGAAAAAATTGCATATCCAAATTATTTCAAATTTTGCATAAACATCAAGTATTATGATGGAATCAACTGGTAAAATCTTGGTACTATAATAAAATATTTAAAAATTCAGCCTGAAAAAACTATGTACCTACTTAATGGATTGATTTCAAATTGTGTGCCATAACTAAATGTGGTATAGGGCTCAACTAGTAAAACTGTGTTACTAATTCAAGATGGCGGAACAGAATTTCGGGCAATTAAATTTTTTGTAATCGTGAAGAAAATCACCCTCTCGGGATTTACATATCTTCACGTTTTAGCGTCCCTAGATGCCAAAAAACATGTTTTATCAATTCCGTCGGCCCGTCTGTCGGTCTGTGTATCAGTTCGCGACATAGTTTACTACTTACCCGATTGACTTCAAATTTTGACCAAAAATTAAGGGTCAACAACAACAAGGGGAACAATGTTAAAAAATGTTTGTTAGAGTGGTATATTATTTGGGGTTAAGATCGAGTAAAAAAAACAAGTATTTTTTTAAATTGTCGACGTTTCGCAACTTAATTGTTGCATCCTCAGGACACATATGTAGATCTTATATCCTGCATGAAACCCATATTATGGGTACTTTTACTCCATTGTTACGTATATACTAACCAGATATTAAGTTGGAGTTGTTGTTTCTTAAATTGTTGACGTTTCGCTACTCTATTGTTGCATCCTACTACTATATCTATATATATATATATATATATATATATATATATATATATATATATATATATATATATATATATATATATATATATATATATATATATATATATATATATATATATATATATATATATATATATAATATATATATATATATATATATATATATATTGTTGTATATATATATATATATATATATATATATATATATATATATATATATATATATATATATATATATATATATATATATATATATATATAATAATAATATAATAAATTCAATTTGTTTCTTAAACCCGGTATATATTAATTGGACCTCTTTCTTGGGTATAGGTTTATTTGTAAATTCAAACAATGGGATTAATTTGACGTTTCGCCTATCATAGTAGGCTTTCTCAAAAATTGCTCATTCCTTTATTTTTTTGTGGTATATAAGGCTTTCCTTTCCTATCTACAATTAATTTAAAAAACATTTAGTGGTCTAATTATAAAAAGACATTTACAATTTTTCTAAAACGAATTTAAAATTGTATACTATTTACCAATAATTATTATAAAATTAATAAAATAAGGTTACATACCTCGACAAATGCATGTTAATTATTTATTTATATTTGAATGATAGGTGGCAAGTTAGTGGTTTGCCAGGCAACTCATAGCACGGTTTTAGGTAAAAAGGTGTTCCTATCGTAGTACGTTTTTTTTGAGGAATTTAAAGATAATTTTTTGCTATTTTTTATTTTAAACCTTAGAGAAGAATCAGACAATCACAATGATATACTATATTTTAAAAATAACGGCTTAGACGAAGTTAAAACTATACTAAAATATCAAATTGTTGTATATTTGACTTAAATTTTTTATGACTTGTTTGTCATTTACTGCATTTTTTACTTTTTTTATGTGAATCATTTCTTTGATAATTAATTTCTGATACAGGTTATCTTCATCAATGATTTTGGTTTCAGAAAAATTAAATTTCTTGTTTTGTGCTTTTTTCATGTTTATGTAATGCAGTGGATGCATTGTTTGTATACTTATGCCCTTTTATTCTATTTTCTAAAAGTTGAGTTGTCATACCAATATATTTCATAGGGCAGGTTAAACAAGGAATTTCATATACGAGATTGGATTTTTTATTTTTAGGAATTTTAGTTTTTAATTTTGTAAATAGGGAGCCTATCAGGTTCTGGGCTTTATGACACGCAGTTATGTTATATTTTCCTAAGATATTTTTTAATTTTTTAGATAATTGAGATGTGTATGGTATTGCAATATATTTTTTTGCGTATTATTTTGTCTTACGTTTTCTTTATGATTGTTATAATATATGTACGTCCTTTGTTTGATAATTTTTTTTTCAGTTATCAGTTTTACTGGGAAATTATTTGCATTCAAGGTCTCTTTAACTTTGTTAAGGGCTTCAGGACGGTATTCTGGTGACGTTAAAGATATGGCACGGTCAACTAGACCAATCACAACACTTCTTTTTTGTTTGTGTGGATGGTGGGAATTGAAATTAAGATATCGTCCAGACCAAGTTTCTTTTGTTTTTAAATTATTTTCTTTTTGTCTTATTATAGTAAGGTCGAGAAATTTTTTTTTGTTTTCTGTTTCAACTTCAAGAGTGAACTGAAGTTTCGGATGGAAATTATTGAATGCGAAAAGTAGTTCTTCTATTTTATTTTCTGGAACTGATGCTAAACAATCATCCACATATCTCTTAAAAAAAGTAATATTAAAATTAAATTTTTCGAGAACTTCCTTTTCTAGGTATTCCATAACTACAAAGTGAGCCCATAGCACATCCATCAACTTGTTGATAAAATTGGTTTTTGTATTGAAAATAATTATTTGACATTATAAGATATAAGGCTTCTAAGAATTCATGCTGAGTTAGATTTGTAAATTGTTTTAAAATATTCCATTTGCCTTTTATAGCACTAACTATGATTTCATTTGGTATATTAGTATACAAAGAAATTACATCTAGTGATATTAACTTTGAATTTGGTGGTATTGTTAATGTATCTAGTAAATGTTTAAATGTAAATGAGTCTTTTATGTAATAAGAGTTTTTACCTGTGATATTTGACAATAATTTTGACAAATACTTTGAGAGCTTGTAGAAAGGAGATTGAATACATAAAACTATAGGCCTGAGGGGAATGTTAGGTTTATGCAATTTGGGTAGGCCATATATTTTAGGCGTGACTGCATTATGAATTGATAAATTTTTAGCTTCCGCATAAGTTAATAGATTTTTGTATAAAAGTTTTTTTACAAAAGTATTATTCTTGTTTTGAAAGATGTTGGGTCATTCTTTAAAAGTTTATAAGTACTGGTATCATTTAAGAGCTGATTGATTTTGTGTCATAATCAGTAGTATTCATTATAACGGTTTTACTGCATTTATCTGGTTTAAGTATGGTTATTTGAGGATTATCTTTAATGAATTGCCTTGTTTTATTATGTTTTATATTTTTTTATGTTTAATTTTTATTTTATGATTGGTAATTATATTTACTACGTCTGACCTTATGCTATCTTTTATTTCATTTGGTTTATCTTGCATAGCTGTTTCTACGCAGGATATATATTCTGTTAAAGGTAAGTTTTTTTCGTTCTGTACAGGAAGCGAGAAGTTTTCACCTAAAGCAAGAACTTCTGCGACATCGTTAGGAATATCTGTGTTAGAGATGTTGTCTAACCATGAGGATGTATTTATTTCAGTGTCCGATATTAATTTAGGAAAGTTTTTTTTTTATTTTTTTGTTTAATAGAATTGAATAATTTTTTATATTTAAAGTTTTCAAACCTCATGAATTTATTAAAAACCTCAATTGGAATTATTGATTTAACTTCGTTAATTTTTTGTTGAAGGAGATTATTTAATTTATTTATAACTTTTGTTGTTTCTGTTATACATAGATTTAAAATTTTTACCTTTGTGCTATTTATAATATCATCAAATTTATTTTCGAGGTACGTACCTGTCAACACAATTTGCGAAACATTGAAATTTAAAAAAGTTGGCGAGACGCCTGTGTGTTTGCTTCTTAATAGGAAAATTCTTCTATTTTTTTGCTTTGCTAATTTCGTGTTTGTGGTAGATATTTCTTTAAGTATATCAGCACATAAAAATCCATAAGTTGTTTCATTTTCTTGAAGGAACGTCATATCAGTGAAATAAAGTTCGGCACCCTTGTATATATTATTATTCAATTTGTTTCTTAAACCCGGTATATATTAATTGGACTTCTTTCTTGGGTATAGGTTTATTTGTAAATTCAAACAATGGGATTAATTTGACGTTTCGCCTATCATAGTAGGCTTTCTCAAAAATTGCTCATTCCTTCATTTTTTTTGTGGTATATAAGGCTTTCCTTTCCTATCTACAATTAATTTAAAAAACATTTAGTGGTCTAATTATAAAAAGACATTTACAACTTTTCTAAAACGAATTTAAAATTTTTTACTATTTACAAATAATTATTATAAAATTAATAAAATAAGGTTACATACCTCGAAAAATGCATGTTGATTATTTATTTATATTTGAATGATAGGTAGCAAGTTAGTGGTTTACCAGGCAACTCATAGCACAGTTTTAGGTAAAAAGGTGTTCCTATCGTAGTACGTTTTTTTTTGAGGAATTTGAAGGTAATTAACGTCACCAGAATACCGTCCTAGCCCTTAATAAAGTTAGAGACCTTGAATGCAAATCATTTCCCAGAAAAACTGATAAAAAAAATTATCAAACAAAGGACATACATATATTATAACAATCATAAAGAAAACGTAAGACAAAATAATACCCAAAAAAATATATTGCAATGCCATACACATCTCAATTATCTGAAAAATTAAAACATATCTTAGGAAAATATAACATAACTGTGTGTCATAAAGCCCAGAACCTGATAGGCTCCCTATTTACAAAATTAAAAACTAAAATTCCTAAAAATAAAAAATCCAATCTCGTATATGAAATTCCTTGTTTAAACTGCGCTATGAAATATATTGGTATGACAACTCAACTTTTAGAAAATATAATAAAAGGGCATAAGTATACAAAGAATGCATCCACTGCATTACACAAACATTAAAAAAGCACAAAACACGAATTTAATTTTTCTGAAACCAAAATCATTGATGAAGATAACCGGTATCAG
This sequence comes from Kuschelorhynchus macadamiae, assembly GCA_030620095.1. Classification (NCBI taxonomy): domain Eukaryota; kingdom Metazoa; phylum Arthropoda; class Insecta; order Coleoptera; family Curculionidae; genus Kuschelorhynchus; species Kuschelorhynchus macadamiae. The sequence goes on along the minus strand of JAUTXW010000056.1, from coordinate 1,251,113 downwards.
AAATTAATTATCAAAGAAATGATTCACATAAAAAAAGAAAAAAATGCAGTAAATGACAAACAAGACATACAAAATTTAAGTCAAATATACCACAATTTGATATTTTAGTATAGTTTTACCTTCGCCTAAGCCATTATTTTTAAAATGTAGTATGTCATTGTGAATGTTTGATTCTATTCTAAGGTTTAAATTAAAAAATAGCAAAAAATTATCTTGAAATTCCTCGAAAAAACGTACTACGATAAGAATACCTTTTTACCTAAAACTATGCCATGAGTTGCCCGGCAAACCATTAACTTGCTACCTATCATTCAAATATATATAAATTTAACTGGCACCACAAGTGTAAGTAAGTTGTCAACTGTAAACAATTTTGAATCAAGTAGGCTGAAATCCGGAAGTAAATTTAATTTCCAAAAGTTGGCTACATATTGCAATTGAAACACAATTGCCGCTTGTAAAACAACTTGCAAGAAAGATTGCGCGCAATGTCTTGCAAGTGCAACCTCTGGCTGCAATAGACTTGAAGGTAAGTCTTGCAGCATGTAAAACGGCCTTTATTACGGCTGCGTTATGCTATGTTATGTTACGTCAATCCATAAATCACGCTTTAAGGTTGAAAGGTTCCGCGTACCTAATTGTTTTTTTAAGTAATAGTAATTTGTTTCTATTTAGTTTACATAATTTTTATCTTGAGATTTACCTTAAAATAACAAGAGTTGGACCTGGGGCGGTTAGGATTTGCGAAAACAATAATGATTATGGAGATTAAGTAGACTTTCTTATTGGGATTAAAAATTATTTCTCCCGGTTTTTCTTGAAAATAAAGTTAAAATAAAAGAAAGACAACCTACTCCCAATCTGCCCATTGATAATGGGACAAGTGTCAAGTTTGTGCGGCGTTTCTAAACAATTTTTTACACTAATTATAGGTGATTAAGAGGAAATGTTTTTATTTGTCAGTATAAATTGCAAGTAAATAATACAATCCGCTTAATCAAGTCAAAATCCAAATCCACGGATTTTCGACCAGTTTTCATTACACAATAAATATAAAAAAATTGTTTTGAAATTTGTCTTTTACACAAAAGATTATCTAAATATGCTTCGATTCCACTCAAAAGTACTCACAAGAACAAACGAAAAAGTTACATTTAAAGCTGAATTTAAGGGACCATAAATAAGGTAACAAAAACGTCAGTAAAATTTTCTTTACAGAGCTATAAATTGAACAAACCTAAACAAAATTACACCCGAGGGCCTTTCAAGGGCATGGGGACCACCATGAAATGTTTACGTTTGTAACAAAGGGGCAATATTAAGGGAAGTAAAGTAAATACAATACAAACAATAGGTTTTATCACGTTTAAAAAATGAGAGGTGACGTGCAAGGCTTTTTATAAAAACATGTAATATGTTGCAGATTTTATTGTTTATATGTCTACGAACAGGGTTTTTAATAAACAGAAATGTTTATGATGTTTGCTTAATGACAGTGCCATAGGGAGGCGAAGTCTGCGCAACCACAAATTTATTTTCTCCTGCTTAAAAAATTGCCTTCAATTAAAATGCTTTAATTTTAAATTAACTAACCGTAGTTAATTGAACTCTGATATTTTTTTATAAAATTTTAATATGAACAAACGTCTTTCGGTTCAAAATAATGATCACTAACCAAATGCTTCAGACGTAGAAAAATACTGTGTTACAGCTTTTCCAATTTTGCAATTGTAACTCGTTTTTTTAGTCTACCCTTTTGTAATTATTATTTCAAACAAAAAATATATACAAGAAAGTTAAGGCCAGAATCGGACTTTTAAATGTTATTTCCACAATTACATTAAAATCAAGATGACCGAGTTGCAAATTGTCTCCTAATTCTAGGTAGATCAGGACACAAGCAAACAAACGCGTGTGTGCAAAATGCTAAATTATTCTAAACGCTATATTCTTTTAGCCCATCCAATTACCAAGCCCCAGGAATGTATGGCCATTAAAAAAAAAGTGAAAGTTTGGTATTTTCCTACTTTTGGGCTATTTTGTAGACATAATGAACATCATTGTTCTATAGAGATTTAAGGCAGAACCAAGAAGTTAGGTTACAGCGGCTAGAATCTTTCAATGTGGAGCTTGTAGAACAAAAAAGTTTTGTTACCTTTATTGTAATTTACTGTACCAAAGGCAGTGACGTTTAATTTTGCTAAAAGTTTGGATTTGTGTACTTTGTAGTATTACAAAACTAAAATCTGAAACCCGATCAAAATCGGCCTGATAGTTTGTTTATTTTCTTATTTAAAACAAATTTTCAATTTCGACATATAAGTCTAAAGATGTTAACTGTCAAAGATGACAAGTGTTAGCGGCAAAACTAAGTTCGTCTGCCCAGCAGTAAGTGAACAAAATGTTATAGCTTTCTGATTAAATGATTATGCCGGTTTAAGTTTTTTTTCAAAATAAACCATTGAATTTCCTATTAATTTTATGTCTTGTAGATTAATCTAATATCTGGTTTTTCAAATACCTAATACCAATAAGTTAAATGTAGAAAAGGTTTTCTTTGAAACAAAAATTAGCAATCCTAGTTTGAATAACGGGGCCCCCAAAAAACGGGGCCTCCACAAACTTCACCAATCTCATAGAAATGACAAGAAAAAAAAATAGATATTTTGTAATTACTAAGAATGTTTAGTTCTTATTGGTCTTGTGAGGTTGATGATACATGGGCACTTTGTAGAATGGTATAAAACAAATTAAAAAACCGGCAAATTATCCTTACCCGGAACTTCCCTCGTTATGAATATTTCCTTTTATTAGGAATAGTGAAGTGTGAACCAATTTAGTTCAGTAGATAGTATTTTGGAACACATATATACTGTATTTTCAAATATTTTTATTGGACACCATTTTGTTCCGACATATTGGATCCTTGCCAATATTTTACCAGTTTCTATCTATGCCACACTTGATTTTTGGGCATAATTTAAAATAAATTCATAAGCAGTTCTTACATTGACACACACCGCGGTTTTGTTACGTCCATGTTGAATTCGTACCAGTTCATCCTTATATATATTTTCTCCAACATTTATAGTCAATCGATTATGAAGATTTTTTGACGTTAATTGTATAAACATTTTATTTGGCCGACATTTTGTATCGCTATCTTGAATTCGTGATACAACTTCATCAGTTTATCTCTACATCATATTTAATGCTTGCACAAAATTTGATATTAATCTAATAAGTAGTTTCTTCAGACTGATTCTTCAAATATTTTATTAAAACCTCATTTTGTTTTGCTGTTTATATTCATACCAAAATATTAAAAAAATTCGTTCTTATGTTGATGTTTGTGCAAAATTTAAGGTAAATTGCATGAGTTTTTTAAGTAATAATTATTTAACCTTTTACTATGCCGCCATCTTGTTCCGGCATATTGGATTTTTACCAAAATATTAAAATGTCATTCTCATAATTTCCGACTAAAATTCAGTCAATCTGATAAGTAGTTTTTCAGCTTTACCGCAAACTGACAGACAGAAAGACAAACCGACAGACGGACTATCGGAATTGATAAAACATATTTTTTGGCATCTAGCGACGCTAAAACGTAAAAATATGTTAAACCTGAGAAGGCAAGTTTTTTTCAGATTACAAAAATTTTATTTGGCCGCCATTTTGTTTCACAATCTTGAATTAGTGCCATAGTTTTACTAGTTGATCCCTACACCACAGTTAGTTATAGCACACAGTTTTTCAGACTAAATTTCTAAATTATATATTAAGCCGCCATTTTGTTTCGCCATCTTCGATGCGTACCAAAATTTTACTACTTGTTTCCTACCTATTACTTGAATTTCGTACAAAATTTGAGATAAATTGGATAGTTAGTTTTTTAAGGTTGCACTAGGCCGCCATCTTGTTCCGGCATATTGGATTTTACCAAAATATTACCAGATCGTCTCCATATGAGCCTTCATTTTTAACTAAAATTTGAAGTCAGTCTGATGAGTAGTTTTTAAGCTATGCTGCGAACTGACAGACAGATAGTCAGACCGACAGAATTGATAAAACATTATTTGCCATCCAGGGACGCTAAAACGCCAAGATGTCTAAAACTTGAGAGGTTGATTTTTTCAGATTGCAAAAATTTTATCTGGCGGCTATTTTGTTCTGTCATCTTACAGAGTTTTACTAGTTCATCTCTATACTACAATTAGTTATGACACACAATTTAAAATCAGTTCACTGAGTAGTTTTTCAGGCTGAATGTTTAAATATTTTATCATTATTACTGCCATTTTGTTCCGCTATCTTGGATTCATACCAAAATTTTACCAGTTAATTTCTACGTAATACTTCATTTTTGTGCAAAATTTGAGATAAAATGATAATGATGATAATTAGATTTTTAGTAATAATTTTTTTAACGTTTCACTAGGCCGCCATCTTGTTCCACTATATTGGATTCTTACCAAAATATTACCAGATAACCCCCATAGAGCCTTAATTTTTGACTAAAATTTAGAATCAATCTGATAAGTAGTTTTTAAGCTATGCCGCGAACTCAGAGACAGACAGACAAACCGACAGAGAGACCGACGAACTTGATAAACATATTTTTTGGCATGTAGAGACGCCAAAACGCGAAGAAATGTAAATTTGTGTGAGGTTCAGATTATAAAAATTTTATTTGGCCTCCATTTTGTTCCGCCGCGCGCCGGCCGTCTTGAATTAGTACCACACTTTTACTAGTTCATTTCTTTACTACAATTAGTTATGACACACATATTAAAATCAGTTCATTAGCCGCCATTTTGTTCCACCGTCTTGGATTCTAACCAAAATAGTTAATTCGTACATAATACTTGGATAAGCAATTTCTTAGTAATATTTTTTTTAATATTTCACGAGGCCGCCATTTTGTTTTGCCATATTGGATTCTTACCAAAATTTTACCAGGTCATTCCCATATGACCTTTAATTTTTTACCAAAATTTGAAGCCAATTGGGTAAGTTGTTTTTTGGCTATGCCGCGGACAGACAGACCGATAGAAAGACAGGCCGACGGAATCGAGGAAACATGTTGTTCGTCATCTAGGGACCCTGAAACGTGAAGATCTGAAAAAATCTCGGAGGGCGATTTTTTCACGATTACAATACTTCTCTTTTACGAAGGAAGTAAAAAGTTCACCAGAGGATCAGACAGATTTTGGTTAAATCTGTTGAAGGATATGAGCTCTATCGAAATAGAACTATACGTCTTATTTTGGAACAATATACTCGAGCGACTCAATGGAACTGCAGATTCTGCAGAATTCTAAATTAATCTTTAGTCATGTAGTAGATGCATTCAGAAATCACTTAAATAATTTATGTATATTGCGAGAGAAAGGTTTCAAGAGTACGAAGAAGCAGCCTAAAAATTATCAAGCACTGGGGTCAGACTCAATCCTAAGAACAAGTTTAGGCTCAAAGGCTCTGGTAATAAGATCAACTTTATTTATCATTGATTTAAAGGATACGATACGATATAAGGATAAAATCTGTCATCGATTTGTCTTTTTGAATCATTTGGAGTATTTAAGTACCACAAGCTTGAAGTTAGTCTAGTATATTTTTCATCATTAATAAGTAATTTCAAGTCGATAATCAGCCAGGAGAAATGCGTTTTTTATAAAATTCTTGTAGATTAAAAATTTGGAGCGGCGTTTCCAAACGTCACTAAGGATATATATATATATATATATATATATATATATATATATATATATATATTATTAATGCTCCCGAATTGCAGGGGAAAACGATTTTCTTTTCTAAATTGAAGATTCTTAAAACAGACTGCGTACGTCTGTGACAGCTCCGTCTGACACTTCTAACACTATTGCTGACTTTGCTTTGAATAAAGCAAGAAAATCGCCAATTCCTTAACTTAAGTTCTAAAATATATAAATATAAATAAATAAATATTACAAAAATGCCACGGGAATTCCATATGCTTTAGTTCTGCTCTATAAGTACCTTATAAGCAAATTTATTAATAAAATAGTCAAAACAAATGAGTTATAAAATACCCCCCGTATAATTTTAAAATATGCAAGATAATTCCATCGGTAAAATTATGATATAAGCCCGATCAAGAAACCCAACAGACAAAAAGTAAAAGAGGAATAATCCTCATTTGTTCAGATGTCAAAAGTTGACATGCGTAAGTAATCAGACTTCTTTAAACTTTAAAAACTAATTTCACAGGTAATATTGTATTAAAGATTTCATTAAAATCATCATGAAATGACCCCGCACAACAATGTACTATTACTCAGCAATAAAGAATAATTATTTCTTTTGTAGGCGTTTTATTATTGTAACGGGCCAAGTACCTATAATGCATTTTTTGATTATACAAATGCACAAAATATAATCTGTTATAGCAACAGATAGCGAAAAAGTCGCTCTTTTTGCCAGAATTGACAAAATGTATTCTAAAGAGCTGATTGTTCTGTTTATCTAAATTTTCCAGTCCCTGTAAAGGATTTCTGATCATTGGATTCTATGGTTCTTAGCCGATGAGATTTCATTGTGCAAGCAGTAGGCGTGGACATGTTGAAACATTCAAATCTTTTGTCAGATTTGCCAAGATTTATGTCTTATTATTAGACCTTATTATCAGGGTAAAGTAGTTGGTGCCTTGTTGCAAACGTTTTTTGGTGCCTCTAAAGCAGAGGAGCACCACAAATATATTTTATAACTTTTATTTAGTCGTTCTTCTAAGAAAATACACAACACAGTAAATCGGTGAAAAGCATAATCTATATATACTAATAGCCGGTTGCAGAGAGCTCAATTAAAGTTTAGAATGTTTAACGAACTGTCAAATTTGACAGGGAGTTCCTAGATTTCTGTAAGGAGCTTGTCAAATCCGAAAGCTCGGTTAAATATTCTAAACAGCAATTAAGTTTTGTGCAATCGGGTGTAAGCCAGATTTTTCAGCAAGTTCGTATGAGAGTGGTTTTGCGCCAATTTACATGAGTTTTTTAAATGATCGTCTGGTTACAGAGACCTTTCGACACTATTTTTTGTATTGTTTTATTGCGTATTTTTTCTATAAAACCAATATGTTTTTCTTTAATAACATTTCTGGACGATGTGGTGAGTGCACCCCATATTCTTATAATTCCACTGGAAAGTCATCGCGCCATCTAACGGAAAAGGCAGAACAAAGTCTGTCGGGCCAGCTAGTTAATACTAATATTAACATAAATAAAACTAAACTGCTGGCCATAATTAGTGCATCGAATTTTTTTATCAAAGTTTAAACATGGATATTTCAATTGCGATATGCGGTTTTTAATGTTCGATTGGCCGCTTTATTGGGTATGTGCTTCTACAAGCATAATTTTATATCCGCCATAAGAAATAGTACATACAAGAAGTGAAATAAAACCCTTGCATTTTTGCAAAAGTTTATTAACGCCTAAAATTCTCGAAACATTTTTTTTGTTCTAACCAAAATGATCTTTGACAAAATGCAAAAAAAAACAATTTGTAGCTATTTTTGATACTTTTATTTGTTTGCAATGGTTTCTATGAAAATTTTGATATTTTCGTACAAGTGGAGCGTTAGCACATTAATCTGTATACAAAACAACTCTTAATTACTTTTATTTGTTTGCAATGGTTTCTATGAAAATTTTAATATTTTCGTACAAGTGGAGCGTTAGCACAATAATCTGTATACAAAACAACTCTTAATTACATAATTTATGATCACTAGTTATACCGTTATCATTAGTATTAACATTGGCTTTAAAGCCAATGGAATCCCTAGCGAATGGTGTTAGAAAGTAGGATTTTTTGCCAAAACGGTTTTTTCATTTTTACTCTAGCCGTTTTATTAGTCTCGATAGGGGTATCCGTTTTTAATCCCAAAGGAGTGATACAGGGTGTTAATTCATTAATGGCTAAAAATTCAGGGCGTAGTTTTATAGCTCATTTTAGGGCTAAAAGTTCATAAACATGTGTTCGCAAGCCGTTTTATTAGTCTTGATAGAAAGTATCCGTTTTTAACCACAAAGGAGTTATACAGAATGTTATTGATTAATGACTACAAAATCAGGGCGTAGTATTTCAGCTCATTTTAGGGCTAAAAGTTCATAAACATGTATCCGCAAACCCTTCGTTTTTGAGATATACGATGTTAAAGTTAATTTTTTTCTTAGACCTCGTGCGTTTCTAGAGATAAATCATTCAAATTTAATACACTGTATGTTGTAAGTAATGCCTTTGAAATGGCTATAATACAGTTTACATTTTACAATCTACAGGGTATTCCTTTTAACCAGGTCTCGACGCCTTTTAGCCTCGCCCGGAATTTTTACTGTGACGCAACTGCCCATTTTTGCAAATTTAAATTGCATATTCTGTTCTGTAACTTTTTGGTCTCTTGGTTTTTTTCGATATTTTGTACCGTTTAGAAATGATTTAGCAAAGTTTTCATTCATGTATATATCTAGGCATATGGAAGACGGAGAAACGGTAAAATTCTAATTTTAATGCAATTATGAGCTTGAATGGAAACTTTGCTAGATAATTTCTAAACGGTACAAAATATGGAAAAATTCTAAGACACTAAAAAATTACACAATAGAGTAAGGAATTTAAATTATTAGTTGTAAAAATCCGTGGCACCGCAGTAAAATATATCGAGGATGAGAGGGGGGTAAAAGGGGTGGCCACTTGGGAGAAAGTAACACCCTGTAGATGTTTCTATTATTATTACTGGAATTTTAAAGGAATTGCTCACAGCATACAGTGTATCCACTTTGAAGGATTTAAATCTCGAGGAACATGTACGAGGTATCTCAGGAAATGTCTTGAGAACTTCTCGAGAAATGAAAAGAATCAATTTTAAATACCCTCAAAACGACAGCTTTGCGGTCACATGTTTGTTTATATGAATTTTTGGCCTAAACTTAATTATGAAATTACGACCTGCATTTTAATATCATCATCAATTAAATACCCTGTATAACTCTTTTGGAATTAAAAACGAATACCCTATATCAAGACAAATACATTGGTTAGAGTAGAAATGAAAAAATCGTTTCGGCAAAAAAGTTTTATCACAGCTGGTACACCTTAATTATCTTACCCCTGACATAATTCCAAAAGCGAATTATAGTAAAATATATAGAATACGTTAAGTTAGTGTTTGATACATTCTAGCTAACTTTTGTCACTCCCTTTATCCATACTTCCTAATACTAGTAATAACGGTATAACTACTGATCATAAATTATGGGATTAAGATTTGTTCGTATACAGGTTGTTAAGTTAATGCACCACATTATGAAGATATCAATTTTTTTTAGAAACGCTGTATATTGCAAACAATCAAAAATTGTTATAAGTTGTTTTTTTGTATTTTGTATCATTTTAAAGAAAAAAATGTTTTAAGAATTTAAGGCGTTAACAAACTTTTGCAGAAATGCAAGGGTTTTATTTCAAGCTCTGTATATGTACTATTTTTATATGCATATACATTAATGCAGGCAGAAGCGTTTCACAATTGAAACATCTCTTTAAAGTTTATAATTGTAATATTTATTAAATTCAATTATGAAAATTAGGTTATATTACAGTCGTAAAAAATGGGTGTATAAAATATTATCCAGTACCTATTTTTTCCTAAATAAATGTATGTAAATAATCCCAACGAACATTATAAAGAAGTACGCTATAAAAATCTGTATATAAGCTAGCAGCTTTGCTTCAAATAAATATTCTTACGTATTTACAAAAGGCAGGGCATAATAGAACAATCAAGATTCACATTTTTTAAACATTTGGATTTGGCGCAACTGGAACCATGCGCAATAATATGACAGGTATGTGACCAGAAGTTTGGCCAAAGAACAAGCCACTGAATCTCGTGGTCTCGTTGATTATAGATTTGAAACTCACTTTAATGGTCTAGTGAGAAGATGGAATAAAAATAAATGCGTATTATTTGCAACTAATTAGAACAAGACCGAACCCCTCTCTAGGGCAATACTCTGGAAACATACTGGTCTGTATTATAATATATTAAGAAAATAAAGTCTTTATTAAAATTCCATGAAAGAATTCTTATTGTTTGTGCTTGGACCTTATTTCTCATTATAGAACATGACTTTTAGCAAAAACAAAATCTCTTCCATAATGCAAAAGAAATTTTCAATTATCTTATTAAAATGCTATGTCCTTAATATATATTTCACCTAAAGCTAAATGTCGTGTAATGACCTACATTTAAGCCAGTTAATGTTTGACTCACTTATTCTTTATATTGTTTATAATCAAGAATATTATCTGCTTATATGAAAAAAAAAATCTTGGACTTCTAATAAATAATTTAGGGATCTAATGTGAAATGTGATATTTAATTTTTTAATGCTTTGAATATACTAAATTGCATTCAAAAATTTTTAAAACCTATATTTTATTAGATTTAAATATTTTTATTCCTAATGTTTATAAAACTTAAGTTATGTTTCCATTAAACCTTTTCTATTAGACACATGTCTGTCTTATTGAGGAAGGTGAAATGGAGTAGTCAAATATTTCTACTAAAACCGTTTTTAAGTGCAGTTGTCCTTTAAAAATAAAGTGGTCTTAATTATGGTGTTTAAGTATATTTAACATATAGGTATATATATTAAATGTACTCTATACGCCATTTTGAAACTAAGAGTACAACAAGGGCATCGTAACTTAAAAGATGCTGAATTATTAATATGGACATTTTGTTATGAAGCACGGTGCTATTGTCGTTTATTATAATTTAAAAATTAAATAAACAGAGACAGTGTATTTAGTAAATTATTTTATAATATACCCCTTATTAACCTTAAAAAAGAAGTTAAATAGGTTGAAAATTTATATTGGATATATCTGTGCTTAGTTCTATTTCAACGTACCCAAATCGATAATTCTGACTTCAAAGAAGGCAGCATCATCGAGAGAGAAAAAAAGAGTAAATTACTGAACAACAAAAGAGATTGTTTTGCCGCACCGCTTCTTCACATCATTTATCCTCGAGAGGCAACAATGCCTGTCTAACCGTTTGACACATCTATCAAAGTTGAATGATGGGCCTGTGGCGGCAACATAAAAACCTAAATAAGCCTACAGTAGAGAAGTGGAAAGTGTAATGATAGATTTTGTTCCGCTGTAGTTCAGTCAATAAGCGACACAAATTTGATAGATAATATATAATACATAATATCTATATAAATAAATAAATAAATATATATATATATATATATATATATATATATATATATATATATATATATATATATATATATATATATATATATATATATATATATATATATATATATATATATATATATATATATATATATATATATATATATATATATATATATATATATATATATATATATATATATATATATATATATATATATATAGTCAGTGGTGTTCATTATGACAGTTTTCCTAGTTTTGTCAGGTTTAAGGATGGTAATTTGAGGGTTATCCTTAATAAATTGTTTGGTTTTGTTAATTTTTTTAATTATTTGATTTTGGAATTTGTAAATTTTAATTTGTTTACGCCTGATTTTAAAATTTATGGTAAGTAATTGCATTTACGATATATGACCTGATTTGATGCTGTCTTTTATTTCATCGGGCTGATCATGAATGGCTGATTCTACGCAAGATACGTATTCGGTTATTGGTAAGTTTTTTTCGTTGTTAATTGATAATGAGAAACTATCACCTAAGGCCCTTACTTCTGCTATATCGTTTTGAATATTAGTATCAGAAATATTCTCAAGTCAGGAAGATGCGTTGATTTTAACGTTATTTTTTGATTATTAATTTTGATATTTTTTTTGATTTTGTATTTTATTCAATTGAAATTTTTTTCATATTTCATAGTTTCTAGTTCTATAAATTCATAAAGAATGTAAGTTGGAATTACTGATATAAATATAACTCGGATGGAAATCCGGAACACGATAAAAATGTTCCAAAGAACTGGTTATCTTTTGGACCTTAAACAAACGGGAAGAAGAGATATGGCCATAACGACACAGCCAGAGTTTCAGTTCTTTAATCTGTTAGAGAAACTCCAGTCATGTCCCTTAGAAATCGTGCTAAACAGCTAGCAGTTGACAAAAAAGTTTCATTCAGTTTGCAGACGATTTTAAAAGAAAATTAATATTTCCGTTCAAACCCCACTTTAATAATACGTTGGAAGAAGGAAATGAAGCGAAAAGATTAGAATTTTGTTTGTGGGGAGAAGACAAAAATTTAAGCGAAAATATTGATTTTTTTTTAAGTTTATTATATTTTCTGATGAAGAAACATTTTCTACCAATGGAACTGCAAAATCCGAGTACGTCAGGTACTGGTTTTAAGAAAACCCCGAATTTAGAATAATGACGAAGACTATATAATACAAAAGTGAACCTGTGGTGCGCGATATCTGTCCATGGCCTATAGGCTCACATTTCTACAATAACGCCTGCAATAGAATATCGTGCTTAGAAATGCTGGATACAATTTTTAGCAATGAACTTGAAAATTTGCATTAAATTCTCGCCTAAAAATATATTTTCAACATGATGGTTTTTCAGCACATTGCGCTCGTGAAGTAACAGAATGGCTTAACCGCAAATTTGGCACAGGATGGATTGAAAGAAACGGACCAATTTTGTGACTCCCCAAGAAGCCCTGACTTAACTTTGACTTAATATTGAAGCGATAAAAGGCAGAATTACCCAGGCTATCCATTCAATAACCCGCGGGAAGATATCAGAAATTCCTTCAGATATCTAAGGATAGCTTAGTTTAATTATTTTTAGCTTAATTAAATGTTTGTGGTATTTACAAATTACGCTTCAATAAGACGTATTTTGAATTATAATTATTTAATACATTTTGATAAGAACTATTTTATATTAAATAATAATTATTTCATGATATAAAGACATATGGTTACAATTGCCCCAACAATCGTTTCCACGGTAAATATTCGAAGAATAAAGTTATTTGGGGATGAAAATACTGGCCCTTAATGTTATAATTATTCTACAAACTAGTAGGTGCTCTGATTAAAGGTGTGCTTAAGAATATTTGGGAAGTAATGTGATAAAACTAATACTCTTAATTTTAAATCTTGTGACGAAATCTTGTATTTTTGCTTGGGGTTTAATTCAGAACGTATTTAATATTTGTACTTTTGAGAGAAAATTATAGATCAGTGTACTTTTTACGCAGTATTTTTTTGCCCCTTATATAAAAAAAATAAATTTTTGATAAGGCGAACCTTATTTATTTTTGAAGCAAAAAATTTTATCAAGAGTGCCTTTTTTTCGTATCTTGCAAAATGAGACATTTTTACTTTTACGCAAAATAGTAGTTTTGTATTTATTATGCCCCCTGTATAAAAAATTAAAGTTTTGATAACGCCAACCTTATTTATTTTTGAAGCAAAAACTTTTATCAAGAGTGACTTTTTTTCTTGCAAAATGAAACAATTTCACTCTTACGCAAAATAACATTTTTGTATTTTTAAGCCCCTTGTATAAAAAACTAAACTCGGACCTTATTTATTTTTCAAGCAAAACTTTTATCAAGAGTGACTTTTTCTCATATCTTGCAAAATGAGACATTTTTAGTCTTACTCAAAATTTGTATAGTGTTTATGCATGTACAAAAAATTAAAATTTTTAATAACGCCAACCTTATTAATTTTTGAAGCAAAAACTTTTATCACGAGTGACTTTTTTTCATATCTTTCAATTTTTAGTCCATTTGTCCTCTTGTCAATTATATATATTCCAATTTTTTTTAACTTAACTAACTGAATATATGCAAACCTGAATTAAACTGTCACTAGACTATTGTTAATAGAATCGTTGAACGAAGGATTTAATCACTTGTTTTTTAGGCCACTTTATAGTTTAAGCTTTATTTCGTAATTTCAATTGATTTGATAAACATATACTCAGTTCCAAAAAAAGTGACGCACTTGATTTTTGGCCATTGTCTTGCATCTTTTAAACCAGTGGACCGATTTTGAAGAAATTTTCTTTCGCAGGTAGATAGTACGATTTTGAAGAAATTTTCTTTCGTAGGTAGATAGTACCTTTGTCTTCCAGCAGAAATGATACAACTTAAAACGTTCTCAAAGATTCTTGGATAATAATGAAAAAGCTCGAACCATGCTTTTTGACTTGCCCTGTGTATTAGTTGAGGAATGGTATAGAAACTTTTTACACCCTATATAAACGATCCGTTTTTGTGAGTATTTTGTTTTTTATTCATCGATTTATCTCTAAAATTGACCGAATTGCAGCTTTTTTGCTGAAACTTTGCCAAGCTACATGCATGTTAATGGGAAAACTTAAACATTACTTTTTTTGACTCAACCTGTGTATTATTCGAGCATTTGTATAGAAAATTTTTACACTCTAGATGAAAGAATCTTCTTCTAAGACAAATTTGTTATTCTGTTTATTAATTGGTCTTGAAAATGTCTGAATCGCAGCTTTTTTTATTGCAATCTTGCATTTTGCCAAGGTACCTACTTGATTTTTCTGAAGTGATATTCTAATAAAATAAAAATGACATGGATTTTATAAAACTTTTGAAGAATGTACTTAGTACCGATTATTGCCTCCTCTAGCAACCCTGAGAGCTTCTAATCTACGTGGCATACTTGAAATTAGGTTTTTTATTCTTTCCAATGGTATACGGTCCAATTCTTCTGATAACGCATCTGCCAATTCTATTAGGCTTTCAAGATGCCTTTCGCGTGAAGAACGCACCCTTCTTCCTAATTCATCCCACAAATGTTCTATTCCATTCATGTCGGTGCTCCTCGCAGGCCACTGTAATGTGGCGATATCCGCAGTTTCTAGGAAGTTCTGCTCTATTGCTGCGGTATGCGGTCGGACATTATCCTGAAACAGAATAAAATTGTTACCAACTAAATCAGCAAGAGGTAACGCATTCTGCTCTAAAATGTCATTGATATAAATTTGGGCTTTCATTGACTGTCTAATGGGGAAAACATGAAGGGATATCCATCTATTATGGAGATTCCACCCCACACCATAACTTATCGCATTGTGTTATCAAAGACTGATTGAATCTTTCGTCAGTTCTTCCCCATACCATTTTTTCCCATAAACCATACTAAGGCAAAATCTTGATTCATCAGTAAACAGGACGTTTGAACATTCACGATTAGTCCACTCTGGATAAATTTGTATGAAGTATCCTTCCGAACAATGCTTCCTGTTTGTTCATATTTCTGGATCGCTTTACGAGTTGTTGCTTCAACGACTCCCACAGCGCAAGCAGCGTAGCGTTTACTATGCCCATTGTTCACTAAAGCAAATACTAATATTGCAATTTGTTCGGGTGTAATTTGGGGCATTTTATCACTAAAACTTTTTTTTTGTAAAAAAAAATGACAGTCATAAAGTTAGTGAAAGACATAACTGACAAATATGGAGGACTTTAACAAATTAATTGCCATGGCGACGGCAATTGTTTTTTTATAAAGTCGATTATGATCCGACATAGTCCATCCGCTAGCTAAGATTTTTAATACATAATTTCCAGTTCTATTAAAAAATACTTAAAAGGTTTGAAGTTCTGTTTTTGTTGCTGTAAAAGTTCAAGAAGATCTTTGCAAAAGTGAATTTAAAGATTAAGAGACCTGCAAAAGTCTAAAATTATTGTTATACCTGATTATCGTTCTGCATATTCTGACGTAGGATAATGCCCAGCAATAGTGAGAAACTATCATGTGTATCATCACATTATAGGGCCTGATATGAAGGCAGTAAAATATTTGTGGAATAAATTAAGAAGGGTCCCTTCTCGCGAACGGTCTCTGGAGAGCCTAGCAGACTTGGCAGATACAAAAGAATGGGACGGTATACCGATAGAAAGAATAAGAAACTTAATTTCGAATATGCTACAAGATAAGAAGCTCTCAGTGTTGCTATAGAGAAGCCAATATTCGGTACTAAGCACATTTTTCAGATTCTTGTCCAGATATTGTTATTTTAAGTTAAAAGAAACATGTAAGTTTTTCAATTAACAGCTATGCATATTCGTAAGGTTTCAGCAAAAAAGCTGTAATTCGGTCAATTTTAGAGATAAGTCGGTGAATAAATAAGACAAAATGCTCTAAAAAAAAAAGGGTCTTTCATACAGGCTGTAAACAGTTACTATATGAATCCTCAACTAATACACAGGGCAGGTCAAAAAATACTAAAAAAGCATAGTTCTAGTTTTTACATTATTATCTAAGAATCTTTGAGAAAATTTTTATTTGTTTGATTTTTGCTGAAAGGCAAAGGTATTACCTAAAATGGTTCAAAAAAGATCAACTGGTTTAGAAGATATAAGACATTGAACTTGGGTCAAAAATCAAGTGTGTCATTTTTTTTGGAACTAAGTGTATTATATTTTTAGAAAGGGCGATAAAGAAATAGAAATAAGGGGTTTTTTTTCAATTTCATTTTTATTAAAAAGTTGTAATATTAACTTAAATAACCCAATTTAGAAATAGTTTACATTAAATTGTAGAAACTGGATAAATTTTACATCGAGTTGGACGCATTTTCTTGGATCCATTTTTGTTTTATTAAACAAAATGCTGTTTAAAATAAAAAATATTCAAGAAAATACATTTAAGTAATGAACTTTACAAAAATTCATATTTTAATTCAGGTTTGCTTACATTCGGTAAAGTGAAATAAAAGGCATCAAACAAAAAAAGAGAAATATTCAGAAAGTCAAGGGATAGATCTGAAATTTGGCATATTCTTAGACTACGAAAACAAGAGAGACCCAACTATTTACATTTAACACATGATCATAGATTGAATGTTTTCCCTCTCCACTAAATCGATATGTGTATGTTGTCACGGTTTAAAAATTGTCAAATATTCTAAGCCAAGTTTTATCAAGTTACCTACTCCAATATGTTGATATATTTTCATAACACGGTTATATGTATATCGAAATACTACACGCAATAATTATTCTTTGACTTCAAAATATTGTTTTATGGTCTAAGTAATTAACTAAGGTCTTTAAAGAATTAGAAAAATGTAATAATAAAAATATTACCTAATAGGACTGGTAACGACGCTACGCCAAATTTAGGTTCCTTACGAATAGTTTTACAACTATTCTTTGAAAGCAATCGTCATAGCACTCTTGTTTTATAGTCTAATCACAAAACAGATGCTGCATTGTTGTCATTTTTGGTACCGCGTTCGATCGTTTTTATTTATATGTTTTTTTTTAGTTTTTTAATGATTTTGTAAGTTCTGTGTGTTGTAGCGTTTAAATAGATAAAGAACTATGGTGAGGAAGGGTGTTGTTTATGGAAATACAGACTATTTAAGTCCGAAAGTATCATATCATAAGTAAGTCTTGACGTAACTAAGGTTAGATATCAGTGGTGTCCGAACCGTAAGGCTTTAGCATTTACACATATTAATTTGATATTTAAGCAATTCGTGTATGATAATTGGCATGGAAAACAAGAAAAAAAATGGGCACTAATCGAACAAAAACCAATATTTGGCCAATTTTGGGGTGGTTTTACATAACGTAAAAATTAAAATACATACGAGCTCTCCAAATGCTTAAGTGTGTTATTTATAGTACAAATATACTATTTTAGATATGAGTAAGTTCTATATTTCTATGGCTAAATCCTTTTATTTTATAAGAAACGTATTTTTGCGGATTTTAAAAATACCTCTTGGTTATAAAACATTTTGTTTTAATCATATTGTGATTTGAATCATCAGATACCTACAAGGAAGTAGCTTACGATATTCCACCATATACCAAATTCCAAACTACTTAATATATAATTAAAATATAGTTGAAGCTAATAAAACAGTTATAGAGACATGTTGGGCAGCTGGGAAGTTTTTTAGGTTGTTCCATAAAACTAATAGTATTTTTAATAAAAACATCAAAGATTTAGTTACTTTACCAATACTATAAAATACTTGCCATTTGTAATGTGTAATATATTTCGGGATCATATGTATGACGTCGGAGTCCTAAGCGAACATCCCATTCATTTGTTAAAATTAATGTTAAAAAAGTAATTCACGATTAGAATACATAACGAAACCATGAAGCAGTTAGACTTAACCAACATACAAAGATTTAGGAGTATCAATACAAAAACTACCCTATTTAGAAACGAGTAATTATTTTTAAATAGGGAAGTTAGTTTCATTTTAGTTAGTAAACATTATCCCTCGTATTCACTAAAAAGATTTAAGATTTAGACCAGGTCTAGTTGCCTAGGTGCTTAAAACTCTTAGTTCGCCAGTTAAAAAAATGTTCAATGGTTAAAAATATCATTTTAAACCTATAACTTTCAAGTTAGATCTAGTCTAAATTTAAACCTATATATATATATATATATATATATATATATATATATATATATATATATATATATATATATATATATATATATATATATATATATATATATATATATATATATATATATATATATATACTTATATATATATATATATATATATATATATATATATATATATATATATATATATATATATATATATATATATATATATATATATATATATATATATATATATATATATATATATATATATATATATATATATATATATATATATATATATATATATATATATATGTTGATTTTTAATACAATGTGTGTCTCTCTATTCGGACGCGAGAAAGATTTTGATTTTGGCGAAACGTCAGCCAAACTGTTCTTTTCAGAACGACAGTAGTGAACGGATGTATACCCGGAATGAAAACACACACACACATATATATATATATATATATATATATATATATATATATATATATATATATATATATATATCACTATTATATATCCACATAGTTATTTTGTAATAAATTGTAAACAAATTAAATAAATGTCAATATGTGTAAATCTTTTATTACGAGAAAGGTTCTGTTAAAAGGATTCATTTTTGAACCCAAGTGGGTACTTGGGTTCCAAAAATGGGTATGCAAGTCTTACCTTATAAGAAATTACGAATACAATGTGTGTGGTAGAATTTGTTATATGGATGTTCCGGACATAGAACAATGTCCTGATTAAAATTATTTTTCAAACACACATACATACATATATATGAATATACATACATACATACATACATTCATACTTACGAACAAAGAAATATATATACCATTTTTAAATTTTTTGTTTTATTTTTCGATATTATTTTATAATTACTTGTTTATAAAAATACAAATTATATTTATTATTTTCCTCTATAAAAAAAAAAATTTTTTGTAGGAAATGCCTTTTTAAACATTAAATTTTGCTGCATTTTTGTTTCCCATATAGGATATACCAAATTTTACAGGTTCATCCATTTTTCACACTTGTTTTTTGTGTAAGATTTCAACTTAATTGGATACAAAATTTTTTGATACTGATATTTTAAACATTTAATTAGGCCGCTATTTTGTTTAGCCATAAAGGCTTCTCACCAAAATTTTACCAGTTTATTCTTAGGATTTTTGGGCAAAATTTGAGGTAAATTTGATTAGCAGTTTTTTAGTAATATTATTTTTAACATCTTTTTTATTTTCACAAAAATATTATTACGTCATCCCCATATGACTCTTAATTTTTGACCAAAATTTCTAATCACTCAGATAAGTAGCTTTTTAGCTATGCCGCAAACAGACAGACAGACCGACGGATTTGAGAATTTCTACATGCCTGAATCGTAAAGATGTGTAAAAATCTCAGAGGGTGATTTCTATATGATTACAATGCTTTCCTCTTACAAGGAAAGTAAAAAGGAACCGCAAAATAATTATATCACTTGCTTTCTGATTTTGAGTCCGAATTTCTGACCACGCGTCTGATAGATACTTAAAATTGGCAAAAATACGTTAAATTGATTGCCATAAACATATATTAAATTAAAGATATATTAAATTAAAGAGAAACAAGCCACCGCTGGTTCAGTCTATAGTCTATAGTGAGAGCCAACAGGGTTGCCCTTTTTGGGACCGTCGACGCAGAGGAATATATATGTTTTATCTCACACCCATAGCACTCGAAAAACAATAATAGATCCAACTTTCGAAACTATATGTGAATGAAATTTTGAGTCTATCCTTTGTTTTATAGTCTAAAGGCATATTACTATAAAGTCAAAAAAGAAACAACTTTTTTCTTTACCATTTTTAATTTTAAGAAGGAAGGTAGTTCATTATGATTATTATTAATATTAATGTATTCTATGTTATTAAATAACCTACTAGAAAACAAGTTCTTGTTTAAAAAATAGAATTTCAAAAATGTGTCTCCATACTTTAAAGAAACAAAGGTTATTTAATAACATAGAAAATAATAATAATAAAATATGACAGATTTTTAAGTGAGTACTTATGTAAAATAAAACACCCCTAATCAATTACGTTTTGGTGATGAACCAAATATTGCTTGTTTATCAAAAAAAAAACGGTATTTCTTAAAATAATTACCACTGATTAATTTGGTATATTTAAGGAAGAAATTAAAATATATTTGCTGATTTTCGGTTTAAAGAATTTTATTGTAACAATTTTCTTACACACCTTGTACATATCAAATTTGAAAATTTTAAAAAAATACCACAACATAAACCTTTTCTGGAAGAAATAGCCTATATAATGCAAAAAATGCATTTTGATAGCTTAGTTTGTTCAAAAGTTACCAAGTATTAGTGGTTACGTTTAAATTAAACAATAATTTAGGTAGAATACGCTGAGAGAGGTTTTTACCTACCTGTAAATTTTAAGTCCTAGTTGGGAATGTTTATGGCTACGACGGGACTGCTACACACACGTCATTGTGTTTAAAAAACTAGTAATTATTTCCTTAAAATTTTGTATCTGTAACAACAGCCAACTAACAAATGACAAAAAAAATCGTACCTTTTGTATTAGAGTAATTTCGGTATATCTAGATGCCTGTTCTGATTGTTAGTAAATGTGCCTCGTAATCTGCCAACTAATAGCCAACTCAACCACAATTTAGCCAACTACTCAATATTTAGGGAGAGGACGCACCTGTGCGAATCTATTATACCGGAAATATTGGCGGCCTATTAGATTGTTTTAAATAAATGTATGCGAACGTCTTTTTCAATTGACTTTAAATTTTGCACAAAAATCAAAGGATGAATTGGTAAAATTTCGTGGCAAATTCAATACGGCCGGAGAGATAGATGTATTAAAAAATCAGTTCAAAATCTATCGAATGACTTACAATTTTGTGCAAAAGTGAGGGAACCAAAATACTGATAAATTGTTTTTAAGAAATAATTTTTTAAAATACATACGGACACTTTGTGTCAAGATATTGACCAAATTTCCCTGTTAATGTTAGAGGTGGCATGCCTAGAACGTTCGGGATTGAAACAGGCGAACTACTCAGCAAAGCGGCCTACAGACCACTAACTTTACCGCTACCGATGCCAGCGCAACTGGCAGTGCTGTTGGGAATTTTAGAATATTTCTTACATAAACATTTAGAAAAGAAATCTTATTTTTTAATTTCAATATAATAATATCGATATCGTATAAGTGAAAATTACATTGTCAGTGATTTTATCAGTTTCATCGTCGTTGTTATATACGTTATAATAATAATGTCTAGAAATAGCAGAAAATGCCGATTTGTGTCAAATTGTCACAAAATACGCCAAAACATTATGAGCTTTTTATTAAAAGACTAGGGAGATTCTGTAAACTCATGTTTATACACAATATGCCGACGTTTTATGAACTGACTAGGATCTTGGCGACAAGACGGATTTCACTATGAGACTACGACATATACAAGGTGAAATATATATGCAATTATGTTTTTTCACCTACGTTTGACTGACCACATAGCCTTTATTGAACCGAAGTCTTTATTGAAAAAATTTTATATGATGGCCTGATAGATTCTCCAAGTTTCTGTCCTAGACCGATTTTCTTATCTAGCTGTATTGTACAGATATCGAGTTTAGAGATAAGTCTTGATCTGATGTTTTGGATTTTTTATTTTATTTTTGATATCTTTTTAAATAATGTATTATTTTAGCGGCACAAATATACAGAATGTAACATGTCTTTTATCACTTTATCAACATAAAAAACAATATAAAAAATTAATTCAAATTAATAGCGGTCCGCTTATAGCTGTAACTGTTGCTCAATGGCGAAGTATACTTGAAATACATTTATCAATGTTGCCTCTTGAACAGCCTGGGATGACTTACCTAAATTATCCGGCTGATTAGGGCGTTCCCGCAGTCGCCGTTTAAGCATACCTTACACGTTCTCTACACACCATTCGTGAACTTTGCTTTTGGTCAAGGAATTAATTTAAAATTCGTGCTCGGTGCAGCTTAGCATTGTTATCCATGTAAACAAAATTGCCTTCTCTTTCTTGAAAATCGGGTGTTAAGACCATGTCAAGGTAAATTTGGATATTTACGTTTTTATTTACAAATACATGCTGTGCTCTAGCTTTCAAACCATGTTCTTGCAACCGCCGGCCCAGTCTTATTGTTGATAAGGAAATCTGAGGCCGATGTACTTTACGTACTTCAAAAGGTACGTTACATAACAAAGAACCAATAGTTAGTATTAACAATAAAGTAACAAAACATAACAACTAATAATTTAAATACTCAATGTATCTCGAAGCGATATTGATATCCTCTTGCAGCCTTTTCAAACTTGCAGTTATAATTTCATTTTTTGATTAAGTCTATTAATTTCTTTCACAATTTTTTCCAAAATTTCATCAATATTTTCGTTTCTACTTTGGTATGCCACGTTCGTGAGGTGCCCCAAAGAAAAGTATCCAAAAGTGAAAGATCAGGGCTATTGGCTGCCCAAACGATGGTTCCATTCGTTCCAATCCATTCATTATGGCGTCGGTTCAAAAAGTCTCTAACATCATGCGTGGCATGTGAAGGACCTCCGTCTTGCTGCCAAATTAAATTCCGATATTCCTCCAAGGTTAATTCTTCCAAAAGGTTTTCAATTTGGTTTTGAAGGAAATTATGATATCGTGGACCACTTAGTGATTCATTATAAAATATTTTTAACACCACATCAAACATGAATGGAACTTCTCCCTTGAAATTTATTGGTTTAAAATATTCTCGGATTTTCTACAGCCCAGTGATGCGTATTGTGTCGATTAAATATTCCTGAGGAGGTAAATGTGGCCTCGTCTGTCCAAAAAATGTTTTAAAACAAAACAAATGTTTTGTTGCCGTATTATAATTTGAGACACAAATTGAAAGCGACTTAAGTGAAGTATGTAAAAAGGCCTGAATTTATAAATTTGTTAAGTTCTGTGAACGGTTCTCTGGCTAACCCTACGACACTTAGAGGTAGACGACCATATCGATTGTCCCGAACTGCATCCGAAATTAACTTGGGTGGGATTTCTTATAAAATAATTTAAAATAGTTCTGTCTCGATATACTTTTCGTCCTGAGATTCTCTTTTGTTGTGTAGTGATTTAGTTTCTTCAAATAGGTTTTTAATCTTTATAACTGGTTTTAATCCTTATAACTGTTTTTACGGATATATTTCTATGAAAATTGGCGATATATGTTCTTTTTGCTTCACTGGCGTTTTCTTGACACATGTAATACAGCGTTACAATCTGTGGTTTTTCATTTAATCAATATCTCATTACGGCAGACTAATATAATATCCATCTAATACGTCAAAATTACAGTGATTTTCAAGTAAAGTACCCAAGTAAATGCATCACCTTTTTTGTTTGACTGGCATCATAAGATAGCTTATCAAAAACTAAGTTAGGAATGTGAAAGTTATGTTGCTCTAGGTCCAGCCGTTCAGATGCTCTGACGGCTCAAAGAAGCAAAAATGTCAATTTTCAAACATCAATAAATCAAAAACAGTTGAAGATAGATATATAGTACATATAAAAACACTTAGAATTGACCATAGAATCCAAAAATGTAATAATATATAGGGTGTTCCGTTTAAAAAACGCAATATTCTTGACGTAAGTCTTTTGTTTCTCGTTCAGTTGTTTTTTTGTTACGATTTTCGGATTCCCCGAGCTAAAATACATGGATTGGCTATTTTGAATTTCTTAAGAAATACAGGGGTCAACGGAAGACCCTCTACATAGGATATGTAGGCTTTCGTAAAGTCCTACATAGGTACGTTTCGTACGATGTGACCTAGCTTTTTGTGTCTGCGTTAGATTTCCATATACTAGTAATGGTCATTATGCAATCGATGTTATTTTTTTACATAGAGCTTGGCAATTTGGGGGGGGGGGGCAAGACAGGTCTAGCGTCTATAAATTACAATTTTGCTGACATTGCTTGTGTTCTATCAATACAAAATTGAAGGACATTTTTCAACTCCGCCACTTCGGCTTTCCTGAAATTGTGGATATAAGATTCAAGAATTCTTTTCTTGCATAACCTTTTAATTTAAAATACAACTGTTTGGCTAAATAGCCTTAGACCACACTAGGAGAAAAAAATTATTACCAAAAATTGCAAACGGCAATCTTGCCCTAATGCCTCTAAATATAATACGGATTACATAAAATCATTAAAATATAGCTTCTTCATATTATGTTTAAAACCCTTTTCCGTAAATAGTTATACCAAGAAATTTTAAATAAAAACAAATTTTTGTTCGACACCTTTGCACATCTGTAATACCCAATGGAATCGTTTACGAACACCCTGTATAAGCATAATATATCATTGGTAAGAAAAATACACTAAATCATCTCCAACTCTAATTTCACAAATAAATTATTTTCTCAACCTCCCGTTTCCAACATATCTCTACTACACATCAAAATAACACTATATATGACTTTCAATATGCTTTGTTAGTATATTGCGTAAGCAGGAGCTATTTATGTTAGGCTTATACTTGACGTCTTCTTTCTCCCTTCTCCATATGTCATCATCACTGTGTCTCTCTCATTTATTTTCCATCCTGCAGTATCTGTGGTTATTCATCCTTTTTCATTTAATACAGTTCTCCATATTCTTATTCTCTTCTTCTTCGAACAAAGATGGGCTTTCACGTGAGGCGGAGTCCTATTTTGGGGGCACGCCTGTATCCGCGCTGTTAAAGTGAGATGGGAAAATAATGCTATTTTCGTTGCTCTTAAAGCGGCATGACAGAGCGGGAGTAATCCTGAAATTAATGGATTTGTTTACTCCTGCCTGTTGCTGCTGATGCTTTAGCGGTTTGTCGGCAGAAACTAACTGTTGCTCTAGGCATTTTGAATAAATTGTGTTTGTTACGTGGTGATTCAGTTTGAAGTTTGTAACGGTATGATCTGACAGAAATCTGACACAATATTAAAACTGTTACGTATAGATGCCAGATGCCATCCAACTAATCTTAGAAATTGGTTTCCGAACATAAACAGGACTATCTAATATCTATACAGAGGAGAAGGGGAAGTTGATGTAGGGCTTGGTTGTTTTGAAAAAAAAAGGAACCACATAAAGGTTACATTTTTGCACAAAGGTCGATTTTAGTAGAAAAAGGAATTTTATTTTGTCCTTTCCCATTTTATGTAAATATGTATTGGTTTTCCTGTAAACCGAGTTTTAAGATTTTAACGTTTGGTGGTTTGTTAAATACTCCCGAAATTTGCAATTTTTACCGGAATAAACATAGACGATCAAGTGACGATAATTCTGCCAAAATAGAACGTAGATCGATGCAGAATTGTATACTCGATGTAAATATTATATTAATTTTAAAACATGATATAGGCAAACATGCATAGGGAACATAATTGAAAATTGGGAAATCTATAATATAAAATAAAAAAAATAAATGGAACAACAAGATGCATTTTTAATAGAAACCAACCAAATGCATTGAGTGTATTAATAAATCTCCATCATTCTCAAAATATGGTTCCTACATTTCTTCTGTGTTAACAATTTCACCTACCTCGAATTGGTTTTTGAAATAATGAAGTCTTTCATCTAATTTCCATTGATCTCCAAAATGAGTTTTTAATAATTCACTGACACTTTTGATTTTGTCTATTTTTAATGGCTTTCCGACAGGTAGCACGTCCGGTCTCATCATTGAAGCATTTTTAGCTTTTCGATAAATTGATTTTGCTTTCCCCAAATCACTTCTAATTAATAATTAATTATTTTGTTTTGAATAGTCACCAAGTCACCAGTAAAAACATTTTTAATTTTTTTGTGATGATCTTTTAGTTTTTGGGAACTTCTCGATATTACTAAACCTAAAAGCTTTTTAAAATTCCCCCTATTTATTGACTCACTGCTCTCATCATGGCCGCGAAAGACTAACTCTTGTTTTGCAAGGTACAAAACTGCGTCAATTACCAAGCACATAAATAGTCTATTTAATCCGACGTTTTCGTTAAAATGTATTTTATATAGTTTAGCATTTTCTTTTAAAGTGTCAGCTATAGTGCTTTGATTTTTTACAAATGTTTTTATTTTAACATTAATTCGCATTTTAAATGATCCGCCGAGTCTTCATGTTTATGTAAAGACCTTCATATATTTAACATACCTGCAAATCCTTCCTTATTCCACACTGAATATTTATTGACAACTAGTAAACAATTCCAGCAGACTACTACATAACCATTTGTACGCCGAAAACCAGGATGACGATTAAAACTCTGATCTTGTTCCTTCCATCGATTAAATGGAGTTTCCAACAAAATGCAAACCACATCCGTGATCCGATTCATCAATAATGTAAATTAATAAACCCGACACCAAATAAAGTTGTAACAACACCATAAATAAATATAACACAAAACAGTCAAGTAAACTGCAAAGGAACTAACCAGCAGCGAAATCCGCGAAAATAAAAGTAAACAACCACCCCAAACTGATCGACACGTGGGTGTAGTGTACTGCGTTAGCAATTCACCGAGAGCGTTGTATGGCGCTGGTTAACATTAATCTTCCATTCTGTCGACGTCATCACGTACGCGTTGTTATGGTAACGTAGTAGGAAAATCGTAAACTAAACGTAGCACCTCCAGCAAAGTCGAAGCGGTTTGCGCCACTGTTATAGTTGTTATAATATAAAGTTCGATTGAAAGTTTTAAAAAGACATACCGCCAATGGTGAAGTAAAATATTTATTCGAAATGTATAAACTTATTTTTTGCCAATTAGGTGAATAATTGAGCTTGTTTATTTTTCCTGGTGAAGTAGCACTTCACCTACTTCACCTGAATAGCCGCCACTGATTTGATTTGTCCCCCCGCGCCCATCACAAAAAAGTAGAAAGATTTTATTTGCTGGTTTAAACGTATAACTCTTCAGTGTATCATAATTTGCTGATGTCATTTCATTTGGTCCTATGGATCTGTCTAATTCTGTCTATACATAACAGATAACACTTTGTTATAATATCTTAGTGTTGTAATTACTCACAACAACACCAAAGTTATAGAAATTAAATTGCGTAGAGAATCTTAGCGTCGGTACATTTCTTTATCTTTTCTTTGTATTGTATGCAAGTTGAACAGAAATCAATTTGTGGGGTTCCGAACCCACGTTGTAATTTGCGGTAAATAATTTCTAATGAAATAATAAAATGACTGAACATAAATAGTTATAAATTTTACGAATTAAGAAATAAACAAGCACAGTATGAAAGTCTAGTTTATTGTTGTTTCCAGGGCCATTCCTTTATACACCTAAAAAAGGACAATTATTAGTACCTAATGAAAAATATCTCCCACAGTCTTGAACCTCATTATAAATACTATTTTGAACACATTAATGAAAATTCAAAGTCACAAAATTATTAAAAAATAATGTATCAATGTAAAACATACAACAGTTCCACTCATATTTATTTTACTTTTTTGTGTTCTGCTCCATCCCAGTCGCCATCTCCGTTCAGCCAGATTGTAATGGTGATTTTACAGTACTGTCCAGGGTGCTAATGGACAGCGATTTTTTCCTAACAGTTGCTAAATAAATGAATGGATATTCATCAACTTATTGTGTACTAAGCTTGTTAAAAACTACTTTAGATGTATTGTTGTTGAAGTACTTAATTAATATCTCACTTATTATTTGATAGAAGCGTTTTTAATCTAGGTTATGTAATACCATACATAATTGCAAAGTAAACAATTTATTACACTTACCCAAAATCAGTTTTACCACATTTTTGAATTCTATTTTTTATTTCGCCCTGACCAATTAAGCTCCAAAAAGAGCGGATGATCAATAATTTTTCTTAAAATCCTCCGGGTGGCACCAGGGCCATCCTTACCTCTTATTACTTTCAAATTATTATTAAACTATAAAACAAATCTAATTGTCCATTGAGGACCATGTTTAAATCATCTAGAAAAACAGTAAAACTTTTTATGCAAACATGTTAAAAAAATCTCATTCATTTGTGCTAATAAAAGTAAGGAAAATATCAGAAACACTTTTGTTGCAAATAATGTAATAATATAAGGGGTGTTTTATTTACAAAAATATAGCTTTTATCTAGAACCTTTCTTATGATACCCTCTATATATAAAAATTCGTAATTAAGCTAGGCGCTTCAAATTTGTATTTAATATTTTTTTCCAAAACGTAAAAAAAGTTAAAGAGGTGAATAATAATGGATCACTCAACCCACTAACATTTATTTCAATAAAGTCTTGCACAGAGTTGAAATTTGCCATATAAAAGCATCCGTTATAAAAACGGACTGATTTTATACTGTGTATGACTGGGGTTACAAATCAACCTAAAGTTTTTATTAGATATAGATATTATATAAGAAATATAAGAAAATATTGCCTACTTCTTTAGTTTAGAAATAGAA
Organism: Kuschelorhynchus macadamiae; assembly: GCA_030620095.1. Taxonomy (NCBI): domain Eukaryota; kingdom Metazoa; phylum Arthropoda; class Insecta; order Coleoptera; family Curculionidae; genus Kuschelorhynchus; species Kuschelorhynchus macadamiae. The sequence goes on along the minus strand of JAUTXW010000056.1, from coordinate 1,222,137 downwards.
TATTTTGCACTAACAAAAGTAGAACTTCTTCTAACACGTTTCTGAAAAAATCTTCTTCAAGACTTTATTAAAAGCTTGTAGTTCAGTTATGTTTGATAATGGTAATCTTTCAGTAAGCCCATGTAAAACTTCCTCTTGAGCTGTCAGTCGCATTAAGTGTGTCAGAAAATTTAATTTCTCAAAACACTTTACTTGGTTTCTAAGTACTTCCTTCAGAATTTCTATTAAGATGAGAAAAACACGTAAGGTGCAGAAATCTTAAAAATTATATTTTTTACAGATAAACTCTTTTTTTGGTTTTACCATAATTATACTGCCATGGCTTGCTATCCATATAATGATTAAGGAAAAAATATGTAAAAACTGAATGTTAAAAAAGTACTTTTTAAGTATTTAATTACAATTCCCAGAAGTAAATAACTCATGCTATTGCAAGTATGCGAAATGGACATGCTCCTGGTTCTGGCAACATTAAGGCTGAAATTCTCAACTCATGACTGCGACCGGTAAAAATTTTACAGATATCTTGCTACGACTCTTCAATAAAATTTACGACACTGGGGAAATACCAAAACGGTGGCTAACTTCAACTTTCTTGCCAATCCCAAAAAAGCGTCATCTACAAGCTGTGATTATTATCGTCTCATTAGTTTAGTAAACCACATTAGTAAACTATTGCTTAAGAGTATACATCAGCGAATCTATAATAAATGTGAGTCAAATGTCGCAAAAACTCAGTTTGGATTCCTAAAGGCTTAGGAACAAGAGAGGCCATATTCTCTTTACAAGTTATTATACAAAGATGCAGAGACGTAAGTCACGCGCATATGTCTGCTTGATTATACCAAAGCATTTGACACAGTAAGTCAAACATGAACATATAATTGAAATAATACAAAAAACTGGACTTGACGAAAAAGATATGAGAATCATAGCTAGCTTATACTGGAAACATTCAGCTATGGTAAAAGTGGAAAATATCACCACGAACGGAATTGAAACCTGTGTCAAAGGTGTGTTTTTTCGCCCACCCTGTTTAATCTCAACGCGGGGAAAATTTTCAAAATAACTTTAGATGGTCAAGTGGATATAAAAATAAATGAAGAACACATCAACATTATTAGATATTCATGGTACAGCTAATTCTTTCGAACATCTGCAAAGATTACTAAACAGAATTCACCATTGTTCGAAACGGCATGCATAAATATCGCAAAGACTAAGTATATGGTTGTAACAAGAAAAAATCCCCCTCAAGGCGTTCTCATGATCAATGGCATGGCAGTAAATAAGTTCGCTGTAGGATAAAGAAAAACACGACAGCGTTTTGCCAAAAACCCTAGCCTAACTCTTAAAATAGCTAGATGTTGTGTGTTTTTTCTCCACACTACTCTATGTCGTGGGGGCATGAATTAACTAGAATATCGTAAACAAACTGTATATATTTAGAATATAGGTGTACCGACGGATGCTCAAAATTTTCTGGACGGAAATGTCACGAATAAGTGCTGAGAAAAATGTGTAAAAAAATTAATTGTTCTCACAACAAAAAAACGTAAGTTGGAATACCTTGGACGCAAAGCGAAATTGAAGCAAAAGAGACCTAGGTAGACGAAGAAAGTCCTGTCTGAAGAACTTAAGAGATTGGGGTGGTCTCAGCTGTGTTCAACTCTGCCGACAAGCTGTAAATAAATTGAGAATAGCTATGTTAATTGCCAATGTCTGGATCGGATGAAGCACGGAAAGAAGAAGATAAGATTTTACTATTACTGTTATAGGCACAATATTCAATATTTCCTTTTTGTAGTTCTTATAGCTATATTTGTTTGATTGCGCAACTGTTTGTAATAATACCAGTGATTTTGATTTTTTGTTCATTTATATTTTTGAAAGGTCTTATCTCTTAATTTAATCATAGTCTGCATAGTTGAGTTTTAGAGGAGCAAATCCATCAAGTATATTTAATAGTAAATACTTAAATATGAAACTTTGCCATTAATATTGGCAATATAAATTATTATGTAATGATTAATATTAGGAAAATCCAGGTCTCTTACCCAATGGCGGATTAATTAAGCATTTGTAAGGCCATAGGCGCAACCTAACTTAAAGGCCCGCTACTTAAATTAAATATCGTTTAAGGTACCAATTATACCGGTTTGCTGACATTGTTATCCCTTAGTAAAAATTACAAATATCGAAGATGATAAAAATATATATGGGCATATAAAAATGGGTACATACAAAACAAAATTTGATAGTTATAGAAAATTATGAGTATTATCAGTAAACACTAAGTAATAAGTAAAAAGACAAAACAAGAACAGCGTAAATATAAAAGTCAAGCACAGAGATTAAAACAAATTCATGAATCTTTGGTGACATTTACAGAAATAAATTAAATCTAATTCAACAAAACCACAATATTTATTTTTCAGCGATAATCTGTCTATACGGGCAAGTATTTCGTCCTTACTTAATTTGTGGTAAAAAAACTTAAGTAATCGTTTAATACAATGGTGTAAATTGTGCTCCATAATATCTTAGATAATACGAATACATTACTTATTACGTTATTAGTGATATTTACAATGACGTCAAAAAGAAATAGACCACGCATTTCATTCATAAAAATGAAATAAATAGAATCAAACATCAATTTGTTGTTGTGTATGAGTGGAAAAAAGACGGACTGATTGCATAAAGAATAGTTTGCGGTGAAAATTGCAATGCTGTCAGATATCTTCGCGAGGCTTACCAGTGGCGTAGCTATTTTTAAGATAATGTATTATTTGCTATATTTTTTGAGCCCAAATAATATTATGGTGGATATGACAGTTTTTTTTTGTTCTAAGATGAACAGGAACGACTTCACTTTGCAAAAGTGAGAGTTTTAATAATAACTTGAAAACAACTAATTTAGATATTATGTCGTGGAAAAGTCTGCACTAAATGGGAAACTTTTTTATTATCAATTTCTCGAAAAACTTTCTTCTTGATAAAACTTGTGTGTTTGTAGAAAAAAATAGTTTTCACAACATTCAACTTTAAATCAGATATACAAGGCATTCAAAAAATACGAAAAAGTGTATTTCAAAAATTAAAATTTTTGTGACTGTCGCGGCCGTAAAAAATCGTAAATAAAGGTTTAGTATTAGTTATGTCATATTAGTAATAGCTAAGGAAAGATTTAAATAGAAAAATGTTTTTTTGCTGTTTAACCATAAATATCTCCATAACTACAATATAAAAAATTGTACTCAGTTTATATTTACGATTTTTTATGGCCCTTAAAACTACCGTCAGAAAAATTTTATTTTTTTGAAATTGTTAGTGAACTCCACTTTTTTGAACATCCTGATCTAAAGTTTATTACTATCAAAAATATTTTTTTGAACCACAAACTTTTATCAAGAAATCAATAATAAAAAAAGTAAATAAATGCATTAAAATGCAAGATGTTTAAAAATAACATCATCGAAACTTTTTGGCGATTCTGAAGCACCGTGTATAATATTTTACACTATATTTGAAACTTAATTTTTTTTTATAAAAATTTGAATAACAAGATTGAAAGTGCACTTTATAAATTTTCACCCGGACACGTGGTTTATAAAAATAAAACAAAGTTTAAAAGTTTGATATAATTTATTTATAAACGGTTTGATATAATAACAAACAACTATAATTATCGACAAAATAAAAGTAACACCATATTAATTTAATATATCATTATTTATATAATAATTAAACTCGTCTATTACATATTTAATGATTCAGTGACAATTTTCAAAATCGGAAATTCAGAGGAAATTTTATATAGCTTTGTGTGTATATATATATATATATATATATATATATATATATATATATATATATACATATATATATATATATATATATATATATATATATATATATATATAAACTTTAGGTTAGCAAGAAGCTAATTTAATATAATTGTATCAATAATTATCTGTGACAAAAGACCAGGCACGTAGTCTAGGGGGGGGTCCGGACCCCCCCCCCCGCTCTGCACGATACCTTAAAAATATTTAGGAGTTTTTACATAATTTAAGCTACGAAAGTAGAATTCCAATAACTACTGATTAGCAGTTCAGTATTGGCTCTGCTTACTACAGCTATTTTTTAACTCGAACCTCAGGAAAATTAGGGAGCAGGCTATTTTTTGAAATTCTAACTTTTTGACGGGTTTTTTAACAAGCCCAAGTATGTAAATGTAAAAAATTAAGAAAGGCTACCCTAAACAAAGACGCACCTAATGATTTTTTCGTAATTACGACAGTTTCTAACATAAATCGATAGGAAAATAAATTTCATTTTTCTTCCACAAAAATCTCCTGTCATAAGCAAAATTGCAAATGCGTGCCGAGATCAAATTTATGATAATTCCAACAAAAATTATTATTATTAAACTTAGAATATATGGTAGCTGCTGAAAATTTCTCTTCGTGATCCAATTTCACACAATTTTGAAGTTCTTATCTTTACGTATACAAAACACGATTTAAGGAATAAGAAAATTATTGAATTTACCTTTGGGGATTGAAAAAAATTACCTCAAAAAAATATTCGACTTTGACAGTGAGGAATATTTAGAATTCTCAAAAAAAGAAAAACTTTTAAGCAAACGCTCATTAAAAGTAGTTTTAGAATTTCTAGAAAGTACTAAAAAGAAAGATGAATACATTTATGATTAAAGAAATCCAGATTTTTAATGTAGCAATATGGTTCCAGACCCTCTATGGAAGATAGCACCACATTAACCTCGATATTAACAAAGTGACTACGCACTACTATTAAATATATAAAACCTAAACATATTAAGCAAAAGTCGCCAACGTCCTATTTGCTCAAGATATACCTATAATTTTTTACATTTTCATAATTGCTGTACCTGCAATGTTTTAATAGATATTGGCAAATAACTAGTTTTTTTCAAACTTTATTTCATATTTTGTTGCACTTGCAGTGGGGACTAGCAACAAGTGAAAAAAAAGCATTCTTCTTAATAATTTTTTCGTCATTGAATTGGTTTTGACAGGGTTGGATCCCCCTAGAACTGAAATCCTGGCTACGTGCCTGCAAAAGACATATTTATGTAATGGTTCATGTGGCAATATTTATTATTAGCAATAAGCTTAGTCATTAAAGAACAAGTATTTCCATAACAAAATACAACCAATAAAAGGGTGAGTTCTCATTACTATTTTTACTAAAGATGAAGATAAAACTAAATTTTGTTACATGGACCCACTTTGTGTTTTGATGTCTATACCAAGAGTATAATGCTTATTTAATACCTTTCTTTATCAGCTTATCACCGACTTCATAGGAAATATGTAATAAAATATAATTTATCACTTTTTAATGCAACCTATTTTTTGAAATCGGGTTTGTTTTTCAAAACATTTTGATTTCACCCTTTTTCCAACACATTTTAGTTCTATTTAAGCGAAGTTACACTACTTTTAAATGTTTGCCAGGCTCGAGGCAAGTAATATTATATAAAAATGCACTACCTTTACATGTATTGGATCTATTCATATTTACAGAAAATCAGCAATAAACATGGCCCAATATTAATATGAATGCAAAATTGAACTTCGTGTCCCTAAAAACCACAAAAACCATATTATGAAAAACAATGTCTTTACAGTATTTATCCCCCAATTTACCCCCTTTTTTCCCCACCATCCACCTTCCCCGCTATACATTTCACTTATTGACAATATAAATATTTTCTGGCAAGATGTTTGATATTTTTAACATTCATTATAATATATTATATTATTAATTATATTACCGAAATCACCTGATAAAAACAGATTCTCCCTAGTTGGGATAATGTTCCTCAGGATGGTATTTATTTACTTTTTTGATTACTTATTTTTAAAAACCAAATTTTTAGGCAATAAATTAACGCATTTCAAATTTATTAAATAAAATCTATGGTAAATGAAAAATTGTAAAGTAACGCTATTGCGCTATTTTCATTTTTTGTATATGCTTGCTATATGAGAACTCCGACACTACCCTAAATATTCCTTGAAAATTTCATAAAAAATGCAAACCATCCTGGAGTAATTAATGACAACATAAAATAGTGGGTCTTACAGCTTACTCAATTAAAATTTAGTACCTATGCTTTACCAAATAGTATATTTATGTTGTTTATTAACCCCTCAAAAAAGGTGATTTGATAAATTTTAGAGGAATATTTGAGACTTTTCACAAATATATAAATTAGCAAACCGCTGTACTCCGTTTATCATCAGTGTCTTCGACTTTATAGATAAGTTGAAGTTATAAAAAATTAATTTAAGCCCAACGGAAATGTGCAATACAAAAACAATACTTCATTTGCAAATATAAGAACGCTATTAGACGGTGATTTGACCCTTCAACTACAGCACTGGTATGACATATCTTACTTACCTTCGAAAACAAACTTCTGGGTTTAAATCGTTTCTTTTTTTGCAAATAAAGCAAGTTCGCACCATTTTCTTAAAGTTTTTTAAACAGATTCTTGAAAATAGCCACACAAAACCCTTCGATTTCTGAAAAACACTTATTTCACCAACTAGAACAATTACAACGTCGCGCATCAAATAGGTCGAAATGATGAATGACTACGACCGTCTTCGGCGTTTTCCGAATGATCCCGAAAGAAATCTGTAGTATACTCGAAAAAGGTAGAATTCCGACGTTGCCGATTATTCTGGGCTTTATTTCTTGAAATAAGGAATAATAATTACAGAAGATTTAAATTACATTGAAAACAGATTCGGTTTGAGTTATTTATAATAAGCTATTTAATTATCCGTTTTAAAATATTATACTGGGAATTTCTGAAATTCCTTGTTTATTTAGGTAATAGTATAAAGGATGATATCCGTTATAATCTGGCCACAGTAACGGTTTGGCAAACCAGGGTTAATGTTGGATTCCTCCAAAATGTAAACACCTGGGTCTATGTTATTTCCATGTCGTTGGATATTTATCTTCTAGCGAAACTCAATTGTTATGGCGTTTTGGCTACACACTTAACTGGATGAGTGAACCAAAAACTATTATTGAATGTGCGGGTAATACACAAATGTCGGATTCGGCTCAGATAACTTCGAGATTTCTATAGGAATCTGGGCTCCATGAATGATGGTGAGGCGTGTTGATTAACCATTTAAATTCAATTTCTCGTTGGACAAAAATGAAAACGGTTTAGTACTGAATCCTGAGAAGAGACAACAGATGTTCATTAGTTCGCCTTATATTTTGGGAGTTATGAGCGAACTCAGTCTCGAGATTGATGGCCGAAAAATTACACTCGGGAACAAATTTCAACTTTTTTTGTTTCTTGAACAAAACCTATTTTGGATTCAAATACACACAAGTAACTAAAAAATTCCTATTAGAGAACTTAGTTGGCTCGCAAAAAAAATCTGAATTATTTGTTACAAAATTTTAATTTATAGGCATATACAATAAACATACAAAATACAGATAAAAATATTGGTTGGTTCAACAAAATCAATTAAATAGCACATTTTTATCATTAAATCTAAAGTTTAGACGCACATTTTGAGCTTCTTAGCCTGTCTTTTGAGAGCAGCCTCTTGGGCATCTCTCGTAATAATACAATGAACATACAAAATACAGATAACAATATATTGTTAGTTCAACAAAAGCATTTAAACAGCACATTTTCATCATTGAGTCTAAAGTTTAGACACTAATTTTGCGCTTCTTCGCCTGCCTTTTGAAAGCAGCCTCTTGGGCATCTCTCATAATAATATAATGAACATACAAAATACAGATAATACAATAATAAGATAATCTATTATTGGTTCAACAAAAACAATTAAATAGTACATTTTAATCATTGAATCTAAAGTTTAGACACTCATTTTTCGCTGTTTAGCCTGCCTTTTGAGAGCAGCCTCTTGTGCATCTCTCGTAATAATACAATGGTTTGTATGTTTCCTAATCTCCGAAAAATCTCTTAACCTAGGGAACTTTTCTTTTAAATAACTGAAAGCACGGCACTCTTTGTCCACGGCCCTCACAAAGTTTTTCCAAAGTCCCAATTTTATATGAAGTGGGGGTAGTAAAATATTTTCGGGGGGCACTAGTGGAGCGCTGGTTACATTTTTCTTTCCCGGCTCAAAAGACTCTCTCGGGGGCCAAATTTGCTTTCTATAGTGATCCGATCGTGCTCGAATGTCCCATTCGCAGAGGAAGCAGCGATATTTGGTATCACCTAGCTGCATTTTAGGCAAAATCTCCACAACTTTTAAATACCTACAAATATGCTATTTATATCTTTGGTATTGTATGTTCTCCAGTAACAATTTCAAATTGCCTTACGTTTCTTTCATGTGGACTGCATGACCAATTGGGACTGAATGCAACTTGTTTCCATTATGTATTAACACAACCTTAAGACTTACTTTGAGGAATCAATGAAAAGTCTTCAGTTTGTTGGATAATAGTCCAGATTTAAAATTGTCTACAGGTTACCAAATAGTTTTTATGTTTTTTTATATGTTAAAAAATGGTGTTAGATTTTTTGACGGCTGCGGTACACAGAAAATTTTACTTCATCTTGAAATAAATTTCATTTTTGCAATCGAGAGGCCAATAGTTCTGCTTTATTTTTGGGCAATTCTAAATTCCCTTTAAGGTCACATAATTCACTTTGTCTTATTTTGTGAGACTTTTTACTGTTTGAATCCTTTTGATCATCATCAGAATAAAGGGTGTATTCCTGAAGTGGATTAGGTACAGGGAATTTGTCACTATGCGGCACCGGACGTATGGCGGATTGTAAATTTGAATACCGTATCGCAGATCTTTTTTTCTCCGACAAGCCTTTTTTGATGGGAGATGTCAAGCAAAAGTAACGGTCAGTGACGTGGTCTTTCATTTCTCGCCAGATCATAAGAATAGCGAAGGGCATCTTAGGCTTTTTTCTACTTAGCCAGCCGCGAATGTTAGACGCACATTTGTTGTAGTAGTTATGGGGAGCCCAATTTTTATCCTGATCTCCAACTTTGCAGTCAAAATACATGCATTTTTTATTAAAGGGCGAAGAGTATATTTATGTGTCACAAAAGTCACTTCACCACATATTTAACAAAAATTATCCGGCCTATTTACACAAACTCGCGACATGTTGCTCAAAACTCTCTACTTTCTCAAATACGAACAGCTCTCGATCAACTGTTGGTTGAAATACAACTAACTAACAATTTAGGATTCATGTTATTAAACCCCTTATAAAGTATACCGGGTATAATAAATCCAGGTATTATGGTCGAACTTTCTCATACGTCAATTAAAGAATTTCTGTACGTAAATTATCATAGTAAGCATGAATCTATAAAACTGAGACTTTTGCAAGACAGATTGTTAATTAGTTTAGTAAAGTAAGATTTTGCTATTTTGGGCTCGGAAATACTTTTGCTGTTCCCCAATGTTATTAGGAACCTTGGGCTGTTGTTGGATTCTAAGCTTAATTCTTAAATCTCTATACAAATTTAAAGATTTACTAGATGAATATACCCTTTTGCCTCATTTTCACTACGATGATGTTGTTTATGGACCTTGTTTGACGAATGGGAATCCTGTGAGGATACAGACTGTGTAGAATTATTGCATTCGTTTCATTACCAAAATTCCAGGATATTCTCATATCATCTCCATTTATGAAAAGCTAGACTTGCTGAAAATGAACGAGACAGGATTTACTTATTTTCTCTGTATTATATTCGATGCTGTCAACTCTCAGACATAAAAGTATTTAGTTGATAAACTAAATACAAGAAGCGGCCTAGCACTGACACTTTTCGATCAAGTTTCTCTTATCGAACTCCCTATACCTACAATCAGATTACTGCCTAGTTTGACTTTTCAGTTTAACTTGACTGTGTGGAGAACACTGCAGCGGGAAGTCAGATAAAATAAAATTTTTAATTTTAAAATGTTCTGATTATTTTTTTTTGTTTAATGTGTTTTCATTCATCTGTACACAGTAAACTTATTTTGAGTTTGAAGTTAAATATAAAATACTTTAGACCACAAAAATGGTTTCTACTTTCTTTGTCGTTCCTATTTTCTTTTAATAAATTTGCTTCATATTCAATATCATCAAAATTATCTCTTACATCTTTGAAAAATTCAAAAAGAAATTTGAAAGCGTTAGTACGTTTCGAGGCACTATTTATTGTCTGCAATAAATCGTCTTGCAAAACAATTATTAAAGCAATGTCATAGCCTCCGGAATCTTTTTAACCTCTAATTCGTCCTTAATTTGTCTATAATTATGCTTTAAGGCTAATATGACATCTGCTATAGCCGAATATCTAAAAATCTAATATCGTATAGCCTTGCCATTATATTGGAAGTTTTGATACTTTTTTGGCGTTTCTACTTTTTTCTAAATCAAACACGCAGTAAAGTTTTTCACTGAATTAAAAAAAAATGAAATAAATACTAAACCTTTATCTTTATTTTAATTTTTTGTTAAGGTTAAGACACTAAACTTCTTTTGGTTTTTTAGGTTAAGGGCCATCGATTTTGAGACTTTATGATTCCTTGCGCCTGTTTTAATGTTTTCAAAGGTAGATATTTTGATATCGAATATAATGTTGCCAAAGGAAAGTTATCTTCAAAAAAATAACAAAAATTGCTAAAAAATTATCTGATGCAACAAAAGATTTAATTTTCTGGTTTTCTCAAACCGATAGAATTTTTATTTGTTTACATAAAAAACACTTTCAGTACAGGAAAACAAAGAAACTAAAAAAGTTACCAAGACGTCGACCATTCCATACAGTATACAGGGTCTGTGTTATATCAGTCCTAGGACTAATAATTGGTAGATTCTACCAATAAAAAGAAAAAAGACTTATGAAAACTACTTTTTGAATATGTTTGAGAATACTGACTTTGCATACACCATCACAAAAAGCTAAATTAACCCTACATTTTCTTTTTATATTGACATTATTAATTGAGAATCAGTCATCCATCTCTTTTGTATTCATGCTGTGCATTTCTCTATTTATATATTTTTTTACCAGGAGTTGGTGAAAATCTGATTCAAATTTTTCAAAGAGCAGTTGAAAAGTATCTTGGAAATATAATAAAAATAACGAAAAAGTTTTCTCGTGCAAAAAACGTTATTTATTTTTAATTTACAGGTACCAAAACTATGAAAAATGGAGCAAACTGAAAAGTGATCAGAGATCGGTTCTCTCTAACAGATCGAACTCTTATTTGTTTGGTTAAAAAGCCCTCTCTATAGGAAGAAAATACAGACAGCTAAAAACCGACCAAGATCGCCAAAAATTTTATACAGGTTCAATGTTATCAGTCCCAGGACAGATAGTAAAAAATAAAATGGCAATATCCTACAGATAAAAATAAAACTTTTAATAGTTACGGACACATGGCTTAAAATGCGCAGTGCTTGTCTTCTACAACCCTTCAAACTTTTTAAAATAATTTGTGTTTTATTATTTATTCAATTATTTCGTATTAATTTTATTATTTGAGTTTTTTATTATGTTCAATTCTAAGAAAAAAAAAACAAAATCAAGGGGTGGCATTGCAAGGGTTCAAAAATTGTAACTGCATTTTCTTATCTAGCTCAATATCTATAAAATCAGTCTCTTGGAATTTTGTGATAAATTCGGCCGCTTGTTAAGACTTGAAACACAATGGAACTCCCGTAGACTATTAACTTAAAAACTAACCTACAAAAACGAAACTTAAAAAGGAAGTACACATTTGTAGTACAAAAATGAGTGATAATGTTGACGTTGGAATTAAATATAACATTTATAACCTATATTTCAAAAAAGTATCTAGCAAAACACCGAAAAATACGTAAAGTAAAATAAAGTTTGCGTAAATGTACGTAAACGAATAACGTAGTTTGGATTGTGTTCCACGTTTTCCTAATAATTTCTTGAAATATTGCAGTTGTTAGTTATTTTAAGTAATATATATATTAAGTGTAAATTGCAAATAAGCAAAAGTGGGTTTTATTTTATATCAGTCAATTCAATTTTAGTTTGTAATAACTGGCATTCCCAGTGCGCAACTTTAAGTGAATTTATAAATTGATATGAATGAAAAAATGATACGGTTATAAATTGTTTTCAGTAGATACCGAAACAAACCCAAGCAACCTTTATAAATGTATGTATTATTATTTAAAATACTCAGACAAAAATGTTTTTTATTGTTAATTTTTAATCTGTATTTGTAATAACGGTAAAAACTTTGGCCTACTTACACACCACTGATATGACAATATTCAACAATAACATTGATTGAAATCTGAGACTATCTTTATCTAATCAATAAAATGTTTAAAACTGCCGAACAATCTCACATAAATATCACGGTTTTCTAGTCGTCTAGACCCTACTGAACGTATTCCCAGAAATTTATTCAGCTTTTTTTAAATATAATTCTTCTAAATCTTTCCTCTTGTCTAAACAATTTAACTTTTTTGTGATAGTTCCTAGAGATATCGCTCCAAAGAATCTTTCGGTCCCTTTTACATATTCCATTCTTGTCTGGGCCGACTGATGAATGGTTTTGGGCTACTGGTTTTAGAATTTAGTCAAACAGTGCCGAATGTGGTTAGTCTGGTGGTCATAGTCACCACCATATTTATTGGGTTTCCTACAGAATGTGGAATTAGCTAAAGGATTAAATATGTTTTTAAGCTGATTAAGGTCTTTTCTCAAAATAATAATAAATCGGATAAGATTTTACTTTATTATTTGTCGCATTTTAGTTTCTTAAGAGAGTACTTTAGCAAGGAAGGTAGTCTCTTGACCGACTAGTTAAACAACAAAACATTTATTTTGAGATATTGGTTGCGACGAGAGCTTGAAATTAAATCGTTTTTTAGGCAACTAACAGGGATATCAAACTTTGTGAACAGGGTTTGATGGTGTAAAACATAATTACTTAAAGCTACAATAAAAACGACGTTATCCCTATTAGGGCCATGTCGACGACAAGGAAAAAAGGATATGTGCAAGAAAAAAGTCTCAAATTTCCAAAATACGATTATTTCTCACCCAATTTTATTATTTGCACCAACCTGATGTAGCGCAGGGTGTTTTACATAGACTCCAAAGGTTTGATTTCTCGAAAATTAACGAGAATATAAAAATTTGGAAAAAATAGTTACCTTATTGAGTAATATGTAATTATTTGGAGCTAAAAGGAATTAACACCGTCATTAGTTCAGTTCCCGATGGCACGAAAGAACAAAACGAATGCAACAACTTTAAAAAGTCTAAATTTCAAATTTACATCTATTTCTGAGAATTTTTTGTTATTTGAACCAAACTGATTGCTATATTGGTTACTAAGGAGGTCTTTTTGACTTTTTATTGTATTTGTGAAAAAAACACTTACCATCACGTTTCAAGGTACATGGATGCCAAGAAGACAAAGTTTATTCAATTCCATCGGCCTGTCTGTCATTTTGCGGCATAGCTGAAAAAGAACTTACCTTACCTTACCCAATTACCTTCATATTGTGATGAAATGGTAGCATTTTAGTAAAATTATAATATAGCGGTACACGATGGCGACTTAGTAAAATATCAAAAAATATTACTAAAAAATTACATATCCAATTTACCTCAAATTTTGCACCAAAGTCAAGTATGATATAAACTACATAAAGGAATGAACTGATAAAATTTGATGGCGAAATAAAATAGCGGCTTAATAAAATATCTGAAAAAAACTACTTATTCGGTTGATTTCAAGTTTTGCGCAAGAATTAAATGTAATATAGAGGGAAACCGGTAAAGTTTTGGTATGAATTCAGGATGGAAGGACAAAATAAATTGTTTTAAAAACGTCTTATTCTACTCATATCACACACAAATTAGATGTGATGTAGTGAAAAACTGGCTAAATAAATTTAAAATTAGATGGCCGAAGAAAAAGTGTGACATAGGTAGGAATTTTTAATAAAAAAAACTGAATTAAAAAAAATGTACTAAAAAGTGATGTATTGAATTTTTGTGTTTAATACTACTAGTATAATGTCATGCGGTCTTTATTAGTTTGACGCAGACTTTACATAGTACAAATTTCAAGATGGAATAAAATATTATTTTTCACTTTTTAGTGCATTTTTTTAAATCGGTTTTATTTTTATTCAATCCTTTTTTGTTTAGAACAAAGCCACTGGGTCTCCTGCATATGCATATGTAACATCATTGTATAAGATGTCTTATTATACAATAGTAACATACAAACTTTTTTCCTGATTTGAAAAAAGTGAACGCATATATTGACAATGTCAGGTCGCGGAAACAGTTCAAAATGGCGCCATTCCGACATTTTTAACATTTTTTTAATATGCTTGCTATGGGACCATAAAACATAAAATTAGTCAAACTATCGATTTGCATACATAAAAAATACATAGGGTCGAATTGATAAGCTCCTCCTATTTTGAGGTCGGTTTGAAATGGCGAAATAATAAAATGTTAAAAAAATAAAAAAAATCGGTAAATTTTCTTTAAACGGAACTTTCCTGGTTATTAATCTTTACTTTTGTTAAGTAAATATGGTCCTATTTAGTTTAGCATGAAGTAATTTAGTTGTTACATACATAAGTTGTCTTCTCATTCACTTTTTTAGACCAAGCAGGGATTTGCTATGAAGGAAGTTGAGAGGGAAATTGGGTAAAATATATCTGTAAAGGAAATGAACCAGAAATTACCTCCTGAATCCCTCCTTTTGACAACAAAAGTAAAAGAAAACCCAATTTCTGTGTGTTACTAATGACTATGTGCAGAATTACATAGGGTCATACTTCAGTATTCATAATAAAAGAAAAGATTTATAACGAGGAAAGTTCCGGATAAACAAAATTTGTCAATTTGTTTTAACCAAAGTAAGAAGTATTTGTTTAAATATATTTTTTTAAAATAATATTCAGACTTAGCAGTCAATACTACAACAATCAAAGTTAAACAAACATTGAATCGGCGAAATATCTCAAGTACCGCATACCTGCTGCCAAGTTTACCGTTTTCCAGTTATAAAAGGATTTTTTTTTAATGCAACACTATATTATATTACTTTTTTAAAATCTGCGTAAAATTCTAAATAATTTTTATTAAAAGCACTTTTTATGAAAGTCAACAGTTTTTGCGAAAATAAGTAGGTTGTAAAAAACAACGGAAACAATACGATATAAAAAAGAAATACCTAATACAACAAACAATAAATTAATGAAACTAAGTACGGTGTTTAAAATTTTGTTCATTTACTACCTAACAGTAGGCCAAATATTGTGGGAAAACATTTAACGCAATAAAAAGAATGCCAGCCTACTCGACTCGTCTACATTAGATTTCTATTGGCTGCTGTAAATTGTCGAGGTCATTAGGCTTACTTTTATACACCACATTTTTAAGATGTCCCCACAAAAAGTAGTCGAAGTGCATCAAGTCCGAAGACCGAGGTGGCCACTCTATTGTCCCTCTACGTCCAATCCACCTTCCAAAAAATAGCCTAAGTATTCCCGAACATTCCGAGCAAAATGCGGTAGAGCACCATCCTGCTGAACCAATATTTCATCATTTAATGCACACCATTATCTAAAAAAATCAAGTTTAAATAGTTAATACAGCAGGCAAAGGAAGGAACTTACAGTTATTCGGAAATAGTTCTCCAATATCTGGGACAATTTCGGTTCGATTCGAATATCTTTCTCCAGTTAATGTTTCTTCCATGAAGAAGTAACCGATTATTTTTGGATCCTTTATACTACCTGAAACATTTATCTTTTGGGGAAATTGGGTATGATTTTTACGTATCCAATGTGGATTTTCCCTGGCCCAATATCGACAATTATGCCTGTTAACTTTTCCATCCAAAAAAAAAGTGGCTTCGTTAAATAAAAATAATTTTATTGACAAAATTTAGATTGGTATTGCAACATTCCATCATTTCACAAAGTTCCAACCACCTATCGTAATCATCCTCAAAGAGTTCTTGCACCAAAAGTTATTTTGTATAGATGAAACTTTTCGGTTTTTAGAAGTTGGTGTGAGACGTCATTTTCTCTTCCTCATGTTCTGGTAGAAAGATGCGGATTTTCTTCTACACTGATTAAAACATTATCACGATTTGTTGTGCTTTTAGGTTTGCAGGGAACATACAGCATCTTTTACCTTTTCACTTACAGGAAATTTTTTGTTAATTTTATTTACGGTAGATTTAGCTATTGGATTTCTGTTAGGATATTCGTCATTAAAAGTATTATAAACATCTTGCAGGTTTCGCATTCTATCCCCATAACCCAGTATAATTAAAATTTCAATTCTTTGGGTTTTTAGTTAACGGATCTATATTTGTAAATCAACAAAACTGGCATGGTAACCTTTTGTGTGCAGTAAGTGCAAGTAAAAGTTGACTTTCATAAAAAATGGTTTTAATAAATTTTATGCAGATTCTAAAAAAGCAATATAATAAAGGGGTTCCAATAAAAAAATAATTTTCCTTTTATAACAGAAAAACGGTAAAACTTTATTAAATCCAGGTAAGCGGTAGCTGAGATATTTCGCCGATAATTTTTCTATAAGACACGCTATATCTCACAAACCAATATAGTCAAATTAGCGTAAAACAGTCTTATAAATAGGCTTCTTCTTGACTTCTAATTGAGACATTTAAAGTTTCTACAGTTGTTTTATTTTTTCTTGGCGTCGCGGCGCCTATAGGGAAGAGACGTCGATTTAGTTTTAGCTCTTAGTAATTAATATTTATTAACTGAAAAGCAACTTTTTACCAAATTTTTGAAATCCTCGCTCATTGGCGAGAAATCGTCGTTTTGAATTTAAGTGAAAGACCCTGTATAGCTCAATAACCAGTATAGTATTTAAACTGATGCATGTACTAAAATGTCACAGAAATTATTGTGTTTTTAAAATTTTAGTTCTTAAAGATCTTACAGTGTTGTTTTTTTCTTGGCGTCGTGACGCCTATAGTGGCGGCAGCGTCGTTTTTATTTTACTAAGTAATTATATCTTACCGTAATAAATAAATACTTTTTACCAAACTTTGATATTCCCGAGAAAACGGTGTTTGGTACTTCGCAGTACGTGTGTTTGTTCTGTTTTGTTTTCGCTGTGTATTTTTGTTTCGAATTATTCATTTTCTAAATATGGCTGAATACAAGTGTGACAATTGCCGTAAAGAGTTTTCAGAGAAAGACAAATACAATAAACTTCGTTGTAGTGGCGAGTGTAAACGATCTTTTTGCATGAATTGCACGGGCCTTGATAAGGCTACCACAAAAATCTTGATATTACAAAAATCAACCCACCTCCGATTTTTCTGCGCCCTGTGCGACTCCCCTAGTTTGAAATATCTCAACGATAAAATCACAAAGGTATCTCAAAATTTGATTCCACATGAACTTTTTGATTCAGTCGCAAACCGTGTATCTCAATTGTCAAGTAGTGTACCGACAATTTCTGAAATGTATGACATTTTAGTGAAGAGTGAATCCAGGTGGGATCTCATGGAGAAAAAAATTGACGATATCCATAATCTCTCGAGGGAGTTTTCCGCTTACAAACCAGATATGTTATTAAAGTCTCTAAGGGATATGGAACAGAATATTTTCAATATTTCCCAAATCCTCTTCAACAATGCCGAAGAAGTGATAAAAATCCAAGTACAGGACTCCTCTTCAATTGAATTAAAAGCAGGTATTGCTAACATAAAGAGCAACCTAACTTGTGTAACTGACTTGATAAAGGAGTTATACTCCAAATATGAAAGCCAACATAAGTGTAAGCATATCAAAAATACATACCCTACCACCATACCCTTGCCTACACCAACTATGGAAACTACCTGCTCCACCGCCTCTACACAAACTGAGGTAACACCTACGGATATTCCCAGTACTACTGAAGGCTCCAGCAAGCTGGCTTGTAATAATACACAACGGTGGCACTATGTAGTCGTAAGAAATCTTCCTGCAGGGTTTACGCCTAACAACATAGTTCACTACGTTAAGGAAAAGCTTGGGACTACAGAGTTTATTCGATGCTACCACCTAATAAATCATATCTCAAACATTGATTTTAAAATTGGAACTCAGTCAAAAAAGTCAGCTGAAAAGCTTTTAGACAGCAATCTATGGCCACATGGCGTAGTAATAAAACGGTCAGCTGTATCCGAACTTACAGAAAAATCTACACCGAACCTCCCACCTCCCTCCACACCGAAAAAACTGCCCACCAACTCGAGCTCCGTCAGTTCACTGGTTGTCTCCTCTCCAATTTCTCAAAAGGGCACTATAATATCTTCTGACAAAGAGGCCATTGCTGCCTGCAAAGCAGATGTCTTGTTGAGCGACAACTGCTATAGTCTTTCCAAGAAAGCTCCTACTGACCAAGAACCTATTTTTGATCCAATGTCTCCCCCAACAGTGAAGCTTACGCGAACCGAAAAAAGTTCTGATAACCGTTTCCTCATGTCTAGACTAAGAGAACCAGCCATTTTAAAGGCCTTCAAGTTATATCTCGCCTTCCTGCACGACCAACCTGCGCCAATTCACTTTGAAGGGTTTACAAATACAAGCACCAGGCTGTTTTTGGCTTCTGAAGGCATTCCTATAGATTATAGAACCCTACACAAGATATATTTCGATTTTCATGCTGCTTACGGATTTAACGCAGCAGAAGTGGAAGCGGATCTTGCAGCCTATGGATCCTACATATCTTCGGAGAGATCGATTCATCTTCAGAGGACCAGAGAATGCCATAAAAATTATTTTACCAGCAATTCTCCCAAAAAAAATTTTTAGAAAACACGACGTGTCCTGAGGAACTAGATTCCTCAAAACTTCCTGTTGTTACTAGTCTTAATATGGTTCTAATTAATATTGCTTCTCTAAGAAATAAAACTGACGAGTTGTACCTATTTCTGGAAGAATTGGAGTTCCCCCAACTTGTTGCAATTACTGAGCACTGGCTGAATCTAAACGAACCCTTTTATATTGAGAGGTATACCACAGTAGCTAGATATGACAGAAAAAACTCAGCTCATGGGGGAACACTGATTCTATCCCTAAATGGAGATTTCATGTCGGTATCTAAATATGATCATTTGTTAGCGGATAGCTCTTTTGAATTCTCTATAGTATATAATCAAAACCTTGATCTTTATGTAATTTGTATTTATAGATCACCAAACTCTGATGTACAATCATTTTTAAATAGCCTGGTAAGTTTGCTAGACAGCCTACCGATTAAAGGTAAAAAAATTCTATGCGGAGACTTTAATATTGACTATGCTACTGTTTGTGCCATCCAGAAATATCTAATTTCTATATTCGACTCTTTCGGTCTTTCAATGCATGTATCCTCGCCAACTAGAATTTCAAAAAACTCTTCTTCTATCATCGATTACATGGCGTCTGATTTTTCTCCATCAGAGGTGCAATCACAGGTCTATAACTCAGGTCTTTCCGATCACGAGGCGGTAATTTCCAGGTTTAGTTTACCTATTAGGCCCTTACCAAGATCTCGCCATCGGGGCAGAATTTTCTCGGCCGCAAATTTCTCAGTATTTCATAATATTTGCTTTAACACCAATTGGAATTTTGAATCTGATAATGTCAACACAAACTTCAGAACTTTTTTAAATAAAACTTTAAGTGCTTTTAACAAGGCCTTCCCGCTTAAGAATATCAAACCTAAGCGGCATAAACCGTGGACCACGAAAGGAATACGAATTTCTGCTAAAAATATGCGCTCGCTCTCATATATAAAAAAATTCACCGACTCCTTTCTTATTCTCGACTATATCTCTAATTATAGGAGGATCTACACTACTCTTATTAAGTCAGCAAAAAAATTACACTACCGAAAACGTCTAACAAACTCTAATAACGTTTCAAAAGAAACCTGGTCCATCATCAATAACCTCAGAAACAAATCAAACCCTGTGACTCAGAACTTGCCAGGGGCAAATGATCTAAATGATTATTTTATTAATGTAAGCAAAAATGTCACCTCTAGTATCTCGCCAAGTTTGGACCCTCTTTCGTTTCTCCCTCCTTCAAAAAATTTAGCTGATAGCTTTTTCTTAAGTCCCGTTAGCAACACTGAACTATTGAAGGTAATACATAATATTAAAAGTAAATCTTCGTGTAGCACTGATGGCCTATCAATTAGAATATTCCTGAACTTGCCACTCCCAGTCATAGAGGCCCTTACAACATTAATAAATGAGTCCTTTATAAAAGGTGTATTCCCTGATTGCCTTAAAACAGCTATAATTATTCCACTTCATAAAGGCGGCGAAAAAACTAACTCTTGCAATTATCGCCCAATTGCACTACTACCAGTGCTATCAAAAATCATCGAAAGGCTACTGAAGAACCGTCTTATGCCATTTCTCCTGA
This sequence comes from Kuschelorhynchus macadamiae, assembly GCA_030620095.1. Classification (NCBI taxonomy): domain Eukaryota; kingdom Metazoa; phylum Arthropoda; class Insecta; order Coleoptera; family Curculionidae; genus Kuschelorhynchus; species Kuschelorhynchus macadamiae. The sequence continues at coordinate 1,201,634 of JAUTXW010000056.1, read as the reverse complement.
AACATCAGATAATATCCCCGGAGCAGTTCGGATTTCTACCCAACAAGTGCACCAGTGACGCCATGTTCACGTTGCTTAGAGGCGTCTACTCATCTCTCAATAACAACCACCCAACTGCCTCAGTTTTTTGTGACTATGCGAAAGCCTTTGATTGTGTTAGTCATGAAATTCTGATAAACAAACTACATTTTTATGGAATTCGTGGTACTTCTTTAAATTGGTTCAAATCTTATCTTGGGAAAAGGCAACAACTTGTAAGGGCTAATGGTTCCGATTCTGATTGTAAGTTGATTACAAGTGGAGTTCCTCAAGGTTCAGTCTTGGGACCTATTCTTTTTTTGTTATACATTAATGATATCACGAACCTTAAAATTAATGGAAGAATCTCCCTTTTTGCTGATGACACAAGCATAACATGGAGTGATTTTGATACAACGTCTTTACACTCTAGTATCTCCAAAGACTTGGTTATAATTAAGGCTTGGTCCGATTCCAATATGCTTTGTTTTAACGTCGATAAAACGGTGGCGTTATCTTATAAGGGAACTTTACAACCACTTCAGGTACATAACAGCAATATTGAATACGTAGAGTCGGTTAAATTCCTGGGTTTAAATATAAATAGCAACCTAAAATGGTCTAATCATATTGACACCTTAACTAAAAAACTTTCTACCGCCTGCTTCGCCATTCGATCAGTTTCAAAAGAACTAGACGTTCCTTCTGCCAGACTTACTTATTTCTCTTTATTTGAATCCCACCTCCGCTATGGCCTTCCCTTTTGGGGCTGCTGTACCACCGAGCAATTTCGTAGTATTTTTATGCTTCAAAAGAGAGCCATTCGTTATTTGTTTGGTCTAAATAATAGAGCTCACTGCCAATACTATTTCAAAAAACATGAAATATTAACACTTCCTGCATTATTTATTTTGGAAACGGTATGTTTGCTGAGAAAACATATAAACACCCTCCCAGAAAGGCCACAACATGTATACCCTACCAGAAACTCTAGGCATGATATTTATCTTCCCATTCCTTCCACAGAATTAATAAAAAAATCAATTATTTACAACGCCATAAAACTTTACAACAATCTGCCAGTACATTTAAAATCTATCCCTATGCTTGCACAATTTCGAAAAAACACCAAAGCATACCTCATTGAGAGACCACTTTACAGCGTTAATGATTTTTTTTTTTCAGTGAGTAAGTCTCTTTAAATTGTCACTAAACTCGCTTGTTTACTTAAATCTTTTGTGAGTCATGTCCTAACTCATAGCATAGAATTTTGTAAATCATTATATAGGGAAAAGAACTGTCGAACATTCACTTAAAACTTAATTATTTTTGTTAGGTATTGGATTAAAAACAATTTAATTCTTTTTGTATACTACATTCTGCACTAGTTCAATATACCTTCTGTTTAACATCACAATTATTTGTATAACTATAATAACATAGAGTTTAAGGTCGCATAGTTGCAATTTTGATTTCAATGTCATCGAAATTATTCACCTCGTACATGTGTGTTTGTTTACTTTTATAAGGTTATCATGATTCATTTACTGTTTGCAGTGTTATGCTATATTCTAACGTGTGTTTTACGATTTGGTAAATTGATAATTTACATTTTAAAAATAAAAGCACTGACTTGTCGAAATTATTTTCGATTAATGTTTTGATATGTCTTATTTTTAGGTATATTTTGCTTTGTCCATAAAATTGTAGAATTTTTCTGCGGCAATAAAGCATACTTTTGTTTGTTTGTTTGTTTGTTATAAGTGGAACACCCCTTATCTCTATATGTCTCTATATGTCCACAATATGATCTTTATGAGAGTTTTCTAAGCGGTAGTCAATAATTATATACATATAATTTAGACAAATTTTCGCTCCCATCTAAGTTGCAGCAGCCTGTACACATCGAGAGTTAGATTTTGTGTCGAGGGTACTTGGTAACGTTTTGGTAAAAATATAATATAACAAAACAAAATGGCGGCCTAGTGAAGTGTTAAAAGAATTATTACTAATTGTGGTAAACAGATGAATTAGTAAAACTGTGATACTAATTTAAGATGGCGGAACAAAATGGCGGCTAAATATAATATTTCTAATCGTGTAAAAATCACCCTCTCAGGTTTTACATCAAGGGCGTATCAAAGGGGGGGTGTGATGGGAGTGATCATCCCCCCCCCAAGGGCAAAAAAAAATGCGTATCAATAAAATTCCTCACCTGGATTTTCAGCGCCCGGTGGTTATTTTTTTATGCTTATCGAGATAAAATAAATATCGATATGCCGTTACCACTTCTATGTATAATTTCGCGTCGGCACTCTGCTAGCTTGATGCCTGTGTCAGCTACGAGCCACGCCAATTCGGGCGTTCGACTCTATGACGTTGTTCCATACATAAGAACCGAATCTCCTAACTTATTTTATTTTTGGTTTAGTATAATCTTTAGCTTATATTGGTTAGTCGAGTGATAGTGGATTGGTGGTTGTGAAGTAATTGGTTAAGAGTAATTCATATTTTTTCCCAGTTAACAAGGGAAACGAGGTACGCATTTTAAGACTCTATTGATAAATCAGTAACCGGGGTCTATTGTACTAATCTGAATTGTGTTTAAATTGGTAATGTTCCCGTCCGGCAGCCTAGAATAATCCGTATACATCATCCTTACTTGATCGCCTGACTTTAGAACTGGCAACGTGCGGCATCAAATAAATAGTTATTAACTAAGCCAGTAATGTGCAAAAAAATATGTTGAAAAAAATAAATGTATTAGGCGATTTGAACTAGTGTTGTAAAGCGATTTGAATTAGTGTTGTAAGGTAATTAACATTTCTGACTGTATTATAAAATTATAGACATCACTCGAAAAACATTTTACAAGGTTTTTAAATCCCAGATGTAAGTATCTATTTAATATTTATGCCATTTTTCTGGATATACGGGGCTTTATGTGGATTTTTATTAAGATTTTGGGAATTAGAGACATCCTCGGAGAATTATAAAGATTTTTACTGACATATGAATATCCGTGGAGATGTTCGTGACGTGTATTTATGGAGTTTATCAAGATTTTTGACTTCTCTTTTATTATTTATCCGGAATTGGAATGAAGTTACTAGTTTTTGTGTTTTCTGATAAATTTTTGTTACATTATTGAATGAATATATTTAGTGTCAAAAACGCTTTAACACTAAAGAAATATTTTATTATTTAAGGAGGCCGAAAAATATACGTATTTAATGCTGCGGGGGTAACATATATGGAGTGGACAACTTTTTTGGTTGGAATTTAAATTTCTTTTTTTTTGCAAATTTCTATTTTTAGTTTTTATTTCGTATCCTGTATATAAAATGACTTTTATATACAGGATACACACACAAATACAAATAATTGGGTAAATGTTGGAAAAAGTGTAGAATCATTGGAGCAGATACTTGATTTTTTTCTATTTATTACATAAAAATATAACACAAATACGAATTCCATAAAACTGAGAAACACATCAAGTATATGTTATTTTTGTTTGATTTTTTTCATTATACAGGGTAGCCCTAAAGGAATGAGGCAGCCCACTGAAAATGAAAAAAAAATTCTGATGACGGTGAAACGCGTCAAATGGATTTCATCTTTTTGGATATCAAAACTTTTTTTCAACTATAATTCTTATAGTAGTTAATTTATTTTTTTATTTTATAAATAAAAACATTTTTTTACTAGGTATACAGGGTAGCCCTAGGAGAGGATGAAATAACCCAATGAAAATAAAAAAAAATAATTTCAAAAGATTTTAACTTTTTTAAATTTAAACCATTCAAAGTAGGCGCGAGAAGCTAAAAACAGGACTATCAAATCTATTAAAAAAAAATTGACATGCCAAGTACAAACCGCGGCCCCCAAGCAACTCCTCTGGATCTGCCCTACATATCTTCACGTTTTAGCGTCCCTAGGTACCTAAACATATGTTTTATCAATTCCGTCGGTCCGTCTGTCGGTTTGTATGTCTATCTGCCTATCTGAATATAAGATAGCAAAACAAGATGGCGGCCTAATAAACAGCTTGAAAACACTAGGTACTTATTAGATTAATTTCAACTTTTGTGCAAACATTAAGTGTGATATAGAGATAAACTGGCAAAGTTGTGGTACCAATTCAAGATGGTGGAACAAAATGGCGATCAAATAAATTAATAATGGCGGTGTGTGTTAATGTAAAAACTACTTGTTGAATTTATTCTAAATTATGTCCAAAAATCAAGTGTGGTATAGATAGAGACTGGTAAAATATTGGTAGAAATCCAATATGATAAAAATCCGCGCAATAAAATGGTTTAAAAAGACAGTTACTAAATGACTATGTACTGAGCTAAATTGGGGTCACACTTGACTATTCCTAATAAAAGGAGATATTCATAACGAGGCATGTTCCGGGCAAAGAAAATCTACCGATTTTTTAGAATATATTATCACCAACTAAATAAGATTTTAAGACAGACAAGCGTTGGCTTTTTTAAAATGAATATCTAAAACAGATTTTTCAAAATTACTCTTGAGGAGGTGAAAAGTGGTGATTTTTTTTTTACTCTTTTATAGTATCGATGAATTTCTTAATGGCTTTCAAAAATAATCCTCTAAAAATAATTTCTAAACTTAAAGGAAATATATTTTTAGTTCTTGTGCAATATTTTTTACTAAATTAGATGTTAAGAGAATTTAATATTTAGTGGAGTTAAAAAATAATCACCTAAAGGTTATTTCTGGATTTTTTTGAAATTTCTCTCTCAGGGGCTAATAAAGTTTCTTTGATTGAAATAGCATTCCAATTCGATTTTTTGTTAAAACCTTTTTGAACGGTTACTGAAAAACCCATTTTAGAGTTATTTAAAATTTTCTATTAATCTATTAATTTTGTATGAATTTCTGAGACAAATATGTTTGCAGATACATAACTGTCAAAGCTTCAATGGAATACATTATTGCGTGTGGAACCGGGATGGCATGAGTTAGTTGAGAATAGTAATAGAAATGTTCTTGCAGAAATAGATACAAACAGTTACATAGTTGTACATATAGTGAAATGGCCCTTGACAAGTTTTAAATTGACAATTTCAGTCCTTTAGTTTTCGGATCTAATATGATTGAAATATTAAGAAATTATTATGTTGTATTCGGTATTTAAAATCTTATCTATAGGTCAATTTTATTTTGTATAAATGTGGTACATGTCAATGTCATTTGGTTGTAATAATGTAAATTGGCATCGATTATAATAAATTAGTAAAACAAACGATACATTTTTTGTAAATTGCGGTTTTCTCTAAAATGTGTTAAATCATAAAAAAACGTAATGGAGTCATGAATAATGTCAAAGAATTAAGAACATAATTTTATGAGGTTTATACATGTTACTCTTTTATTATTTTTCTTTCATCTGTCTTTAGGATTTTAGGTTTTAACACAATTTTATATTGTTTTTTTCTTAGTTTTCTGACAATATAAAAACAAAACTAGCCGTTTTCTATATTGAAAACTTTTTTTTTAATTTTAATTTAATACTATTTACTGATCTAAATATTTTTATTGTCTTTTTGTATTTTTGATATTCTTTCATAATTTTTAATACGCATAAAATACAATGTAGTACTTTTAAATACTTTCTAATACCTTTAAATACTGTTAAATAGCTTTAAACACTTTTCAATACCTATTTATTATTTTAAATCCTAAAATCTGATAATTTAATACTTTTAATACTTAAATAATTAATTGTGGTGTACAACATTTTGGCATTTCCGCACCCTTCGTATTGTGTGCAAAAAAACCATTTTAAAAATTTTATATTTTCTTTGAAGTTGTAATTTATATCAACATAGGAACAAGAGTTCAGCAATACAGTGAATTATATAATCTAATTAAACAATCAGACGACACTGCTTTTACCGACTTTTCTTAATAGCTCTGAGCTGTCGTGTTAACAGGCAGTTGTTACCGCTAATATCAGTTTTGCGTGCCTTCGGACAACACAACACAGTTACACACAGACCGATAATTATATGGTGTTGCGGGCTGGCACCCACTAATATCGGATAATTCAGGCCTTTGTAGAATTATTACTTTTGTGGGCCGCTTAAGTGTTTATTATAGCCCGTCAGTATTAATGGGTGTGCCGGAAAATTATAGAGACCCTGTAATGTAAGGCAATATCAAATTGTGTATAGGGTGAACTTCTTTACTAACACGAAGTTAAAAATGTAAGTGATGCGTATTTTCTTCTACTAATTATTATATTAATAAATTGCACTGGTGTATTTAGAATACCATTTTGGAAAGGAGAGGGGAAAGTATACAAAAAAAATCCTTGCTCTTTGTTAACACAACCTAAGGAACATCACACCTATGAAAATCAGCGACGATTATAAAAAAGATTATTTTTGCTCACAAATAAAATCGTGGCAATGCCTTATAAAATAATTTTACTTTTCAATAAATTTGCTGGAGTTAATAGCTCTAGGGTAGTAAAATGTTTATGTAAATAATAGATTTACACAAACATTTTACGGAACAAAATGGTGGTTTAATGATATATTTAAAAATGCAGTACCAGAAAACTACAATGCAATTTTGTACAAAATGTCAAGACAGACTTGTGAATTTTTAGGGCAAATCATGTATGGCAAAACCAAATGATAGCGCAATAAAATGTTTAACTATTGGGTAAAATTCCTTCTATTGGAATAAAACCTTTTTATGGAGAATAATAAAGGACATAATTTATTTTTGAAAACTTCATAAATAATATTTCCAAAAATAAATAATAATAATAAATAAATTAAAAACTTTAAGAAAATGAAATCGATTATTATAAACTATTTATTTTTCTCCTATAATAGAATTTTTTAAAAGACTTAATGCTCTATAAGTTATGTATGAGAGATGTGCTTTGCATTGTTTCACAATTATAACCGGTAGCTGATAATATAAATGAACCACTTAGATCAGGAAAGTAAATACCTATATAGACGTATATTATGTCTAAAAAAGGGCGAAAGTAATATTTATTTTAATATATTTGTCTTTATCAAGGTGCACTGGTAAATATTTGGTATCATTTTAATTGCTTGTCAATAGCTAAATTATTACATAAAATATGTTTAGAACTTGCGGAGAGTCAATATTTCTAGAAATTAAAAAAAAAAATCGGTAAATTGGTTTTACCCAGAACTTCCCTCGTTATGACTCCCTCGTTTTATCAGGGAACGTGGAGCATAGTTAACTAACGGCCCAGATTTATAACGGCCTGATTAACAAGAAATGGATTTTTGTCAAAATATAGCCAGGTCATTCGTACTCTTGATTTTTTGGCAAAAATTGAAATCAATCGATTAAATAATTTTTGAGCTATGTCACAGGCAGACCGACAATCGGACCAAAACTGGGAAAATATGCCTTTATCTATTTCATCACAAAACAGAATATTTTGATATTTGATTAGGAAATTCTTATTCTATCATTAATATTTTTTACTTAATGTAGCAATAATGTTATTCTGCAACATTGTCTCATTTCAAAATTACATTTTATGGTTTAAATATTTACTTAGTGAAAAACAGTAAGCACTATTGGAATCTAGGGCTAAATTGACAGGATAATTTTACAATTATACCGATCTAAGTAATACTGTAATAATTTTTAAGGCAAATAACTGCCCTCCTTATTGCAAATATATACCATTAAAAAAAAACGTTTCATTGTATAATGCTTATTCTACCGAAAACCTGTTGGATTTGATAACATCAAAGGGTAAAATAATAAGACGAAAAATTACCACAAGATAGAGTTCTCCTACTTTTTGATTATTTAGCATTCGATATAAATTTGGTGTGAATTAAATTACAATTTATCCAAAATAATTTTGGTATCGTTTGACGTAACTTAATTTTTTTGGATAGTGGATGTTGTGACATAAGGTCCTTACAACGACATAGCGCATAAATATGTAGCAGGGCAGGGACGCCTGGGTTAAAAGGACACATTAATACGCTTTAAAATGAGATACTACACGGCCCTCATTTTTAGTTAAAATTGTAGGGCCCAACTATGTCCCCGCTTAGGTATTATTATGACGGGATGGAAAATATGTGGTAAATATTTCTCTTCGAAAATAAAATTGATTATAGAGCGGGAGCGATTTTTTGAAAAGAATATAAATTCGAAAAAAATTAAATTCAAAAAAGGATCAGCTATATTTTGAATGTATGTCGAGAGGTATGTCGAGTTTGAATGCAAGATGCTGAACAAAAGTCTATATTCAGTTTTTCCGTGAATTTTCGTAACAAATATTTTCATTAAAGCTCACTGTGTAATTCGTCTATGGCTTCACTTTAGAAATTTACATGTTCGTTCGTATATCTTAAAATAAATCGTTTTCAAAACTTTAACCTTTTCAACCTTACTTTTTACAGTTTATTCTAGTTAATATAATATCCAAACAAAATTGTATAACTTCTGAATACGCTCTAAAAGAGTACTCGAAACCTTGGTTGTTGAGCAGCTTTTATTTGAGTACAAGTTTTGTGTTTTTTCTTGTTCCCGGATATTTAAAAGCAAAAAATTTGCTATGGCTATCAATATTAAAAAACTGAAGCATTCTTGAGAAAAACAGGCCATCCATGGATATAACTGACATATCTAGAAATTAAATATTGTGCATCCGTAGATACGCCCATCGAGGTCTTTCGAAAAGGTTTTATAAAAGAAAGCCTTACATAATAAATTATTTTCACTTAGCTTAAAGCTGTGGGGCAACACATATGGAAGGTACCTAATCCCAGGCCTCTCCGCTACCTATTGATGTGTTATGTCGTTGTAAGCACCTTATGTTACAACATCAACTATCTGAAAAAATTAAGTTACGTTTAACGATACCAAAATTATTTTGGAAAAATTGTTTATCACATTCTACTTTTGGTATGCACTTTATATGGTAAACTAGCAGTATTATTGGATACCCAGATAATAGATTGTTTACATTTTCTGGAGACCCTGTATATTCAACAATTCTTATACTTACAGAGTGCAAATAATGTTTATAAAGGTACTATATTGTATTAGAAGTAATAATTTAAACATATACATTTGGGTTTTATTCATAATAATATTGGGCGCAGGACAGGCATTTTAAATGTGTATAGGCCTGCAATCCTATCAAACTTTGAGATAAGGAATAATATTGTTATACTCGAGGAAAATATTTAAATGTGAAATATTAAAAAACTGTGTATGATATATTGTTAGAAAAAAACATTATATGTTTATTATGTTCTAGTAATTAGACACGGTCTCTCTTTTTTCCCTATCAAAAACTCTCATTTTTTGGAGAATATGTATTTATGGTAACTTGTTTTCTTCTTAAACACTGTAGTTTAAAAAAGTCAGTTGCCATTGTTGTGTGGTACGATTAAAAACAAATAATATTGAAAATGGAACAATTTATAAAGGATTAGAAAAATAACATATTAGAAACAAATGTAATACCTCAAATTGAGGATTTTAAAGTTGTTCATAATAACAATTGTTTAAATATATTTCAGCTAAACATAGGAAGTATCCATAAAAATATCGATCAACTCTCGATATATTTGAGACACTTGCCTACGAATATGGCCTGCATTGTTTTATCGGAAACAAGAAAAGTGACTAATGAGGATGATATCTATATTGATGGTTATACGTCAATCTATAATAACAGCCAATTTAACAAAAATGATGGTACAGTGGTATTTGTAAGAACAAACTTATTACAGAAATTTAATATTGTAGCTGTTAAGGAATTTAAATTTATTTTTATAGATCTTAGAAAAAATGGAACAAAAATATCAATTATAGCAATTTATAGACCCGCTTCTACAGATAGCAATATTTTTCTGGAATCCCTAATTAACGTTCTTTCACGTTTTTAATGTAGGGGACGATTACTCAATATTTATAGGAGACATAAATATAGATATATATTAAAAACACATCTGAAAAATTAGTATCTTAATTTACTTAGCGAATATGGTTATAATTCATTCATTAATAAACCTACTAGGGTTCAACTAGAATCAGAATCATGTGTTGATCACATATTTATAAAAACGATTGAAAGATTTTTCGATAAAATTATCCCGACCATATTCTACTCTAATATAATAGACCATTAGGCAACAATGGTAAGTATAGCAATAAAAAATATTCAAACAACAGACACCACTAACTCAAGAAAATATCAAGCCGTATTAAATCTACAAAAGCTTATAGAAATTATTAAAAGAGTCGTAGGATGATATTTATAACACTGTCTGTGTTCAAGACGCTTATAACAAATTTATACTAAAGCTGCAAACCTATACAGAAAAAAGAACTGACGTTATGTGCAACAAACAAAAAAAGAGTAATTATTGGATGACTCAAGGAATTATGGCTTCCATAACTAATCGGGATAAAATGTACCAAGAACTTCCCTATCTTAAAGATATTAAAAATCGATAAAAATGCGCTCTCACACATCTTTATCAAAAGTTCTTGGCCGGAAAAAATATATGTATAATAGCAGAAATATATAATTTCTGCAGGTGCAAAACGGCCTACAAGAAGAATTGCTTTCGATTATGTCACAGGGTACACTCCTGCGATCATGATTTCTGGGCCTCTACCCTTATCAGGCAGGCTTGTACCCAGGGAGATCTGAAATAACAGATTGCTCGAGATGACAAAATCGAAAACGAAACGTCTATCATACTGAAACAGTACTACAAGTTAAATGTAACATTTAGCACCACCTATTGGGGCTCCGGTGATTTCCGGCTGCAAACCCATAGGTATTTTAAAAATTGCATATGCATGATGATGCTAGTGCATATTACCACGTTAAAAATATTATGGATGAAAATAGGCGAAAAATAATAAATCAGGAAGAAATAGCCAACAAGTTCAATATTTTTTTTTGGAAATCGGTTCTAAGTTGGCAAGTAAAATCAGGCCAGATTTGCAATATAAATTTAATGATGTTTGTTTATTATTTGTATTATTATATAATTATAGACCCATAACCTTCATCAATAATGTTGCAAAAATATTTGAAATGATAGTGAAAGATCGTTTATGGTCACATCTAGAAACTCAAAAATTCTGGTCCGCAAAACAATTCGGGTTTTAAAAAAATTTAAATACTGAAGACGCAATCACGGCAGTAAAATCAAAATTATACACCCATATAGAAAAAAATTAAATCAATTTCGGTTTTTATTCTCTTGCTAAAGCATACGATACAGTAAATCATAGACTTGTTAAAAAAACTATTTAATATCGGAATACGCGGGGTCGCATATCAGCTATTTAAAAACTCCTTTCTGAAAGAACCCAGTTCGTAAAAATAAACGTAAGTATTAGTAGATAAAGAATAATTACTTTCGGAGTACCCCAGGGAACCGTTCTGGGAACCATATTATTCTCTATTTACAATAACCAACTTCTTACATTCGGCTCTATAATATCTTTTGCAGGTGAGACTGTTATTTTGTATGACGCAAAAACTTGGATTTCCCTAAAGAATAAGATAGAGGAAGATATAAGAATGTTATTTTCGCGGTTTAGTCAGAATTTGGTTACTGTAAATTATGATAAAACCAAATATGTGCCATTTACATCATATCACAGAAACTTGCTTGAATATAATACAATTTGTACCATACAGTTCGACGATACCTTTATAAAAATACATGCTGTGAATGTAATAAAATATTTGGGAATAACTCTTGATTGTCACTTACGCTGGGATCAGCAAATTGAAAATTTAATGCAAAAACTAAGAGGCCTAATTTATAAGTTTAAAAAATTTAAAAAAGTATTACGTGTTTCGCAACTTAAAGTTATTTATTATGATTTAGTTGAATCTTTGATAAGCTACGGAAACATTGGTTGGGAGGCTGTAACAAGTAAAATTTAAGAAACTTGTAGTTACCCAAAAAATAATTCTAAATTAATGATTCTGAATAAATCTACTCGCTTGTCAACAGAAAGTTTGTTTCGAGAAACACAAATATGTAGTTCAAGGCAGCTATTCGCAAAAAAAATCTTATACATATTTATAAGAATATAGAAAATTTAAATCCAATTGAAGATAATTACGACACAAGACAAAAGGAAAATAAAAACGTTAGAATTAATCAAGCAGAAAAGTCTTTCTTTCACAGGAAATTCGTAACAGTCGGTCTATATATGTTTTTAAGAAACGAACACGAACATGGGTACTAGAACACAGGCAGCTGATAGAAAACGTAACTTAATACAATTGTATGTTTAGTATTTAAAGTGATTTTGTTTACTATTTTTCGTGTATCTTAGTTTCTTTAGTATACATTATAGCATTATTATACAGTCCAGTCCTTTGGGTTTTAATCAAAGTGACAAACTATGGCTTGAGCACCTAGCAAAACTTATCCCGTGATGAAGTGCGTAGTGTGGGGCTTGATTAGTTTATTATACATTTTACTAACCTAAATTTTGTTATTTATTATAAATAAAATAAATAAATAAATAAATGCTTTATTGTCAAAAAAAATTTTACAATTTTGTGGACAAAGCTGTTGTAAAAAAATAGTTTACAAACATCAAAATTAGCAAACAAAACAAGACAAAAACACATCATAAATATTATAGAAAAATAATATTTAAATCAGGAATTTAGAATATTAATATTATAGAATCCTAAAAGAAGTACATTAGAAATGTACTTTGTCAGTCGTACTATGTTATAAACATTTTCATAAATATAATGTAAAAAAATAAAAAAGCAAAGTAAAAAATAAAAAAGTACGAAACAATTAAAAAAATACATATACAAAGTTCGGTAAAAATGGTTGGTAATGGCAACTATCACACTAGGGGTTCATAAGGATAAAATTATGTGTTGTAAAACTCGTTCACGGTGTAGAAGGCTCTTTCCAGTAAGAATGATTTCAAAGCCTTGCGAAATGAAGTCAGAGATATTATGGATTTGATGTTAAATGGCAGGTGATTATGCATTTTTTTTGCATTGTAGATTACTGATCTTTTAATTAACTCTGAGTGTGGGGTTGGAAGATAGAGATCGTGCTCAGTATTTCTGAGAGGGTAGTTGTGAGAAGGTCTCTCTAATAGAGCAGGTGCGTGCTTACGAATTAAGCAAACCGATTCCAAAATGAATAAGCAAGGAAGGGTTAGTATTTTATATCTTTTAAAGAAATCTCGGTAGTGAGTTCTACTGTTAAGTCTCAGTAGGTAACGAACAGCTCTTTTTTGTAGTATAAAAATTCGATCAAATTGAGTCGCACAACATGTACCCCAGAATGGAATAGCATATCTGAGGTGCGACTCAACAAGAGCAAAATAAACAGTTCTAGAGGTAGAAAAGCTAAGCTCCGCGGAAACAGATCTTAACGCAAAGCAAGCAGAACCTAACTTCCTTGACAAAGCGTCGATATGTGGATCCCATTTTAAAGAATCATCTACAAGAAGCCCTAGAAATTTTACAGAGTTTACGACATCAATAGTGGTGCCATTAAGGTCAAAGGGTTGCAGCGTGTTTTTATAAGACAAGACTTTCGTTTTAGAGATGTTCAAACATAGGAGATTAGAATCGCACCAGGATTTAATGGTGATTAGGTCATTAGATACAATCCTATGTAGGTCCGTGACATCTGGGTGGCTCCACGTAAAGCTGGTATCGTCCGCAAAGAGACATATTTTTCCACTAATGTTTAAATTAGCCATGTCGTTTATGAACAGAAGAAACAAGATAGGGCCTAGTACCGAGCCTTGAGGCACTCCATATTCCATTGGCCTACAAGAAGACATCCTGTTGTCAACTTTCACAACTTGATTTCTGTTGCTAAGATATGACTTAAACCAATTGAGAGGAGCCCCTCTAAATCCATAGTACTGCAGTTTGTTAGTTAATATATTATGATTCACACAATCGAAAGCTTTGGAAAAATCACAGAAAATTGTTGCCGTAGCGTGATGGTTGTTTAGGCTGGAGTAAACTCTATTAAGAAGGGAAAACATGGCATCGCTTGTGCATTTGTTACTTAGAAATCCAAATTGATGTTTTGTAAGTATTTCATATCTAGACAGAAATGATAAAAGCCTTTTTTTAACCAGTCTTTCGATGATCTTAGATAGCGTAGGGAGAAGTGCAATTGGGCGATAGTTCGAAGCTTCTTCTGAAACACCTCCTTTGTGAAGAGGTATGATTATTGCAGTTTTAAGGCAGCTTGGAAAAGTACCATTTTGGAAAGACATATTTATCAAAGTAGTCAGATGCTCTAGTGTGCATTCCGGCAGACTTGAATACATTTTTAAAGTAAGCCCATCAGTTCCCGAAGAAGATTTATTTTTGATATCATTAATTGTACTACGAAGTTCTGATAAAACTACTGGTGAAAAGAAGAAACTGTGCAGGTTTACCCTATGATTAGAGATATATGAAATTGGGTCATTAGATTGAGATACGGATTTAGTCAAATCTTTGGCTACATTTACAAAATAATTGTTTAGGTCCTTAGGAGAGGTAAGGATAGTGCTGGATAAAGGAGTTTTGTTTCTTAAATCATTTACGATAGACCAGGTTTCTTTAGCTACATTTTTGGCGTTAGAAAGTCTATTATTGTAATAAATATCTTTGGCGGCTTTAATAGTTTTATGATAAATTTTTCTGTATGATTTTACATAATTATGAAAAAAGACACTGTCCGAAAATTTCTTTAAATGAGATAGTGACCGCATGTTCTTAGAAGATATATGTAAACCTTTAGTGGACCAGGGTTTACTTCTTTTATTTTTGATAGGCCTAAGAGGAAAAGATTCAGAAGCTATATTAGTTAGAGTTTTTATAAAACGAGAAAATTCAGTGTCGACATCATAAGTGTGAGAGTCCCAGTCAGTTATTTGACATAGGTGTTTGAAATTAATGAAATTTCTAACCGAAAAAATACGGCCTACTTGTCTAGAGGAATTTTTGGCTTTGGATGTAATTGAAAATTTTGTGAAAATTGCTTCATGATCGGAGAAACCTGGACTTAAGACATTACATTCGACGGAGCTAGGATCGAAAGAAGACACAACGTAATCTATAGTACTGGCACTTGTCTTAGTAATTCTGGTTGGTGAGTTGACGTGTATGGCAATTCCTAATGACTCAAAGATGGACTGAAGACATTCCTGAGCAGCACACACACTGGAAAAGTCAATATTGAAATCGCCACATAAGATTAATTTGCTTTTTACAGGAAGGGACTCGAGCAAACTTAGAAGGTTATGGCAGAATAATTGCACATCAGCATCAGGTGTTCTATAAATACAAATAATATAAAGGTCATAAGTATTGTGATAAACGATAGAAAATTCAAATACTTTTTCAGATAATAAATGATTATACTTTGATATTTCGGAAAAATCGTTGTTTGAAGACATTATCATGGTGCCTCCATGAGTTAAATTAGTTCTATTAAATCTGGCTATTTTATTGTGGATTTTGTTAACCTTGTATAGTAGCCTTTTTAACACGTAATATATTATTATTATTTTTATTATTATTATTATTATTAGGCTATATCTAAAACCACAACATAATACATCAACGTGTAATTTAATTCACATCAAATTTATATCGAATGATAAAGAATCAAAAAGCAGCATAACTCTATTTTGTAGTAATTTTTTGCCTTATTATTTTACCCCTTGAAGTTATCAAATCCAACAGTCAATAATTTATCAGGGGCTTTAAAATGATCATTAATGGTGTATATTTACAATAAGAAGGGCGTTATTTGCCTTAAAAATATGTAAAATTATCCTGTCAATTTAGCTCTAGATTCCGATAGTGCGTACTGTTTTTTACTGAGTAAATATTTAGACCATAAAATGTAATTTTGAAATCAATGTTACAGAGTGAAGTGCGGGACACGAAAGAAAACCGGGCGAAGTCCATCGGTTTAGGAAGGTCGTCCAAGAAATCTCTTTAAACCAGTGGTGTCCCGTCGTTCTTTAAATAATATGTCTCTCCTTTTTGACTTTACGCACTTCAAATAATTAAAAAATGTAACTATGCTTAATGAACCTTTATCTATATTTGTCTATTTTCTTTTGTGTACCGCACTTCTACATCTCTTTTGTGTTGCAAAAATGGAGAACTTTCGAATTCTAAAATGATTTAATTTTGATTTTTCTTTATCGATTTACCTATAAATATATTTTTTCTTGAGTTCTGTCATTAACGGTTCCCGAGCTACTGCCTACGTCCACTATTATTGGACCACCCAGTATAGTGATACACGATTTACAAGTCCAGATTTTACAAGGGCAGCCAGCATCAGATCCAGTGAACGAGATTTATTAAAATTTTAATTTATGCAGTTCGACTTTGGGCTACTCGGGTATGCCAAAAGTGGCCGTCTGTCTCCGTTTGTCATATTACTTTATACAGGGGCAGTCATTGTGAAGTACTATACAGGGCGTTTCCTAATTGCGTGCTGATATTAAAGGGGGTGTTTTTATGTCCTAAAAATCTTAACTTTTGAGATATAGGATGGTAGAGTTTAAAAAGAAAACATTTTTTTCATCCCAATTCTGATGCTATTGTAGATAACTGCATGAAATTTGATACACGTCTTCTATGCATTAAGGAGCAGACGGATTTACCCAGGTTAATTACATATGCACGTCACTGGTAGAAATATCAAAAATTGATTATACTCTTTTATGCATAAAAGTCGTGTATCAAATTTCACTCAGTTATTTATCTATAATAGCATCAGAATTAGGATTTAAAAAAAATGTTTTTTTAAAACCCTGTATCTCCAAAGTTAAGACTTTTAGGTTCATATTAAACTTTTTTCTTGAAAAGGTCCCAGAATTACCCCCCTTTAACATTAGCACGCAATTAGCAAACGCCCTGTATAGTACTTCACAATGACGCCTCCTGTACAAAGTTATATGACAGACGGAGACAAACGGTCTTTTTTGGCATACCCGAATAGCCCAAAGTCGAACTGCATAAGTTAAAATTTTGATAAATCTTGTTCACTGGAATCAGTGCTAGTTGCCCTACTATAACTACACTGATGTGTTAATTTTTGAAAAATATGAGTTCTGTAGTTTTTCAAATATTAATTGCAATGCTAGATATTTTTTGACACCCGGTATTGAACAAAAAATTAATTATTTTGAAGCAGTTTATTGACAGCTACTTTAGGAACAATTTTACAAAATGTATGAAGAAAAATTAAGCCATTTTTGAGGTTGACGGCTGTGATTCTAATAGTTCGATTCCTTTTAAATCGTTGTCTTCCTCTGAAAATGATGAGGTTTCGTCGTCGTTACTTAAAGATCTCAGTGTAATAACTAAATCATCAATAACCGTTTCAATTTTGCCATCTACTTCCCAGTATTTATCTTCAATAGAACGAACGTGTTTAACATACGATTTCCAATTTTCAGCCGATATTGAATCAACCGCTTCTAATGTTATTTTATTTAAATCTTTAATTGAAAGTTCACCGGTGTTGCGCTCTCGATTATATTTTTTTACTCCTGCCCATGCAAGTTCAATAGGGTTGAGGTCACACATGTATGGAGGCAGCCTTAAAGGTGTATGACCGTGGTTACGTAAAACACCGTCAATTTTATACTTTTTTTCTCTAGGCTTGTTGGCTGATATTACTTCATATAATTGATATTTTCTCCATGTTGGATCACATACAAGATTGTTCGATTTAAGCCACGATAACATAATGAGCTTTTGTAGAGTATTTAGTTGGCACTTTATCTTCTACGTGAGACTGATAAGACGCATTATCCATTAGCACGACTGATTTGGGAGAAATGTTCTGTAGAAGCTTCTCGAGTAACCACTTTTTAAAATTATTTATATTCATCTGTCCATCCTGGAACAAATCCGGCTTCTGAACCGGCATGAACTATAATAAAGCGACTCCTATAGCGGATTCCCTGAACTACACCTGTAACACTTTCACTTTGCAAGCATTTGTTCACTGTCATATCATTATCTACCCAGGTTTCGTCTAAATACATAATATTGCGTCCTTCTTGCCTATATTGCCTTACAGTTGATAGATATTTCACCCGCCAGTGAAAAATATTTGGTCTCGCAATGAGCAATTATTTTGGCACTTGCGCCAAACAAAACCATTTGATCGTAAAAGCCGATTTAAGGTTTTATACCCGTATGGAAAATTTATTTTGTTCTTTACAGCACGAAGTAGAGGTTTGCGGGTCAGAACCTTCTTCAAGTTTATATAAAAATCCTCTATTGTTCGTCGAATTACTTGAAAATCACCATCGTCAATTTTATCTTTGTATGATAATCGGGGTCTTTTTTTACCAGGAGATTTTAAAGGTGAAGTAGAACATGAGCGATCATTATGTTCTCTTTGAATTTTTCTTACACTACTTTCCAAACCCCAGTATAAAATGCAGCACGTTCTGCTCGATTTTGAATTGGAATAGTCAAACTATTATTTTCAGTTTCTCTAGTACAGGCCTCTATAACGCTCGCAATAACTTCACGTGCACCGCTTCGAATTGTTTTCCTCTTTTGCTCGCCATCGTTACTTCGAAATAATAATTCAAATTCAACGCAACGCATTTATATAGAAATTAAAACAAATGCTCGAAATGTATAGGCGCCACTGGAAATAGCTAGAACCTTCTAGCGGCAAGTGCATGGAGACTCTAGGCACATCCCAATTACAAGTGGACAGTGCGAAATTTACTAAATCTTCTATTAATTTTCCGTATCGCTTAGCTGGCGCACTTTATAGGTGAAGCAGCAAATTATTACAACAAATAAAATAACATAAAATTAATTTGCGTACACAAATTTTACTTTTCCGCTTGCTTAAGACTATGAACCTTTATTTTAAGGACCGCCCTGTTTTCTTTCGAGTCCCGCACTTTAACGTTACTATTACATTAAGCAAAAAATATTAATGATAGATTAGAAATTTCCTAGTCAAATGTCAAAATAATCTGTTTTGTAATCAAATACATAAAGGCATGTTATCCCAGTTTTGGTCGGATTGTCGGTATGCCTGTGACAACTTAAAAATTATAAAATTAATTTCTCGATGGACTTTTTTTGCCAAAAAATCAAGAGTACGAATGATCTGGCAAAATTTTGATAAAAATCGTTTTGATTTCGTACCCCTCTTATGAACTGGAGACACTGAATGTGGTAGACTTCAAATGGCTCTAAAGCTAAGGTTGGTTCACTACCTAAGCAAGGCAGATTCTGAAATTCTATAAAAAAAACGATAGTACTGACTTTTCTATTCCAGGTTAATTTAGAACCAGTTGTCATTCCGTAAGTGTTTTATCTCTTTTGACAGTACAATAGATGTTTCTCCAAGAGCTTAGTTCCAAAATATTTTAGTTCGTACGTGAAACTAGAAATACAAAAATATCGTAATATTGTATTGGTCACATTGATAACTCTAAACATGAGCTGCTCTCAAGTCAGAAGCCTGGGCAATTTCAGGCATAAAAAACCTAGCTTTTGTTTTACTCTAGAAGTCATGGCTATGCTATCACTTTAGGTTTAAAACACAAATCCAGGGCTAGAAAGAAAATGATGTTTTGATGTTTTCTGTACCAAGCGTTTCTGTAGAATTGTGTTAAATTTAAAACAAGAAACTATTTATTTTCTTATCTTATCTTCATAGCTTCGTATTATTGTGCATGGTTTAAACCACCATTTTACGAAATAACTTAACTGGTGAAAAGATAGTTTAATTTTGAAATATTTTCTTCTGCCTCAATAACCTAGGTGAACAAAAACCGGCATAGAATGGAAATTATCATTTTTACAAGTTATATTGGTTTATTTAAAATTGTTATAATGAGACAAACAATGGGAGCAAAAACTAAATAACTACTGAAAATGTGATAATATTATGACCAGGCTTTTTTAACAACAGAACATTTTTAATTACATTTTTACATTAGTCTTTCTCAACACAATTATTTTATTATTTATATCGACTGAAATTAAGATACATCAAATGCAAGTCTTCTCGCCAACTGGATTTAAACCAAATTAATTATCCCAGAAAGGTTACCATCAGATAAACAACCCAAAATAATAATAAAGGGTGTAAAATGTCGCCCTGTCACCAACCGACGAAATAATAATACATTTCCAGAGTGAAAAAAGAAATGACGGTAGGCCTCTACACCCAAAACACGGTGTAGGTTACCGATTAATCTCGGAGATTTGGTTTTTACGACTGGACTTGTAGCACATCATTAATTTTCATGCTTGTCGTGGCTACTGAAACGCCAGACGGGGGATTAAAATAATTAGTTGGAAAGTCGAGCCTACGCTGGTTTGTTGGCCGTCAAATAAATTGACAGGACCATTAAGAATGTGGAGTTTTGTACATATAACAACTGCTAAGATTTACCTTCTAACTTTCTCTCTGTAGATAATTATCTACACTTTTAAATTTATTTCCTTTTTTTGTTGTTTGAAATAACTGGTTAAATTTATAAATTAGCCAGTGAAATATAAAACAATTTTTGTCATTTAAATATTGTATCTCCAACTAAAAGCACAAAAATTTCAAACTTATTGGTCAAAACTGATTTAATAAATTCTCCATTGCTTCTTATCATTCCAAGAAAAGGTCTAGATAAACATATCATTTAGGAAATAAACACCTTACATTTCATAAATATTTTATTAATATTAAGATTAATTAAATTGGGTAAGCATTTCAAATCCTATTCATAAAACTTGTTAGCCGTGTATTTAATTATTTTAAGTTCACTGTTTTATGCCACGGTCTAGGTTTCAGCCACCCAATGGAATAAATATTTTTTCTGTAAAATGGGTTTTTTTTGACCCTGATTTAAAAGTTAACAAAAGCGAAAATGTCAAAAGAAAAGTTAAAGGTACTTACATAATAGCTATTCATGATACTAAGGTGAAAAATGAATGTTTAAGACACGCACTATTTTCACACGAATATCTTACAAGATTTTTTCTACGAGCGTGCGAAAAGTGGAAAATTTCACACTCATTTCGGTGTTTTTTCACACTAGCGCGGAAAGGAAAATACTTTTCTCAATAGTGCGAAAAGTAAATCACTTTTCATAAATGGTCCTTATGAAATGTACAATGCTTGCTACACATACCACATGGTATGAATTGGCAAATAACACAAATAAGTAGTAGTAAAACAATGCATTAATACTGAACCACTTACATTGTATACAAAATAACAAACTCTCAATATAACATGGGGATAGCTATGGGGTCACCTTTATCTCCATTTCTAAGTAGAAACTTTTTGCATTAAATATAATTGAAATATATCTGTACATAAAGAGATCTTACTACAAATTCTGCAAACACGCCTACTCATACTTATAAGACGCATTAACTAGTCACGGGGATTTACTACAAAAGCATAAACTGTTCTACTAACGATTACAAACTTCTAAATCTATAAATTAAAATATATTTTCCTTTTCTGCTTTCTTCATCGATGGTGAGATTCAAAATTACATGGTCTATTGTCTTGTTCAGTTCGTAGCAATAAACAGTTTTCTTGTGATATTGAGTTTTCTTTGTACCTAAAGAAAAAATAACTAGAATTAGTTTTTTCCTTGTTTATGTGAAAATATGGTGTTTACTCTCTACAAATAACCTTAATACATTCCTAACAAAATAAAAAAATTAAATTCTGTGTCAAAATTAAATATGTTTTATCAGTACTACATAAAAGAGGTCCAAGTAAAATAGATATAAGTTAATGTTTAATTGTAAAAGCTTTGGAAGTTTTAATTTAATACTAGATAGTAAGCAAAAAAAGCAAATTTTAAAGAAGGGTTTGTTGCATTTTACTTTTCTACATATTAGTAATAGGCAAAATACATTACATATACTTTTTGGCCTATTATTAACAGTAATGATATAGAACAAATTTTCTTTAATGCTAATTAGTAGGAAAAAAAGACGCAAAAACTAGCTTCATTAGCGAGATGGGCTCGATGTAATAATAAAGCCAGAATAATTAAATATTATTTATATAAAATGAAAACAATTTTATTTATAATTTCAACTTAACAGGTATTTTCCATTAGATTCAGGCAAGGCCCAAGCAAATAAAGAAAAACAAGGGAAACGTCCATATAAAAGAACATGTTTATTTTAATCATTATCAAGTGTTGTCATACATATAAAAGTAAATTATAAACTATAACTACTATTAGGACAAGCTACAGAACCCTCAAAATAGAACGGAAACAATTTAGCAAGTTCTTTGAAAGAAAACATAATTGATGTACCACACCTTAGACCTAAAATTCTTAGTTATTGTTTTTTAATAAAAATCGACATTTTGTGTATTTTGAATACGTACAAAGAAAAAAATGGTTGGAAATAAAAATAATATTTTAGTTTGCTTTAATATTGCTTAATATGTCACAAGTCTAAATAAACAAATCAAATTTTGGGAATTTAATAGTTATAAAAAAAGTGTTTTACCATCAGGGGTAGCAGCTAAGTGGTTAAATTCTTCATGAATAAAATTGGCAAGTTCCTTGATTTTTGCATTTGGTCTTGACTGCGCAAATTTCTGCCTTGCAACACTCTCTTGTTGCTTTCTATAAAGTGTGTAATCGGTTTTAAAATGCCTTAGATTTATAATGGAACTGACCAGGTTACTGCAGGAAGTGTTATGTCGCCTTTTATATACTGTGCCAAATACTGAAGCTGTTAATACGTATTTTCTAATTTCTCTATAAAATGGATTAACCCACTGCCCAACTGTATTTCTTTCTATAGACTCTATAGACTATATCCTCTGAAGTAACCTAGAAAAATGTTCATATATTTAAAAATATTAGGGAGCATGTAATACACCAGAGTATTATATAGAAGTATAAATGAACAAAGCCTAAGAGAAAATGAACACTATGCAAAAACATACTCGCAAAGAGAGATGTGCCTACTCAATACATATATGCCATTCAGTTGTCTTACTATATTAAGTTGCCCCAGAATCTTAATACTCTACATAATATATTTCTAAATATATATATATATATATATATATATATATATATATATATATATATATATATATATATATATAAACGCCTTTTACTTCAATTTTCTTGGGTTTAGGTTTATGTAAAAATAAAAACGCCTTCTTCCAACTTTGTTCTCTCTATTTTACGTTTCGCTTAGTAGGCTTTTTCAAAAATGTACAAGATTATCATACTACATTGTGTATGATTTGGACAATGTCTTTAGTTTCTCGGCGTGCTCTGCTCCGTAATTAATTCGTATTCCTTGTTTTATAGTAACATAGTAGGCTTTTTCAAAAATGAAAAAAATATATATATATATATATATATATATATATATATATATATATATATTTCCAAAGTATTTTTGCTGTGTGATTAACTGATTCATTGTATTCATTATTAAATTGTTATAAACTGGATTTACTAATAATATTGCCACCTTGCATTGTTTGCCCTTACAAAACTTGTCAGGGCAACACCACTTGTGCATGCATAATCTTTTTTTTTTATTGTAATTTTGTCAGGGTTTTAGTATCCACTTGATCTTCCCTTATCCACTTATCTAAACCTTTAAAAGATTTTTTCGTAATTCATTTTGGCACATTGTATTAGGAATACTTTTACAAATATGTGATACTTTCAAATACTTTACTGAAATGGTATGTTAGAATTAATCAAAGATCTCTTTCCCTACAATAAAAGATGCATATATGTAGTTGAAACTGTTGTAATATTATCTGAAATATTAGGGAACTATTTTTTCTTTCTTTATAAATATCTTTGGCATGTCCAATGTGCTATTATATCTTAAAAAGATGGTAAACTAACTGGTATACCTATAGCAATTATATGATAATGCCCAGGGGCACACACTTTAGTTTTTGAGGGAACCGAGTGAGGCTCCAAAAATAGAGAGGGCGGTGAAAGAAAAAAAATGTCAGGTTGATTTTAAGACATACATTTGAAGTGAAAAAATTGAAATAATAAGTCTAAGATTCCAAAAAATATGTTTTATTATAAAAATATATTTATTTTACTTAGAATAACTTTAAACAAATATAGAAGTAATATAATCAAATCAATAAGACTACATTTTTTAGAACATTAAACTGATTAGTTGATATCTCGGTGATACAAGTTGTAGGATATTTTTTCTTGTTTGCAGTTTCAAGCGCATACTTAAACAATGCGTCTTTAAAGCCTTTCACAAATTTAAATAATTCAGGTTATTATGTCTGAAAAAATAATTAAAACATGTTAAGTTATTTATTACATTGCGCTTTTGACTCTACATATTTAAAAATCCTAAGTTCAATTGTTTTTGAGATACTGACATTTGACATATTTAAAAAGGCTGTAAAATCTAAATAATTCTACTTAGAGCAGAAATTGTCTACTCCTCAGTTTTGTATGATCTTTCTTATGGTCCCGTAAAAGGGAAGTATTGTAACCGTGAAAAAATCACCCTAGGAGATTTTTACAGATCTTTGCATTTTAGGGTTCCGGGATCCCAAAAAAAAACATGTTTTCCCATCTCCATTGAGATTTAGAAGAGCAGAAATTATGCACTGCTACCACAGTTTTGTATGGTCGTCCGTGTGGTCTCGTAAGAGAATTGTGTACAAAGAAACTTGTTGGTAAAGGTGAATTTATCGATTTTTTTTTATTAGAAAAACTCTTTCTTCTATTTAGACCAAAACCTGATGCTATAAGAAAGACCTTCGGAAAGACCTTAAAAAAACTAAGCATGTAATATAAAAAATGGTTTTATATTTAAAGAAAATTGCCATCGATGTTAGCATCTGAACCTTGTATAGTGATAGTGTTAAAAAGAAGCAATAAATAATATTACATATTTTAATATTTCTGCTCGTATTTCTGTCTAAAATGATTATTCAATCTTCGTTAAATTTGTGTAAAACTTAGAGGTTCCATATATTTTTTAGGCAATTGTGTTGTAGGGCAGATTTCTTACCATGTATACTTTTTTTTTCGAAAAATGGATTTAATAATAAACGTGTGTTTATTCCTGTGATATTTGTTGACTTGCACACTGTCTTTACAAATAAAATACCAGTTCTGTATGGCACAATTTCGTTCAAGTTGATAAGAAATATGACAATACATATTGGTATAAAACGTAGTGGTGGTATCAACTTTTATTTTTTAAATAAAACACCAATTTCTTTTGGGTTTTGAATTTTGTCCCAGTTTCTAGCTATTGGTATGTAGTATCTTTACTTGTTTTTGAGATTTTGACTTCTGAAAATTTGTATTTTCATATTTGGAGAGGATGTAACATCACAAAACAGCTCTCGCTTATTGCAAGAGATAGAAAAATGGTTAAATATGGAAAGTTTTAGACAATTTCGTTACAAGCCTAATAGCACCTGCAGGCGAATTCTAGCCATTATGTTCTTGAGATATTTAGAAACGAATAAAATATTGCATTTTTAAAATTATGCAGTAACTTTTTTAATCCTAAAATTTTTTTAAAGTTTTAAACATATTGCCAAAGCATTTTTTTGTCTAACATTTTATGGTGCTGTCATATTTTGACTCTGATGTTTCGTAAACTAGGGGCCATAATTAACTCTTAAATTCACACCTGGATTTTTTAATTTGTTTTCTAACAAACCTTTGCATTCCAAAATCCAGTGATGTAGTGCACTTATACATTAAAAGTATTTAAAATTTGAGGAAATCAAGGTTATCCCTCTCTAAAACATTGTCTCTTATGGGAAAATCTTAAATATGTGCTGTCCAAATATTAAGTCTGTTATATTATTAGTTTGGGAGGTCAAATGCTTGTTAAAAAAAATTACATATATTACCAAGCTTGTAAAAAACAAAAAAAAACACTGTCAATTTTACGAGATATTACTATAAATTATATTTTTCAAATGGGGCATCCTGACTATTATATGTCCCTCAAATGGGTCTCTTGTTGTAGATTATAATTATATCTGGTTTGATACCTATCCACTCCACTATGTAATAGTGTTGTCCGTCTCTCTCTAACACACTGCCTCATATGGTTTTTCTTAAATTGATCGGGTGTCTTTGAAGACAAAGTTGTCAAACCAGATATTATATTTATAATCTGCAAGAAGAGTTCCATTTGAGGGAAACATGGTATAGAGTGTATGCCGAGGGGTGTCCGATTTAATACAACTTATGGTGATATCTTGTAGAATTGTTAGTCTTTTGTTTTTCTAATAACCAGAAAAAAGTTTTAAGTAACCCTACAATTGGTTTTTTGTTCACTCCGATAAGTTAAAAAGTAAAAAAGTTATTAATATTTAAAATGCTATCAAGATACAGATCACACTGTACATACATAAATACAGTAACATTAGTACACTAAATTATTTGAGAACTGAAAACTAATATCCCCAATTTTTTCTTACTTTTCCAGTGATTTAGGAATCTGTATGTACATTTTTGGTCAAGATTGAGAATAGATAAAAGGTCAATTTTTATTTGTTTGTATATACAAGACTAAGATATTTAATATGTTACATATGCATAGCCATGCGCAAGAATTATTTTCTCACTAGAAAGCACTGCCTTAGTAAATTAGGTACCGATAAACAGTTGCTTCTCAATAATTTTCTCTTTGTGATATGATAACTGAGGGGGTATACGCTGTTAAAGCCTGCTACTGTCTGCAACAGCAAAACTTTCTAAGTGGGAGTCACATAAAAAGGATCAATATAATACTGATAACTAAAAGCTTTATTCTTGCACAGATCGTCATGGATCCGGTGAGTTAAATTGCATCAGCCAGCAATAATAAATAAACAGGAAATTCTCAACCCAAGACTCAAGCTATCATAAATCATATTCATAAAAATATAAGGAAACCAATATTCCGGGTATTTAGATATTAAAAAACTTGTTTTTATCGGTAAACACCGAAAGCTGCCGAAAGTCGAAAGGCCATGCAATTATTACTTCGGCTAGCTGATAAAAAAAGAGATGGCTCCATTCTCCCTAAAAAAACAGTCAATTGGAGGGATCATAAATATTATAGTCTGTAAAAGAGGTGTTCTTTAACAGCACCCTCTCGTTTTATTTCATTTCGCAACAAAGATAGATATATCAACGAGGCAAGAAATACATGCCATGTGCAATATTTTGAATTTTCTATCAAAGGAATGTAAAACTCATAAAGATATTTGCTTGGGATGGAGGGGATACCACAATGTTGCGTCTCTGTTAAGCGTTTTCTGAAATATTTGAATTTTTCCGTTAGAAGTGAAACTACTTATTTGCAGAGTATTTGATAGATATTATGTAATATTTGTACATAAATATGTTATAACATTAAATAATGAACGTGTTAATTTATTTATATAGCCTATTTTGGAAAAAATTAAAAAATAATCGGATTCCGATTGAGTTCGAAAAATGAACACGAGAAATTTTATAGCTGGATTTGCACTCTTAATACCATTAATTTAAAGCTGCGGAAATTGTCAAAAAGGCAATCTGTCAGAAAGAGAAAGAATATCTCGACTTGTGGTTGTCTATTTTTTCAGTTGCCTTTAAACATAAAAGTACCAATATAGGTTATTATATAATCAGCAACAAGAAGATGTCAGCAAAACCTGAAGATAAAACGCATACCCAATACCATTTTAAATATAACAAGTAACAAGATGCCATGTACATAACTCAGAATCATCACAGCAACCTTAACATTATTGAAAGTTGAAAATGCAGGTAGTTTATTTTATTTTAATAAAGTAATTTTAATGAATTTTAATTTTGAAAAATCCTTAACTATAAAAGTTTTAGGATTTATTAAGTAATTTATAGATAATTATTTATATATATGGGATGTGTTACAAATATGTAACAAATACAACAAACATTTTTCTTAGTGGAACTAAACTAACTTTAAATCCCCATCAAATAGGTAGCGCCTTGATGGTTATAAGATACCTGTATATTTCAAGAAGTCTAATAAATTTGACAGAAACCCTGCCATAAGAAGCAATGTGTTAAAGATAGACAGAGAACGATTTACTCCATAGTGGAATCAATAAAAACAGATTGCTTCTTACGGCATGGTTTTCCTAAAGTTTCTTTAAAGATAAATATATAAAATCTGGTATATTAAATTTATAATTAACAAGAAGAGGCGCTATATACGGACATAGGATATACCGAGTGTTCCATTTAAAAATGTACGTAGGGTATGTTATACATCTTTGAAGACTACTTATAAAAAAATATTTTTTTTTATAAATCACGTAATAAAACTTGCACAGCTGAAAAAAGACAAATATATGGCGTATTATAAGAAAATCCTCGTGCATTATTACATATGAATGTTTTCAGGAAGACTGTACAAGATGGCTAATAGGGTCATCTAATACGGCCTGTGGCGTGGGGCTAATAAACAATCCTCTCTGCCCTATAGATAATAGGAAAGTATCAGTGGCGGCTCGTGGATTTAAGAACGGGTGAAGCGCAGCATAGGTAGGTGCACAGCGCCGCTAAAATTTTTCGGGGTGCCACGCCCAAAATGGCTATTTTTTTAACCTTTTTATGATGTTAATTATCCATAGCTTTGGAGCGTTTTTTAATACTTAGAGGAAATAATATGAATTTATAAGATTTTAAATATATTTTTTTATTCTTAAAAAATAAATATCTTAAAGCTAATTTCGATTCGATTCGATCGATGCAAAACTGCTTCCGCCTCCGATGATCCGAACGCAGTAATTTATATTAATTCTATAACAAGCGAACAAGCGCCTGCAGGCTGCAACAGCAGTTTTAAGCCGCTCCCATCTCTATTTGGCTTACAGACATTCACCATTGCGTTGCCATAGCAACTGCCGTAAACAAATCTAAGCGCGAAAGCCGGCGTGCGGGGGGGTCTAATGCGGAATTTGTTACTGCTGATTGTGATCCTTCACGGGTCGTTCTTATGAAAAGGTGTTCAGCGCGCTACGTTTTTAGTTTTTTTTTTTTTTGAATGTATAACGCACTAGTTTTGATAGAATATATAAATAAATATAATGGTATAATTAAGTAAATAATGTGAATTTATATAAAACATACATTTTTTTATAATAAAAATTTAGATTATAAAATGCTTAATATTTTAAAAATATTTTTATTTTTAAGTAAATTGATTGGAAAATGTAGGTGAAGCGGCGTTTCATCCCCGTCCCCTGGCGAGCCCCCACTGGAAAGTATGCCTTATTATGACGTTGTATAATGACTTAAAATTGTTATATTATGTATGAATTGTTTATATATTTATTTAAAAATCTTAAAAACGGTAAATCAAGAAACTTTACACTGACTGCAAAATTTACAATCCTCAAAGAATACAAATCATATTTTTATATGCCGAAATTCCCCCCACTTTGATAAGTATCACAATGGGAAGAAAAGCGACAAGATAAAATCTTGATCAGTTTTAGTTAAGATTTACTTGGGGTTGCCAAGCTATAACTGGGCTTGACAAACACATATTCTGGCATATACAAATAGAATATAAGCATATAGAGAAAAGTCAAAATACACTTACTTTAAAAACGTGAAGTGTCTATTTACTAAACTGTATTGTGTTTCGTTAACAAAATCAAAAATACCTATCTTTAAAATAACAAAAAAAATTATATCTAGGTGCTACAAATAGATAAAACACTCCATATTATTAAATTGCTTTTTACCTAAATTAAAGCAAGCTAGTACGTACACACAGTGTTAATAGCGCAGAAAATCGATACAACTTATTTCGACCTTAAGCCTGTTAGAGGACAGCTTTGAGTTATTTTTGAGTCAAATTGTAGACTTAAAATGTTATTATGGTAATTTCTTACTGTACCTACTCTATTCCAAGTTATACAGGTATCTATGTCAAACATAGGAATGGAAAAATGACGTAAAAATGTTTGGAGCTAGTAAAATATCTCTAATAAAAAGTAAATCCTAAATATTTTTCTGTTTATGCTACACAAACTTTATTTAAAAATGTATCTTATAATCAAAAATTTTCTTTGATCTTTTTCATTCTAAGTGAACCCGACTTGAACTTGACTGGAAATTTAGCTGTTTTATCGTAGGCTTGAACCTGGAGTAGTATTGGCTTTGTAATGGTAAAATGGTAATAACTCTGTACAATTCTTATAAACTGTAATTCATTTCAATTTATTTTAGTTTTTAATGTATTTATTATTGTTATTATTTTTAAATGTGTTCAGATTATTTCTTGGGTTTAGATTAATAAACAACAATCTTTTTTGGCTTTTTCGCAACTGAATAAAAATGTCAATTTAAAGTTAGATATTTTTATTCAGTTGCGAAAAAGCCAAAACAGATTTTTGTTTGTCATTATTATTATTATTATTACTATTTATTTTTCAAAACTTTATTTATATAGTCTATAGAAATATTTTATTATTTTGCTCCATAAAAAGAAAGTATTATTCCAAGATGTAGAATTTTCACTAAAATTTTACCAGTCTATCCTCTGGCTCTCACCTCGACATGGTGACGGTCGTGTTATTTCAGAAAACCATGTTTTTCGACCTTTCGGAGGGCATATCTCCAAAACTATTAGAAATAGGACATTGAATTTGATATGTGTTTTTAGAAGAAACGTGGATGTCGAGATTTGTTTGAAACATTTTTCTGAACCACCTTTGATACCGAAGATATGGTACCGCAAAATTGACCAAAAAAGTCAACTTCGATGTAACACGGTTGAGGTCGCAATTTCAATTTTTTCTGACGAAACTTTCTGGAACGATGGTTCCTCCAGTCTTGCAGAACCCTATTATTTTTGGTTATGTTTTGATTTCGTTTGACGATTTTACGAATTTTTTCGTTCGAAAAAAGGTGTTTTGGGGCGCTTAAATCTCAAAGCGGGTGAGTACCATCGAAATCTTCCGAGAGTCCTATTTCATAGGAAATATTTAGAAAAAAACCTTAATGCACCTCTGTTGGAAAAAT
Source organism: Kuschelorhynchus macadamiae (assembly GCA_030620095.1). NCBI lineage: Eukaryota > Metazoa > Arthropoda > Insecta > Coleoptera > Curculionidae > Kuschelorhynchus > Kuschelorhynchus macadamiae. Next base: position 1,170,509 of record JAUTXW010000056.1, on the reverse strand, counting down.
GGCGAGAAAATAGAAATTTTTAAGAAAAGCTGAAATGTTTTTAAAGTCATAAAAATTTAATTTTTTAGTCACTTCCTCTTTTATTAAAAAAAATTAGGCATGCGGTCAAAAAACCAGTTAGGGCATCGGAAAGTGCTTAAAAAGCTACACAAAATGGACTATTTAGAAAGGGTTCTGGATTATATACAGGGGGTGCACTAACGAGGTGAAGTTTTCACCAAAATTCCCAAGAGTACATTTTTTAACATTATGTTGTATTACAGAGAAACCAATACATCTAAGCCAGTAGGGTATTTTTTTTACGAAACAAATTATTTTAGGTACACTGTGACCAAATTTCGAGTTTATAACTTTAACGGTTAAATTACTGCAATTTTTCAAAGTTGATAATTTAATTTCCAACTTTAACGTTTTGACGCTTGCTGCGACTAGTAATCGAAGTTATTTCGAATCCTGCGGATGGAGCATTTATTTGGCTACAAAAAAGCTCTAATAACATTTCCCTCTAACTACTCAGCAAGTGGGTGAACATTCGATTTAAAGAGAAAAGTGCACTTATCAGTCAAAAATCGATAGGTGCAGATCCATGTACGACGCGAAATGATAGGTAACCTTGGCCGAGGATGATAATAATATTTAGAGGTATTTGACATGCCAGTTATGATAGAATGATAGACGGAAACTTATGTATATGCGCATTTTTATTGTGTTCGGAGAACTCTCTTTTGAGAAGAAAACTGTATTTTTCAACGTGAATTTGCCTGAGTCAGTAGCAGCACTTCCATTAGATCAAATGGTCAATGACCACAAATAAATATTTTCAAACAGAAATAAATAAAATAATATATAATTTATATTTTTTATTTTTTTTTAAATTTGGAAATTCCCTCTTTTATTCTAAGCGTATAAACTCGTTGACCGTTCTCTTAATTCCGCTACACACTATCCATGCCCCGCACCGTGATCTCCGGAGAGGTTTCGTTTCATTTGGAATCGATCACGGCTGGCGGCTCGCGTTGACCTCGTGGTTATAAACGGAGGCGAATCTTTCCCGAGTGTTCCCGATCAAATTCGCATAGGGGCGCATAGGTAAGATGGTAAGATACGGCTTATTTGAAGATTTTACATTTTGTTTGCTGATTTTGTGGTTTAAATTAATGTTTTAAAGAAAGGTAGCCACAGTGTTTTAGAATATTAAGACTATAATCTGTTTTCAATTATATTGGCGAGCTGAATTTTGAGAAACGACTCGAATTTAAGACCAGTATATAAACGTGGTTCAAGGCATTTGCCTAGGAAATTTCTGTGAAATGACCACCATCTCCGTTTTATAATGTAAGTGCTTCGCTATTAATGTTTTTTTAAAACAAAAATTTTGCAATTAGTAATATCCTAATATCATATTTTACATATATTTTACTTATATTTGATAACGGCGTTGTATTTTAAGAATATGATGATTATTTATTGTGTTTTGAGCCGTTTTTATTTGATTAATAGGTATAAATTTGAGTTGTTATTATTTTGAAAAAATCTTGTGACAGCTCTCAAAAAAAATTGTTTTTTTCCTGTGAGTTCATATTTGACCAGTTGTCTCGAAAAGAAGTTGACAGTTACACCGCTGATGACGAGCAGTATTATATTAATAGTTTAGTAAAATACCGTACCGCTGCTAATACAAATATTTATCGGATGTACTTAGATAAATGGTTACAAGGAGTATTTGTGTATAATCTACTAGAAGTATTTGTCTCTACCTATTATCTTGTATGGAAAGAGTTGCAAACGCTACTGTACAACAATAATGAGCTTCTCAAGTCGATCTGATTGCGGCGAGGTCCGATCAGCCTCTCCTTCAGATTTTATCGCACGGAAGCCGACATCTGAAGATCGTCAGACTTTTACGCATCGTCATTTTATAAATTAAACAACTTATTAACTTCAAATAACGGCCTCATTGTTGTCTTCTATCCGAAAGCTATTGTCCAAAATAATTGACGGAACTAGGGTATAGAGATGGGAAATATATCGACAATTTTTTTGGTTAGTAACTACAATACTTTATATGACTTTTATTGTAATCTTGAGAACTTACAACTACATTATATTTTTTTTTGGATTTATAACCGAGGATGGTTTATGAAAATATAAGAGATTATAATTTTGAAAATAAAACCATAATTTTTTTACCATCATTACAATATAATATTAACATAGAACAATTTTTGCAATTTATTACTTGTTGTTATAGCCTTATATTAAGCCAAAAATAAGTTTTTTAGTAGTTATGAAAATTAAAATTCTCTTTCTTTTATAACTCAATTGTTACGAGGATTAGTTTCTAGTTTCTACTCCGTCATTACTTACAAGGTGTTTAAGTTATTGAATTTTGCATACCTGTCAAGATTATTTTAGTGTATTGGTGTTCTGCCCAAGTGGCAAGATGACGTTATTTTTACGCTGATACAATGTTTTTTTAGGTCCATAACGTTATTGACCTACGATTTTACGTTATTTAAACATTACACCTTCAACGTAACTAATGTTTACGAACTTCAATGTTGATGTGACATCAATTTTTAAACCTTCGAAATTACATGAAAGAAATGACGTTATATCGACGTTCTCGACGTCAACTTATATTTGAATTTTTTTCAATTTGTTTAGTTCAAATTCAGTGGATTATTATATAGATTCTCACGCATGTAGGTGTCAAGAAATATAGGCCAAGTATTTATTACTAATAATTTTACTATGTATCAACACTTTGGGTTACACGTTTTTAAGTATTATATATGTATTTGTTACTGCGAATAATCCTTTATAGTAATTTTCCATGAAAAGTAATTATATAATAACTACTGCCAATCAACTACTTAAGGAATTGACTCCAAGGTCGTCATTTCTTTTCCGTTACATAATAGTAATTATTCAAAGTTACTGTTTCTAATCTGTTTACTAAATTACAACTTTTAAGTCTCAGTGCCTTCTTGAACTTTGCAGAGACTACTCCATTACCGTCTACTGCAACTTTAAACTGGCTATTACCAGTCGTTATTCTTCTGTTGCAACTTAGAAGTAAGAATTACAGTAATCAGTTACTACAAGTAAACTGTTACCTCTTGTACTTGAGGTTCCGGGGCGCTGGAACGAAATTCGGTCGGTGATTTTATAAGGACAGTGGCAAAATAGGGTCACCAATTTTTTGTTGGTTTGGCCATATTGCTGCTAAAATCGTTTTGTTTACTTTTCGCCTTCGGTTTCTTATGAGGTTTGTTGTTTTAGTGTCCCATTTTATTAGTTTTTGTGATTATTAAAATTAATATTGACTCAAACAAGAAGTTCTCAGCCATTGGCCATATGGAGAAATGTATTTAAGCGTCGTTCACCTGTTTTTTGCTTGTAGTTATGAAGTGTTTGTGATGAATGTGTAAATGACTATGACCGTAAATGTCTTAAGTTTAAGTTTACTCCAAGAAAAGTTATTAAATATTGCACATTATTATATTTTGTTTTTATGTTGCTATAAAAGACAATATTGATTCATGTCTTAGTCTTAATTTGAGGTAGAAGCTCTCTAAGATTAGCATAAAAGAAACTTTATTTTGTAGGTTTTTTTCAGTACATATTACATTACTAAATTCACTTGGCAGAAAACTCTCATTAATCACTTGCACAAACATTGTTGTTTGTTAAAAATCTAAATGAAAAAGTAAGTTTGTACTAGATAGGTTGAATAAATTATTAAAGTAAAACACTAACATAACCATTTACAACTGACGTTGACAGACAAAAGTAGATTAATATAGTCATATTTTGCGAAAAACTAACGATAATATGGGTGCCCCCATTTAAACCTTTAGAAATTTTGCATCGATTTGGCTGGTGGGCTTCTATTGTCGCCACTATCCTTCTAAAGTTATTGTAATTTGGTCTACAGCTATTAATTAGTTGTGTTATCGTCTACGAGTAACAAGTTAAAATTTTTCACAACGGCTTCACAGACCATAAGAAAAAAAAGTAGCTTTCGTCACTGAGCCACATTTTATAAAAAATTAAAAATATCACAACTTGGTTATGTCATACCTGAACAAAACAACCTAAAGCGGTATTTTAAGAAAACAAAAAATAAAAATGAAACAAAGGGTTATGGTTAAGATTGATGGCAGAAATATAGTAGTGACTTAAGTACCGCAACTCTCCGCATGCTACGACAAAACGCATTAAATTTTAATTGGTAAAAGGGACAGTTGCGTATTTAAAGAATCCAAAACTATAAAAGCGTATGGGAGCAGTCGTAGACACTTGATGTTAAGTAATTTTCTCAATAAAGAAATGCAGCCAACCTAAATGTAAAAGTCCAATAGAACGCCATTGTTTATTTTCATCTTCCTTGTAAATATTTAGCTATGATGTTTGTTTTATGAGGATAAAGATTAAAAATGCATGCAAATCATCACTCTTTATAGTAAGATATTTAATGATAACTACTATTTAAACCAAAGTCCAAAATTATATTTTTAAGATTTAAATTGGCCAAAATGTATTGAACATTAAAGAATTTTAAAGTTGCGTAATTTTTTTACGACTATCAGCAGCATATTCACCAGAGAAATTGCCTGCGTTTTAATTCTAGGTCCTTAGCAAATACCAATAACGTATTCTGTACACTCTACACCATATTCTCAATTTGTGTGTTTGTATTCGCCATAACTGTTTTGTTTATATTAAAACGAACCATACATATTTTTAAAATTGACTAAAATAAAGACAGAAATAAGGAAGTGAGGAATAGGGTGAATTATTACTATTCGGCTACTTAAATGGAATTACACAATTCTGTACTATCAACATAATAGTCAAAGTCACCGTTACATGTTATTCACGAAATAGTTACCCTAATATTCTTCCCCATTTTGGTAATGACTACGTAGTCCGAGCTTAAACCGAACGCAACACCAAGTTCCAGTTACTTCAATGAAAATACTTGTGATAACAACGACGTATTCAGACTAAAATGGCTACTTGGGTTATAATAGACGCTGTACTTTAATTAACGGAATGGCTTAATAGTGGGTGTTGCAAAGATAACATATAGATTATTATTTTAGAGGCACGTGATCACAATAAACCAATCAGAGAGCGGATATCAAGAACCTCGTGCGTCACACTTTATCCTTCTTCCGAGTTCGTCGAAATGTCACGTTGTGTTGTGTTATGACTATGAGTTTTATGGAATATGAATGTTTACACAAAAATAGCAGACACCCACGCGGAGAAAACTGTCTTATAAATCGCGTAGTTATCATAAACATCTTTTGGACGATTTGACACTGCAATCAGTAAAAGGTGTATTTGTGTAAGATGACTTTTTCTATATCTTTTTCCGTAATATTTAGCAATATTTTTTTCCATAATAGTTCACTTTTATTTATTTTACTGTACGTACCTTATAGGAACAAAAACTAACAAATAAATTAATCTAAACATTAAGTAGGCTCCGATTAAAAAGTGGGGTTAAGTTGTGAATTCAGCATCTTAAAAAAATCAAATTATAGTTTTAAGTAGTAAAAGATAAAAATAAATGAATATTATTGGTTAAAGTTAAGCACTAAAATACTTGAACTTGTCCTCATTACTGTTATACAAAAATAAAAGGATAAAAAAATGCCATGATATATGAACCCATCTTAACTATTATCTGGTGCTTACGATTTATTGATTAATAAAATTGTACTGCGAGGTGTTTCATGGCAATTTAACCCTCTAAGAGATTAAGGCAGGGAAATCTTGTCGGTCAATCATGAGAGCCACCTCGACCAATCCACCAGTCTGATAAATTGTTATTTAAATATTGTCTTATTATCAAACTGTAATGAGTAATGACCTCACCAATTTGAAAGTGCATATACGTTTCTTAAATTAAGAGGACATCTTCTAAAATATTTTGCATTGATTCTGTACAAAATTTAAGTACCCTTGTCCCGTAAGAAGACTTTGGAATACGAACCAGTCGATTAATTGACTGTTTAGCATACCATATTGCACGCTGAACCGATGGTGAAAATTATTTTTAACCGTCGTATGAGGATTTTCAGAGCACCATCGATGTTCGATATGACCATTGTTAATTTCATCGTGAATGAACTTCGCTTCATCGGCGAACAATACTTATTTATATAAACTTCGATCTACATTTATTCGATTGCAGAACTGAATTCTTAATGCACCCCCATTTTCCTGGAAATGTGTCAAATGAAAAGGAAAGAAAGAGTTAGTATGGAGTGTCCACCAACCAGTCGAGGCAAAAGGCTTGTTCTTGTCACAAGTTACGGATCTCATTCTGATACATCTCTTATACTTGGAAAAATTCCCGTTTCTACAGCACTATTAAAAATTCTTTGAAAAACTTTTCAATTTGGTAATTTTCGATTCGAAAATCAACGCTGGTATTCCTTGATTATAAAATTTGAACTTCAATTGCAAAAGCCTTAAACAAATATAATATCTGCATATTCGTCATGAGTAGATAGGGCAGACATAATGAAAGCAATTAGCAAATATTTACAAAATAAATTATCCGAAAATTTCAATATTTAAATAAATTTGACATGACAAACAAGTATGTCACATGCCTGAAAGATTTATGGCTGGTTAATATTTATTAAAAATAAAATTATTTACTTCTTACTTTTTATGTTCCTAATTTATTATTATATATAGACCCATATTTATAGGAACTTGGCTGCTTCTTATTCGTCCCTGAAGACGTAGGTACCTAAAATATTGCCCTTTTTCCCTGAATTGCCTTTATAAAAGATAATACTACATACATTTGAAATATTGACCTAGATTTGGATTTTTAAGTTCATCTTGATTTTATTTATCTCTCTTTAACTCTAACATCATTTATTTCTATTAGTACTTTTGGTTTGATAAGGTATTGTTATTTCAACGTTGAATAATTTTAACGTACCTGTATTAAAATCTGAATTGGCATTTAATTGTTTTTTAAGATCTAAAAGTGAAACACGCAATATCTGGAGAAATAAAATATCTGGTGTTATCTGTTTCTAATAAAAATATAACATTCATTTCAAAAATATTCATATCAGAAAATTATTATTTTTATATAAGTTATATTATGTTGTATGTATTATTAAAGCAAGCAGAACACCTCAATTCTGCGCCATATTAACACCTTTCGTTCTAAAGGAGTAAATAAGTAAATACATTATAAAGTAAAATATTTGCAAGGGTAATTTTAAGGAATATGACAACATTTTTTTCTATTATACATACACACACAGAAATACATACACACACAAAAATTGCACATAATAAATAAGCCATAATACACACCAACTTACATTTTACGAATATATGTAATATATATATATATATATATATATATATATATATATATATATATATATATATATATATATATATATATATATATATATAAACCCTTTTTAGAATGCCAGACTTTATTTGCCTAGATGTTTAAAAAAGAGAGTTCTTCAGCCTTCAGAGGTTTAATTGTTAATAATAAAATTGAATCAAACTCTTTTTATTAATACAACTTTGTTTAATTATGCAGTATTTCCACTTTTATAAATTACGCCTGCACCGTTTTTGAACAGAAGGAAATTCTATATCTTGTCAATAGATCACTGTTTTACTAGAGGCTAAAAGTTTTATCAGGATTTTTGGTGTATGTGGAAATATTTTAACTAAGTGTCATTGTTTAAAACAGTAGGCTCAGGCTTTTCAAGATTTTGTTTTTCTGCTATTTCCCGTCTGTCTTTTTTTGGTTCTTGTTGCTATTTCTTGCTAATTATAAGGATTTGGCTTTTTTTATATCTCTTTGCTTTGCCTATTTCAGTAACTGCAGGGAGTCTTGTAGAGTATATGATCTTAATCGGTCCACAATCAAGTGAAGCTTGGATCAGGGGGGAGGATCATCTCGACAGTGTTGACAAGTCAAAAGGATTAATTTGTATTAATGGTTTCCCCTGGTCTATTATGTTGGTTCGCAATTTCTAACAGCTTTCCTATTGACCTTTTCTTCATTATCAGTCGAGATGGTGTTGTTGGTGTTGTTGTTAATAATTTTGTTGTTATTATCAATATGATTTATGTCTTAGAGAACGATGTAGATCTGAGAGATAATTTTCATTCTGATTCTTTGGGAAGGCAACTTTTTCCTGTTAGTACCGCTGCAAATGTGCTCAGTGAAAAATAAAACGTCCCTAAAACTCTTATAATAACATCATATGCCACTCTCAATCCCTGTAATGTACGATCGTTTCTTTATAGTAATACATACATACATATTTTATATGTTATTATGGAGAGGGAAATCTCCTGCAAAATTAAACCAACGAGTAAAAAAAGGTCCTGATTTTCAGAGCAAAGTAAATCAAAGAGCAAAAAAAAATAAAATAAAAAAATTCCTCACTTTCATAGCAAAGTAAATTCCTTGCGCCTGTGCGGTGATCCGTAACTGAATAAGTGCCCTCTAAATCAAAAGGGCCCCTAGGCCAGTGCCTTCTGTGCCTAATGAATAAACCCGTTAATGCCTAATGAATAAACACCGTTAAGAAGGATCACCAACTGAATCCGATACATAGAACGCTTATCCCTCTCCTTGACCGAGATGTTTGTTTCCTCTAAAGCGGAATGATTAATATTATTATTTTTATTGTAATTGCTTACAAATTTTAAGGATTAATAAAGACCTCTGCGTGCAAAAGGCTACATAATTAGGACTTTCAAAAGAAAGAAGTGAATAGCCTGTTTCGCTGTTGGAGCGTTTGTTGAAACCTGCATGGAAATGTTACCCTAGTAGACGTTTACTAAGAGGAATAGTTATAGGGTGTTTGTAGCAGTCAAAATATTAAAATGGATCTAAAAATATCGATACAAATCCCTTACTACATCAAAGAGTAATTGATGACTCGTAGTGTTTTTTCGATGTGCTGTTCTCGTTGACGCGTCATCAATTACCGATTCGATACGGTTTCGTGAACGGTTGCCTTTTACTTTGTTAAAAACGATCGGTTATTAAGAACGACAATTGATGTAAATTGATGTAATAGACGCCTCATGACTCAGGAGATTTATAGAGCTCTGCAATTGTTAGTTGTTAAAGCATTAAATGTGGCTCCATTAGATATAAGAAAATTAAAACGGAAACATTTTTATATGTACCTAGTTGAGTATAATTATTCTGGGTTTGTAGGTAGATACTTAATACTATAGGTTGCATGTTTGCCACTATTTAGTGCACATAAATCGGAAAAGTTATGTTTTATGGCATAAGATCATTGTATCATCGAAGGTGTGTCATTATGAAATAAAAGAATACATGCTAATCGGAACCGTATAATTCTAATAAAATTTTATTGTTGCATAAAAAGTTCAGTTTTTTTATAAAATAAAAATAAATAAACACAATAGATAACTATTGGGCAAAAATAAGTTCATTCATAAAATTCAAAAGTACCAACATTTCGCAAATCAACAGAAGACTTTAAAAGGGTAATTTAGAGCGAAGGTAAATTCCTCACCAGCCGCCAAGTCCTAATAATTTCTGTTCAGTATTTTCCTCACCTTACATATGAACTCGTATTTATCTAAAGGTATTTTTCTCACAATTTAGCAATTACGATACTGGGCCCGGCATCAATATTTATAGATCTCATCGGTAACTATCCTTTCGTTAATTTCCGTGAATGTAATTTTCTATTTTGTGACAGCTAATTCCTTAATCTGATAATTAAAGTTTACTTTAGTAAGCAAAATGTCTGCCATATAATCGTACCCTTTCGCATACGCGAAGAAATAATCTTTGCACAACAAAACAAAAAACCAACCAAGTTAATTAATTTGGAATATTCAAATTCAAAATATGCTTTATTGTCCAAAGAAAAAATACTTCATTGACAAAGCTGAAAGAAACGCAGGTATAAGTTAAGAGTTTATTGAACAATCACTAACAAAATACACAAAAGAATAAACTAATATATATAAAAAATCCAAATCTATACAATATTAGTAACAAAATACAACAAAATATGATTTATTTAAAATATGGTTCTAAACAAAATTATTAATTGAAATGAAAAAAATACAAGTAAATAAAAATAAAAGTTAAAAATGTAACGGCCAACACAACTAAAACGTATTACATATACCCTGAGATCAACCGCCGTCAGCCCCTCATTGATCACCACGCATCCTAAAAGACTCCTCTATAGAATAGTATGCCTTATCAAGCGGTCGCTTTTTAGCTCCTTTCGAAATCTCACCTTATTTGCAGTTGACCTTAAGCTATGAGGAAGTTTATTAAATACCTTTTTGGCATTATAAGCCACGGAATTATTAAACTTAGTGGAACTCGGACTAGGCAAATCTACAACATTAGTTCCATTTCTTGTTTGATAAGCAGGTGTATTAAATTTATTTGCATTACTCTTATTCATCAAACATAGGGACTCAAGTAAGTACAGAGATGCAAAAGTTTTTTCCTATATATTCTTTTATAGAACAAACAATGAATTAAAAAGATAATTGCTACATCTACAAGAAGATGCCATTCCTCAAATGAGACTCGATTAGAGCAAAGTAGTAGGTTAGTAGTGTACTCAGATCCAAATCTGAGGATAGTTCTTTCAATGCGTAGCAACGCGATAGTCCCAAAATATGCTGGTCAAACTTCAGCCTGTCATCAATAAGCAGACCCAGAAATTTACAGCAGGACTTGTTCTCCAAGGCCTGGTCATTAATAAAAACATCCGCTAAGCTACACAAAGGTTAAAATATTGGTCTTGGATACATTGAAAGACAGCAAGTTCGAGTCACACCATTACTTAATAATGCGCAGATCAGCACTTACCTCAGCCAACAACTTCAACCCAGCAAAGTCGTTCATATATAGAAGAAAGAGAACTGGTCTCAAAACAGAGCCCTGAGGTACACCATTTTTAACAATAAGAGATCCAGATGTTTTGTCACCCAGAGATACATGCCTGAGTGCGGCCAGAAAGGTATGATCGAAATCAGTTAAGTGAGTTACCCCTAAAATTAAAAAAAAATCAATAAACCGCCGTTTTGTTACGTCATGTTGACTTCGTACCAAAATTTTACTAATTTATCCCTATATCAAGTCAATTGAATGAAAAGGTTTTTTTACGTGTATTTTCTATACATTTTTGTTCTGCCACTTATCACAGTTTCATCAGTTTATCTCTATAATTTTCAGTAGAATCAATCGTGGGATGAAGAAATTAATCAATTGTTTTCATAGGCCTACTTTATAATTCAGGCTTTATTTGGTTATGTTATTTTAATCAATTTAATAAAAATATTCTATTTATTTTTTGAAAGAGCGATCTAGAAATAAAAAAAAAAAGGTTTCTCAGTTTCGTTTTTATTAAAAAGCAAATAAATATGTATAAAACTAATAAATAACGGAATTTAAAAATAATTTACATTAAATTGTGGAAACTGGATAAATTTTGCATGAAGTTGGATGCATTTTTTTTAACCCATTTATGTTTTCATCCACAAAATGGCGTTTAATAATTTGGTTCTAAGTGTATTTATCTTTATATTAAACATTGCATACAAATCGCAGAAACTCCTCCTAATATATATTAGTGGTTTTGACGTTTTCAAAAGCTCAATGAAAATAGCCATCAACATTTTTAGACTTAACAAATTACAAAATCAAAGTGCAACCTAACAAAATATAAAACAAGTAAAAAATATATATATTATATATATATATATATATATATATATATATATATATATATATATATATATATATATATATTTATATCTATAAGAATTAGTTCTGTAGAACTTAGTCTGAAATAATTGCTCCTGTCTTGTTGATCTGACAGGAACAGTTTATTTTACATAAGAGGGAAGGTGACTTAATAAAATTCTTAAGAATTTTAAATAAATTACACAAGTTCAGATGGCACGGCACAAAAGACTCCATTAGAACATACACATTGCTGAAAGTTCAAAGACATCTTAAAATAAAGCTTAATAGTTTTATTGCCCTATTCGTTAGATTATCTATGTGTTTGGCAAAAGTAAATTTGGAATTCACTCCCAGTCTTCAACAGAATCAACTCTTTTCAAGATGCTTTCGTTCAGTGTATAAATAAAGCATTTTTTAAACAATGGAAACTTAATTTCTAGAAATAGGGATATCTCCAATAATATCAACACAGGGATAGGAATGATTTGGTTAAGACACTTCACCAAATTTCTTTATTTCATAAGGGTCCTCTAGTCAGATGTATAAAGTTATATATATTACCATTAAATATAAAATGTATTCAAAGCATAAAAGTCATCAAAAAATTCTTATTGAAAGAGAATTCTCTTCCCCAGATGATTATTTTAACTTTTACATACAGATTACTTCCTGCTTATGTGTAAAGCCTAGTATGAATGAACTGTTCATTTAAATCATTGAAGAAATAGAGAACATCAAAATACCTTACAACATCGAAGACACAAGAGTTTAAAATTTTGTAAACATTAACAAAATAGGTTGCCTTTTTTGAAGATACAGACCCAAATAAATTTTGTCCCAGGCCAAGACTAAGGTAAACACGGCCCTGTATGAGAATAATAGTTATCTTTTTAAAAATGATAAGTATATGGATCTCTTCATGTGAAATAAATCCTCAAAGTACTTTATTTTGCTATTGCCTATTTAACAAATTTTTCTAAAAGCTATCTTGGTAAGAAGAAAACATTTTGAAAAGGAAAAATGCCTTATTATTATTAAAATATCTAATTATTTTGATATATGAATTACCTCAGCAGTTCTATATTTATCCTCAGATGGACCATGGTACCATTCCTCACTGAATGAAATGAATGTCTTCCTAGAAGCACTTTTTCATGAGAAATTTAGTGGCGTGCTCTGATTTTCAAAACTACCTTTTAATTTTTAGGTCCCATAAGGTTAACTTTTTTAAGACCATGGAATATTTAAACAGGTCTTGAAACTTCTTTGTTCAAATTAACACCAATAAACTAAAAAATCGAAAATACCAACAACAGCATCAGCAACCTGAAATAATATATTTTTTAGATACGACTATCTCAATTAAAAAAGTTTGTTAATATTACGATATTAATACTTTAAAAATAATAAGCTGTGGGTTTAGTTAAATATTTCGTTAAACATATTTAAGAGTAATGTAAATGGCAAAAACCAACAATTCACAGTTTCGAACGCAGCCAACTTTAATTTTTTTATCATAGCATTGCAAGACTTTGGTCACGATATAAGCTGTACCACCGCCTCCTACAATAGACAATTACTTCAGGACGGAATCTTCAGGCTTTAGCTCCCGGTATAGTTTCACTTCTATGGGTGGGGACGGAGACATTGCCCATAAAATATTACCTTCAGATATTTTATACTCTTCATAATCACTACTGATTGAGTTTTCTCGCAATAATTTTTTTTCTTTAACATCAACATCGGAAGTAGAAATTCTCAATTCCAATTGAGGAACGTTTAACACCTGTTAACCAGTGTACATATCCTTATTTATAAAGTGGGAAAGTAGTTGCTTGGGCATATCATATTATTTAGGTGCCCAGTATAGGCATCTGTTTCTTCCATACAATGGTCTTTTTATGAGACTGACTAAAACAAAAAAATGCTTTAGATATCTTCAGTAAATAATATAGGTTCACTACTTAAAAGATAGCAAAAGGCGGCATAGTCAAAACCTATTGTCCATTTAGCCCTTTATTGTGGTTTCCACTGGTCTCAAGCCAAGCCAAGTCTCAAAATGAGGTAAGTAGAATCTACCCACAATTATGGACATCTATGTAAAACAGATATTATCTATGAAAAAACGATATTATTGCACACATAATGGTTAATTTTTAAATGTGTTCTGATTAATTGTTGCGTTTAGACTGACAAACAAAAATCTTTTTTGGCTTTTTCGCAACTGAATAAAAATATTTAACTTTAAATTAATTGAAGCAAATATTATAGATTTTTGTTTGTCAATTTAAACGCAACAAATAATCTGAACACATTTAAAAATAACATTATAGATGGTTGCAAACTATCATTTTTTTCATATCTAGGTTACATGTCAAACAAATTGACCAATTTTAAAATTTTGAAATGAATTCTTTTCTATTATTTAATGTTTCTCTCTTACGATCGGCGCACTGATGAGTCCGGATAGGATGAAAGTATTTGACATTATTTATGCTTGCTTAAATAATATTGTTTATATTATGTGTCAAAACATTCCGTAGACAGACTAGTCTACATGTTGAGGTATGTAATTTTATTTAATATTTGCTTCAATTAATTTAAAGTTAATTATTTTTATTCATTTGCGAAAAAGCCCAAAAAGGATTTTTGTTTGTCACACATAATAGTTTGTTTTAGCAAACAAAAAATCTGCATTCGAGTTTTCGAAGTTAAGCAGCGATTTCAACACAACGCCCACGATTAACAGGCTGAGCGAAAACTGACGTTTGAATCATGGGTTGCGGGATTTCAGAAAAGTGGTAAAAATATGAACTAATAACTAATTCAAATAAGGCGTAAAAGTCGTTTATATTGTTTTCCGAGAGATGGCATTCTCGATACTTTTTTAATACAGTTAGTTTATAAAGACAGTGACGACAACTGGGTAACCAATTTCCGATTGGTTCGGCCCTATTGCTGCTGAAATCGTTTTGTTTACATGTTGCCTACGTGGGTTTCTTATGAGGTTTGTTGTTTTAGTGTATTATTTTGTTAGTTTTTGTGATTATTAAAATGAAAATGATTCAAACCCTAAGTTCTAAGCCATTACCCATACGGAGAAATCTGTTTAAGCCTGGTTTACCTAGTTTTTCCTTGTAATTGTAAAGTGTTTGTGATGAATTTGTAAATGACTATGACCGTAAATGTCTTAATTTTAAGTTTACTCCAAGAAAATTAATTAAATATTGCAAATTATTATATTATGTTTTTATTTTGCTGTAAAGACAATAATATTTCATGTTTTAGTGTATGTTTTACTTCATTCAGCACCCCATTTAGAGCATAAAAGAAACTAGATATTTTTTAACAAGAAAAAGTTTTTGTTTTATTAAAAATGACATATCTAACGTATATATGATACGTATCATATTTTTCTTCTTTTTATATAGAAAATTTCTTATTTTCGGCGGCCTTCACTTGTTTTGTATAAAAAATCTAAGTTAAAATTGATATTTTTAAAGGTCTAATGATATAATCCCTTGTAGCTATAATCCTAAAACCAATATACTATACTGTTTGTTATTAGAGTGAACTAACACATTGAAAACGTCCGGTTGTGTTGCAGTAAACTACAGGAATTCTGCAAAAATAGACAGTTCCAATAAATAATTATAAGAGTAAAACATTAACATAACCCCACATATACAACTGAAAAGGTTGTCACTGTAAAGTCGCGAAATTTAAATTTCCATTGTTTTCTGAGACATATTACTTTTTGTAGACTGAAATTAATAATAATTTCATTAACTAACCTTTTAGCTGATCCAATTTTCTTACATTATTAAAATGGCGGATGGGCTTCTATTGTCGCCCCTCTCCTTATAAAGTCATTGTACTTTTTAAATATTATTATTACTCAGGTGTTCTACTTATCCCAGCGTACCTTACATAAAAATGTATTAACTGGATGAATTTTGCATGTTTTTGATCTACATAACGGAAGTAATAAAAAAATAATAAGCAAATGCATTTACGCGACCCACGATTTTATCGAAAAATAATAATAATAATTCAAAATTTTGGGAAAAAAAGCAGATTTTTGTCATTTTTCGAAAAAAGGAATTCAGATTTGACAGGTAAGCTAAATCTCGTGATCGACTGTTTAATGGGAATTTTGGATTATTTGTTTAACAAAAACTTAAATTATACTTATGTAAATTACTAAAAGAAAAATCCTATATATCAGATAACGAAAATGTCTTTAATGTTTGATATCTTTTTTTAACGTTCGTCGGCTTAGCATTTATTTCTTCCCTCTTTTCGATTTAGTCGTGTTAGTAAAAAGACTAGTAACAATAGTTTTAAAAGTTATTTATGCGTTAAACTTTTTAAACTAGAATATTACATAATCAACTGCCCCAGTCTGTCACTGCTTTGACTAATAACAACAACCGATTGTTTTTGCGCATTATATACAGACAGTTTTTCTACATGGTGAAATATTATGTAAAAGCATGCTGAATTCAGTTATAAATAATAGTCTACATATAACCGAAATAAAAGCTGCTGTACAATATAATCCCATAAAACTGTCAGGAATCCGCCACCCTTCCGCACAATATGCGCCGTTTGCATAAGGTAATCGGCATTTTTGCGAAATATCCGTCAGATATTGCTATGTCTCCCCTACCAAAAAATTACGGTTATTGCAAGGAAACTGGCAAAAGGAACGGTTATTTCCGGGCTGCAGTCAGAATTATTGTTTTCCAATGTTTATGGGACTGCTTCGATTTCAAAACTCGACGAGACGTGGCTCTGTAACCCCTACACCATTGCCAAATCTGATATCTTTCCTTAAAAAATCCAATGCGCAAATGTACAATAATTTGACGTATCTATTAGTAAACAAAAACTGAAAGAAAAATAGAAATTTAACTCTAACGCGGTTTAACACATTTCACAGGACACGTAACAATTCTTTTCAATTTTGTCTTTGGTTAATTCAGAAATCAGAGTTCTTGGGATTAGACCGTGTCAAAATGGAATCACTTCCTGACGTTTCGCCTTCGGTTCAACGAAGCATCTTCAGGGATCTTTACTGTTCACGGACCCTGTCTAATCTCAGGAACTATGTTTAAAATTGATTTCGTAAACAAAAAATAAATCGATCACACCCAATACATTAAAATTTCAGACATATATTTTAATTATTTTATCGTGTCCTCTTTTCTTGACATACAAGGAGCTCTTAATAATGTCTCCCCTTCTTCAATACTAGGGAAACTCGGGGACCTAGGAGTCGACAGGCCTTGCTGCAGGTGTATTGACTGCATGCTAAAAGATCGAGTGATATATACCGCTCTAATGAGCGAAATCTTGGGGGTTAGGGTAGCTAAGGGGAGTCCTCAAGGGGGAGTTTTGTCCCCTTTGCTCTGGAACTCCGTTATGGATGTTCCGCTAAGGTCGCTTGACGACCTGGCTGTTCTTGTACAGGGTAAATTCAATTCGACAGTTAGGGGGGACCGAATGCAGGGGGCGCTTCGAATTGTAGAAAGATGGGTGGACCGTGAAGATCCCCTTCACCAAGAAAATGAAAAAAGTGGGAGTGGGTCCACTCAGGCTTTGTGCTAAAGTGGTGCCAATGTCCGCGGAGGTCAAGTATCTGGGACTATTCTTTGACTCCAGACTAACCTGAAATGGGCATATTGAAAATCTGCTCAATAAGTCGGTAACCACTTTAGGAATAGTCAGACGAATATATGACAGAACATGGGACTCAAACCAAGTGTGGTACAATGGTTGTTCACTGTTGAAGTGAGACCAACTATTACATACATGGTATGGTGGTCAAATAGTGCTGCAGTCTACGGTGATGCTGAAGTTGAGCAAGATTCAAAGACTTGCCTGCTTGAGCATCACTGGGGCGATGAAGTCAACGACCATAGCGTCCATGGAGGTTACTCTCGGGCTGTCACCTCTTCACATAATGTGATCCAAGGGAAGGCGAGAATGAGACTCAATCGGCTGGATAAAAACCTCTTAGTTGGTTGCAATGCAAGAACAGGTCATCTCAGAATCGCCATTGCCAAGTTGCCATGTATTCAATATTTCCCAAATTAAGTAAATAATCTATCTATCAAAAAAAATTAGTTGGGTATAAATAAAAAATTAACTTTAATAAACTTTTAGCCCAACGTATAAGAAATAAGACAAATTTAAACTTTATTATACGGTGTTTGGGTCATAAAATGAGATATTACTAATACTCTATTGTTTAAAGACCGTATAGTTTGGTAGTATTGATAGACAAAATTAACTTTGTTTGATGTCTATGTTTGGTAGTTTTAAATGACTTCAAAAATGTGGATATCAAGTCATTCTGAAAGTATGTATGTATGTTTTCTTTACAAATTTCTCGGTAGCTAATGTACTGATTTAAATGAAATCGGTATATTTTGAATCTGTGTTGTTGCAGAAGAAATATTTTTAAAATCATGTAAGAATGTTTTAACAAGTGCGAAGTTTTTGTTCTTGATGACAGCCGTCTGTACAACATGTCGTAGACTAGCATCAGGACAAGAGGCAGAATTCAAAAGTTCATCGTTAGCAAACATATATTATAAAAAATTAATATGGTTTCTAAGTAACTATAAAACGAGGAATTATATTGTCAATTTGTAAAATTGTACAAATATAGAAAAAGTGGATTTTCTCAAGTTTTTTCTTCTACTAAAGAAATTGAAAAATATTCAGAAATTGATCCAGTATTCCCAGCATCTCACTCATTTAGAATTAGAAAAAAAAATCAAAAATTCTTAATTATAAAGGGAGGGATGAACCAGTATAAGATCAACTACAAAAATTCGAAGGTGATTTTTCCAACTGCATTTTAGATACTTGTATAAACTCAACAGAGGAACGATGTTTACAACCGATCATTCACAAATAAATGTTTGGCTTTCTTTATGACTTGTCATCTTTAAAAACAAATAATTATGAGGAGTTTTTAAATACTGCCAGGATCTAGTCTATCTATCTATCTAGAGTATATTTTACATTAAACACATGACACTAAACCTGTAAACTTGTGCAATGAACTCATTAAATTGAAACATATTCTTGACGCGACATATAACAATTTTGTTCAGAAAAATTACATGACAGATAATTTTTCAAATATTGCTATATATTTAAGAATAGTGTTGACCCTGCCTGTAACAGTCGTTTTCAAAACTAAAATTAATACAAAATTTTCTTCGATCCGTAATGGCTCAAGGTAGATTAGTTGATCTAGCCATTTTATCCATTGAATGCGAGACGATAGATAAGATCAGTTTCGATGCGCTAATAGACAATTTTGCAATATCGAAAACCGTTAGGTTATAATTATATTATTTATTTATGTCTTTGTTTCTTTAACATTATATATATCAAGGTGTGCAATGATCATTTTTAAAATGTAATAAACCTTGTTTTATTTTAATATACTAAATTGAACTGACAAGTTAGTAGTTATTTGTTGGTTATATTATGGCTAACATCTTTTGTTATATATAAACAGTGGAGAATAATATTTATTTTGTGTAAATGAAAATAATTTTTGTATAGGTAGAGGGGAGGGGGCAAAAATCTTACTCGCTTCACTTGAGAAAAACCCTAGCGTCGGCCCTGGCCATAACTGCTCCTATCATCCTGCAGGATGCTAAATACAGCCATTCATTCATCCAAACTATTAATATTTACTTTTCTAATATCTATTACTACTATTATCATACTGGTGGCATTTTTTTAGGCGTTAGTTGCTTGGTTCACAGCTTAAAGATGTGCTTTTCCTTTGTTTTTAAGGTATTCTACCTAGTAATTTAGTGTAATTTTATTTAACTTTATCTCAAAATCTTTTCATTTTAATTTGAAAAATATGGCTATGATAAAACTGCTTTTGAAAATTAGTTAAGTGTGACATGATCAGAATTGAGAGATAAAAAATAAAAAAAATACCTAGTATAGTTCACTGCCTTCCCCAATTTGAGTTTGGAATATTTTTATAAATGCCTATGTAGCATTGCTATGTGCAATACCTTTCATGCTTGTAAAGGAATGTAAAGGGTTTACCGTACGTCTAAAAAAATACTATTTTAACGGAAATTTGAAACGGAGGACTTTGACTACATTCAAATTATGGTGGTCCTAAATTTTGTTTACACGTACAGCCATGAATTTTTTTTCCAAGAACATGGTTGGACCCTAGGTAGGAAAAAATAGGTCTAAAAACAGGGGACCGAGAATTTAGATAGATTAAATGTAAAGACAAATTTGATAATTTTGTATTTATTTCTGAAAATTATATTAAATTCATTAAAATTAATTTAAGAATTAAGTAGTAATTTTCCAAAACTCCCAGGGAACCTCCAGTTCTTAGTATATGTTTACAAACAAAGAATCGTTGGGAATAAACATGGCAACCAGATACAGAATTTGATATTAAATGATACCCGGATTGAATAGATAGGTACCTATTCCTTCATAAAAATATACATTTCCAGACAAGGAACTGATACTAAAACCAATATGTTGCTTAGTTGTAACGATTTTTCTGTTATCGAAATCTGTGTAAGTAAGTGGGTCCAGTGAATTTTCTTTAAGGTGTCGAAATTATTTTTGGAGGACCTTTCACTAATCCAGTCCCTGTCTACCATTCCATCAGAAAGTATTCTATATCTTCATTATAGGTTAGCGTTGGTTTTTATAGTGGCATAGTTTTCGAATTGACCAATAACTTGCGTCTTTAGGCACTAATTACGCGTCAGGGAACTTAGAGTAGAAACTAAAAGGTAGATAATTTACTGTCTAAGTAGTGTGATTAAAATTGTCTGAAATATTTGTAAAGTTAGTAAGTGAGATAAACCTCGTTTTCTGGGGGATTAAAGATCAAAAGTGTTTATTTATTTAAGTAAAATATTACTATTCAGAGCCAAAAGAAAATCGGCGTGATCACCAATAAAGGCATCACGATGAAAAAAAAAACAGTTGCAGAAACTGTATACAAAACCTATAAAATGTAACATTTTTACTTCCCTCGTAAATGGAAAGTATCGGTCTGTCTGTCGGTCTGTCCGTTGATTTAAATATTCGCGGCATAGCTAAAAACTAGTCGCCCGACTCACTTCAAATTTTGATAAAAAATTGAGGGTCATAAGGATATCTCTTGTTATTATTCTAGTAAAAACTTGTATTCTAAAAAGCAACTGGTATAATGTTGATATGAAAAACAAAATGTCAACTTAATAAAATATTTAAAAATTCAGCCTGAAGAAACTACTTAATTTTAAATTTTATACAATAATTAACCGTGGTATAGAAATTAACTGGTAACATTGTGATACGAATTCATGATGGCGGCCGAATAAAATGTTCGTAATGGTGAAAAAAATCACCGTCCCCATGTTTTAGCGTCCCTAGTAGACCTGGGAAGTTAATATATATAGTACAAAGATTCGATCGTTTAGTTCATTTAGTTCACTGATTGCTAACAGTAAAATACTGGAGCAGTGCAGCATATACCAAAAGAACTAAGTCATTTTAGTGGTTGATATTGATGTGGTAGGATATGGATATGAATTGTAAAAAAGGAATGAAACAAAAATTGAAATACTTAAGTGTTTTATGTTTTACTGCGAATAGTGCAAATACGAAAATCAACAAACAAATAAAATAAATTCATACATTTTTTTCTTAAGTTTTAAATGAGCATAAAATAAAATAATGGTTGCAACTTAAATAAATAAAAGCATATATTTACATGTTAGTGCTGGAAAATAAGGTTTGGCTAACTCGTGTGCTTTTCAGTGATAGACGTTTTCCATTTAACACTAGTTCAGCCTTAGAAAAAATTCGTTCACATGGAACTGAAGTGGCTTGCACGCATAATATGTGTAATGGAATAATGTAGGATATTCAACTTTTCGGGTCATCCACCAGGCTAATGGATCTTTATTCCTGTTCACAAGGAGCTCACTAATATACCGGTCAAGTTCAATTATCGCAGCAGCACAAACGTTTTTTTCTTGCACCAAGTTAGATACATTCTTATCAAAATGAGACCACAGCAGCGACTTTTTGACGTGGAACTTGAAGATGGTAGTGGTTGTTCCGGTTCCGATGATACGTCATTGCACGAGAAGCACTTTGTTTTTTCGCAGGTTTGCTAAAGCCGATGTGTATTTACTTTCTTCTTTGAACCCAATTTTTTTAAACCTAGGGTCTAAAGTTGTGGATTCTGACAAAAGCTCATTATTTTCTATGTCAGCAAAACGCTTATAGAACTGGCTAAGCATTTCTGTTAAAACTAGCTGTAACTCCTTGTCCAAATGTGGTTTGTTTGACCAATCAAAGAGGTGAAAATAAATAGCCCGAACGAAAATAAGTATTTTTGATGGAGTAAGATTTTTCTCAGCGCGAATTTCAATAGTTATATCTTTAAAAATCTGTAGACTATCTACTAGTTGTTCCAACACTGACCACTCAGTAGCGGTTATCATGTTTAAATTTGGGCTTTCTAATGCCAAAGTAGTAATAACAGCATGTTTAATTTTACATGTCAAGGGTGGTATTCCACCATGTTCCTACATCTTGCTTCATTTGCAATTCAGGCAACCATTTGAATCTGAGTTTTATTTAATTCTGCCGTGGAACTTTTATTGAAAAATGAGACAATAGCTTTTAGTTTTTCTAAAATTGGATCAATCGACTTAAGACCATTTTGAACTAAAAGATTAATTGAGTGAGCAAAACAACCTCGGATGGTGGTGGATCTCCATCCACCTACTCGCACAGCTGAAATAATGTTCGCAGCATTGTCACTGACCACGCACACGATTTTGTTTTCAATTTTCCACTCTACAAATTTTTCAGTCATAAATGAAGCTAAATGTTGTGCAGAGTACTTTTCCTCAAATGATATACAATCTAAAAGATAGGCACTTAATTTTAATTGAAATTGTTGCTCAATAAAGTAGTGAGCAGTAATTGCAACAAAGTTGTTTTTAGAGGTCCAACTGTTAGTTGTTATGCAAATGCAATTAATGGTAATTAATTCTGCTTGAACGTACGCATAGCCTGTGATATCAGACTGAGTTTCTTCTTTTTTTTTCGTTTGAATACTATGCCACTATCACTGTAGTTACACATATTTGTACTTGTACCTTTACAAGCATCTTCTTCTTTGCCGTCTGATGTTTTCGTAGATATAGACTTAACATTTTCTGCTGCTATACATTTACCGTTGTTAGTATCTGTCAATGTTAATTCGCCTTTGGTAATGCTAATTTTGGGATGTTTTGTCTTTATGTCGATTTAAATTGCCCATTGAACCGTTTTTTTGTATATAAAATTTGTTTAGAATACAAACACTTCGAGGAACATTTATCTTTTAAAACTTCAAAGTGAAACCATATATCACTTCTTTTTGGGGCTTTTTTTACTGATAACCACCAATAATACTTTCTTAAAATCACCTATTTAGATTTAAAAACAACAATCTAAATACTGCGAATCGAGTTTTCACCGACGCTGCTGAACGCGCCACCCACAACACTAATACCAATTAGGCAATTAACTAACAAAACAACACAATCAGTGCATTATAATACATAATATAGTGTATCAGCGATGTCTATCGAATATAAAAAATAGATGCGTTTTTTCTAATTTTTGTTTCTAGAATGAGATGGCCTCAATAAAAATCAATCAATCCGCAAGACGTGTGCTAAACTAAAAGAGTAAGGGAGTAAGAAATAAACGCCATCTTGCAAAGCAAACAGAACGTTTGACCGAGCACGAGCCTGGCTCGAACTTTGAGATAAATCGGCGTATGTCGAGGGTAGACGGAGGACGGAGCGGAGGCAGGAGGCGAGCGAGAATGCAATCATGGTTTCAATGATAGCGGGCAACGAGAGAACGGCGTAATCTCTATGACATTTTATTTTATTACAGTGTGATTCATTCTTTTCAGTATCGGTGATCGAAGCGTTTAGTTCAGCTCAAAGATTCAATCTTTTGAACTAGCTCGTTCGCGAACTACACAGCTCTAGTCCCTAGATACCAAAAAATATGTTTTCTCAATTCCGTCAGTGTGTCTGTCAGTTCGTGACATAGCTTAAAAACGACTTACCAGATTTACTAAAAATTTTGGGCAAAAATTAAGAGTCTTATGGCGATATTCTGGTAATATTTTAGCAAAAATATAGGAAATAAGATGGCGGTCTAGTGGAATGTTAAAAATGTATTATTAAAAAACTGGTTATCTAATTTACCTCAAAAATTAAATGTTAATAGGAATGAACTGGTAACATTTTGGAAATGTTAAAAAATGGAGGCCTTAAACAGGTAAAAATTGTGGTATGAATTCAAATAAAATGTTTAAAAAATCAACCTAAAAAACCTTCTTAATCAGTTGCTTTTAAATTTTGCAGAAGAATTAAATGTGATATAGGGATAAATTGGTACGAATTCAACATGACGAAGTAAAATCGCGTTCTTAACAAAAATTAGTGTAAAAATTACTTTAAATGATACTTATGTGTGGCGTAGGCGGAAACTGGTAAATTATTGGTACGAATCCAATATGGTGGGACAACACGGCCCGTGAAAATGTTTGGAATATATGTGTTACTAAATGACTACGGTTGGAACTACATTGAGTCACACTTCACTATTCCTAATAAAATTAAACCTTTATAGCGAGGGAAGTGCCGGGTAAAGGAAATTTAGTAAGTGTTGTGAATAAGTAATTTAATTAGTTATTTGTGTGTTTGTATAGTGTACCCCCGCACCAGCCAAGTTGTGGGTAAAGGCAAATTTACCGTGTTTTTGTATTGACTTTTAAATTATTATTTTCTATTGTATATTTTTATAACTTTATCTACATAGTCTATAAAAATAAATTATGTCATTTATTATTTTCCACCATAAAAGGAGATTTTACTCCAGGAAATAGAATTTTATCGAATATTTAAATATTTTAAGGCCCCCATTTTGTTTTGCCATACATGAATCGCAAAAATTTTATCAGATTTTCCACTGTATCACCCTTGATTTTTTTGCAAAATTTCGAGTCACACTTAAATTTTTAAGACACTTCACTAGGCTACATTTTTACAGTTTCGAGGTCCTTAAAAATCATTTATTTAACATTTTGTGAGGCCTCCATTTTGTTCTGCCATATTAGATTTATATTAAAATGTTATCATTTCATTCATTGACCAAAATTTGAAGCCAATTGGGTAAGTACTTTTTGACTACGCCACGCACAGACAGACCCAAGGAAATGGGGGAACATATTTTTGGGATCTAGGGACCCTAAAACTGATGTTTTTTTAGGTTATATATGGCTTTTCTTCGTATTGTAATTGCAGATTTTATACAGAGTCTATTCAAGATGTAGTACATGTAAACAATAGTGATTGTGCGAGCAATATGCCTTTAAATAAAAGTTGTCGAATATGACATAAGTTTTTAGCAAACTTTAAAAGCGTTTTGCAGTCACAATTACTTTTGTTTACGTGCACTGCATCTTGAATTCGAAAAGAAACTAGAAGTTGAATGATTACGTATTTTATGAACATTTCCTTGTCGAATCCTTGGTTATACCGATATAAGTTATTTTAGTAACTTTTAATAAAATAAATTTTTACAAAAGATAGTTTTATCCGATGGGCGGCGGTAGCGGCTTGACAAAATGTGATTTATCAAAACTCTAACATTTAGAACTTACTGTAAGGATACAGGAAAGAAACATTCTGGCAACAGAGTAGTATATCCGTAGAACTGCACGTTTTTAATTTATCAGGCAGTATATCAAGTTCTCTGTGCCGTATTCCCGAGTCCAACAAATCACGAGCCCAAAATGAAAAAATGTTTCATTCGCTCGCACACCGGCTCTAATCCTAAGATATGTTTCATGCGAGCTGGCAATATTTACGACTTTTGTTAACGATTGCACGTCCCTCGTCCCCATGTTATTTATTCGATTTAGGTGACAGATTTGAGAGTTTTATGGGATCTATCTGGAGCATGTAGAGACAAATATTTGGATTTCGGTATCATCGTAATGATTAATTTAACAGCATATTAAAAAAAAGGAAAAATGTAACTTTTTGTTATGTCTTTAAATATTAAAAAAAATAATAATGCCAGTTAGTTTATGTAAAAAAATGCAATCTGTTTTACTCGTAGTCAAACCATTTATATTTTACAGGAGCTGAAGTAAGGTATAAGACACCCAAGATGTATTATGTTTAGAATCTTGAGGAGGATTCAAAATTGGAAAGAGAAATGGGATGTTTATTTTAAATACTAATTTCGAGTGGTTTTCAATTTTACATTAAATTCATATATATTTATTTTCAAAAGTACTATACGATAGGGAAAATGTGCCCGTAATGGACCCCTTAAGGACATTCCATTATCCTTTTTTTTTAGTTACTAAATGTCTTTTTGTGAAAATCTATACTTAAATCCAAGTTTATTATTATATAAGGTTAATTTGTTACCATTCAATTTCCTGGTTAATAACATATGCGTTTTAAAAAAAAATAGTCCCCGGGTCCATCATATGTGCCCATGTCGGTCCCCTTTAAAATAAACGAATACAAGTTTTTTTTAAGTTTTATTGGAGAAAATTATCATAGCTGTAATAACGTAATTAACATTAAGTGAATAAAACATTAAGAAAATAATTCAAAAATAAATGTTTTACAACGGTAACTAACATCAGCACACTCATTGTTGTACCAAGATCGACATATCTGACAACGAATCCATTTCTATCTTGCACGTGATTGAGAATATAACTCATCCGCAGTATAGGCAACTAGCATCATCGGAGTCTTGATCACTTCCTTTTTCTAAGGTAGATTCATCTTCATCTGAACTGTCATTTGCATTGACAAGTTGCCGTTTTACTGCCCGGCTTTGTTGTTTTCTTACCTTTATTTCCTTCCGAATTACTTTTTCTAAGTTCATACATTTCTGATGTTGAGTTCAAATGACCAGTTTTTCCATGTCTTCAAATGTCTAATTCTGTTTAGTTTTCGCTAATATCGCCTTGAGTTTTGTGAATCTCCGTATCTGTTGCTAAAACTGCTGCAAACTTCCAGTCCTAAAAAACATGAGTGAAAGCCGGTCTTTTTGAATGAATTTATAGTATTTGATGATACCGCACTTTTCAAGTAAGCTTGATTGAGAGGACCTGCTATTTTGAATGGAGTCACTGTCTTTTTCGAGTTTTGACCGAGCCATTATTGGATTTCTTGATCGAAATAAGCATGAAGAGGACAAAATAATTCAACGTCCAATGGTTGAACGCGATGAGAGAAGTGTGCCGGAAAGCAAAACACAATCACAGCAATTTCTATTGCAAACTGCAGATATTCAAAACTCTTATGGTTATTGTGACCATCAAGAAGTAAAAGAACCTTATTCTCATTAGAGGCTTTTTATGCCTTACACAATCATTTAGCCATTTGCAAAATATTTCACTGGTCATCCAACCTTTTTGTTGTGCGAAAACTATGCTATCAGCGGGAGCACTGTTCATAAGTTCACAAGCTCATCGTTCATTCTTTGATATTTGAGCGTAAATAAAAGCAGGAGGGACATAAGTACTTATGGCATTCACTGCAAGCACTATGGTTACGTGTTGTCCAAGCTCTGCAACACTAAGTGTCCCAACTTGCTTGCGCCCTTTTATTTGCAACGTAAATTTTTTGACATTTTTATATAAATTTTCGGGGAGAAATTTGTACTGCTCAAGAATATTAGATAGGGCATTGAAATAGGCTTCTATATTAAGCTTGTTAAAAGCCTAGGCCCTAGCTACTTTCTGGGGTTTCCAAAGATATGCGTGGATTGCACTTTAGGAATCCCCTAACCTATTCAAACCTGCCATTTTCTTTTCAGTTGCCATCCGCCGCAAGTTAGTCAAAAAATCTTGTTTCCATATCAATCATATGACCTACAATCTCCTCTTTGATTGAGAAAGTTGCTCTTCGCCCTCCCAAATAATACTTAGAATAGTCCTGTTTAGCCAAACAAACACGGTTGTTTTGGGGATATTAAATGTCTTTGGAACCATTTAAAGCCCATATTGTTGTTTTGTATGTTCTTAATAACCCATCGCATGTCATGCTCGTCCCACTGTTATCTTTTCTTGGACGGCATATCTATAGATGAAAGAAAAATAACTCAAAAAATAAAATAATTGCATTGCCAATGATAGAGCCCTCATTGGAAACAGTTAAGTAGTCCGTCATAGGCAACATTGTACAAGTCAGTTAAAAATTACTCGCACTTGTATTCTTTAACATAACCTCAAGTTGTACCCGGCAATTGACACGCAACAGGTTCTTCAAACTGCAGTAACAAAAGCAGATTCAAGTTGGCCGTAAATAAAAAGTTACCTAACATCATGCGAAGCTACTTTGTTATATCAATGCTTACCAGTTTTAAACTTATTTTATATTTATATATTTATATTTTTATTATCACCGCAACCAAGAGGGAGGTAGTTTGTTATGCGCAGTACATTTGAAGTGATCCATCTTTGGTGGGGGTCCATCATGGGCACATTTTCCCTAAATATATTGAAAAAACTGATGAACTGACATCATGCGAAGCTACTTTGTAATATCAATGCTTACCAGTTTTAAACTTATTTTATATTTTTACAAAAATTGCTTCTATTCTCATGAGCGCTTGTGAACAACTAATTATAAACTTCAATCACCGCAACCAAGAGGGAGGTAGTTTGTTATGCGCGGTAGATTTGAAGTGATCCATCTTTGGTGGGGGTCCATCTTGGGCACATTTTCTCTAAATATATTGAAAAAACTGATTTGGTGTCATTCTCTTTTCCCCATACATTATATATTTAGTTATTATATAGTTTACCACCCTGTTAAAAACTAGTCTTATACGATTAGACTATGCCCGTGGTATGATTTGTTCAGCATACAAAATTCATACATACAATTTCACCGAAGTCGGTTTGTGCGTGTTTCTTTTGTATAAAGCTTTCTTCTGTCTTGTAATACACCCTGTAAGAATGTCTGATTATATTTTAACTGGGGTCAACAAGTTTAACTTTTAGAGATAGGGAAAAATATTGTATACAAAAGTTTTATGGTTTTCTCTCAACCGTCAGGTTTTGCCTAAAAAAAATAAACCCGTGTCAATTGGAAAGTAAAAAATGAGCAAATCGATTTTGTTATTTGCAAGGAACACCCTGTATAATATTTCTAATAAATTGAGAACTTCTTGCTGATTATAAAAATATCAGGCTTCCCAAATCTTGCTATATGGGCAATATGCTGGAAAAAGGGAGAACATACACATAAATAAAGTCAATAGAAAGGGGTAGTGCCTGTTACACCAGGGTTCGTGTCAATTTATTGAAACAACATTATACAGGGTGTTCCATTTAAAATAACAAAGTCGATGCACATTTTTTCACTTTCCAATTATCATTTGCTTTTTTTTTTAGCAAATTCTGACGGTTCAGAGAAAACCATAAAACTTTTGTATACAATATTTTTTGATATGTGTAAAAGTTAAGCTTCTAGACCCCGTTTGAAATATAATCAGACAACCTATTCATTTAGATGCAGATATCAGTCGTCAATTTGGTGTAAAGTAAAACTCGACTTCTAAAGAACTCTAGAAGTTGGGTGCACGGTTACCGAATCCTGTTGATATATTAAAAATAAAACATGTATTATTAAAAAGCAATAAATAAATGTATTTATTATATCAGGTAAAATAATAATGGACTTCAGTTCACTACGATTAGAAAAAAAACTAACTCAAGTTTATTATACAAAGCGGCTAATAGTAAAGTATTAAATTTAGAGTTATTGAAATAAAAGATGTTAAACTATTGTAAAAATATGTTAATTCAAGTTTAAATGATATAAATTACTGAATGAAGATAAACGAATGCATAGCCCACAAAAACTAAAATATTATAGTTGTTTAAAAAGAGGATTTTAAATAACTTCTCTTGAAATATAAAACCAAATAATAATTTGGTTTTATATTTCATAATATAAGTAATATAGCGCGTCTTTAAGCAATTTTATTACTTACAAAGTAACAATAAAGTGCTTAAGTAATTTGTTATTAATATGTCTCGGTTTCGTTATTTTTAAAAGTAAACACGTGTTTTTATTGTATATTTCGCAATTACTGATAAAGAGAACAAAAATTCTTATAATAGGCCCTCATCTCGACGATATCCTATTACAGACCCCCGCGTCTTCTTCCGACGCAACAAAACACATGATGCTGCAACGCGTTGCCTGCCGTTGACGGGCGGTATAAAATATGATCCTGTGAAGGATAACAAATGCATTATTACCAGTGTTAATGGTCACAATAAATAAGCTCCGGACAATGGATTCTTAATCCGGGAAATTTATAGGCAACCCGCCGAACGGAGGACAAAAGAGCGCGCGGAGAACTGAATAAATCACACTGAACTACTCGGAACAGCTGGTGCTTTGTTGTGTTCTGTAGAGGAACGTGTGTCATGAGAAGGTTTTGCACCTGTAAATGAATTTTAATATATGAACTTTTTACGCTTATCGATTAAAATATTTTAATTAATT
Organism: Kuschelorhynchus macadamiae; assembly: GCA_030620095.1. Lineage (NCBI taxonomy): Eukaryota > Metazoa > Arthropoda > Insecta > Coleoptera > Curculionidae > Kuschelorhynchus > Kuschelorhynchus macadamiae. The sequence goes on along the minus strand of JAUTXW010000056.1, from coordinate 1,140,083 downwards.
ATTTAATCACAACTGGGTATTTCCCAATATGCCATCTATTGCATCCAAATAGATCTATTTAAAACATATTTTAAGTGCTTGATTTGTTTAATAATTCATAGTATATGTATCTTATGTTAATCTCTAGTTAATATTTTATAAATTAATAATATTTTTTATAGAATAAAACCTAGTCCAAACAGATAAAGTAGCAATTTCAAGAGCAGATTCTGACTGTACCGCCACTTCAGATAAACTTGGGACTAAATGATGAAAAACTTTGTGAAGGGTATGCATGGATAAAGAAGACCGTGCTTTTAATTGTTTAAAAGAAAAGTCCTCTAGAATCAGTGCGTTAAAATTAATGAGGGAATATTTGTAGATCCGCAGATTAGGAAACTTTTCGGGGATGCGCAATTCGATTCAGTACTTAAAGGCAAGAAAACAGACGCTTGGAATGTCTTTAAAAATGGTTGAAACACATTTTTTGGAAAACTTAAAACAAGAACACTATCAAGACCTGATTGCCCAACTTCTTATGTTATACCAAAACCTAATGTGTAATATGTCTCTGAAAATTAATTTGTTGGATTCTCATCTGGATTATTTTCCGGAAAATTGTGGTGCTGTAGCTCACGAGGTGAGAGGTTCCACCAGGAAATTTCAAACATAGAAAGAAGGTATCAGGGAAAATGGAACTGTGAGATGTTAGCCGAACTACTGCTGGACTATTACGAGAGATGCTCCAGAGCCTGCTTTCAAAAGGCAGGCTAAGCCAAGTAATTTTTTTCATGAGCAAATTTTAGTAACTTGGGTCTAGTTGAAGCCAAAAAATAGGTTTGCTTCAAGAAACAAAAAAAAATTGAAATTTGTTCCCCACTGAATCAGATGTTTTATTGACTGAGAAGGTAATAACTCTTTCCCAAATAAGGTGAGTCTGCGTGTCTCTTTTGAGCAGATGGTATCATTAAGGTTTTATCTCGGCTAACAGCCAAGCTAATAAGCCTCTTGATAGCATTTGGGAAATTGCCAGTAACAGCAAGATCAGTGAGGCCTTGCGCAAGTACTACACTCTCAAATATGAAGTAACCCATCCATAAAGAACACTCTCGTAGTCCGGGAATGTATCCTAAACTCAGTTTGATTAGCAGTCCAAGAATGGTCAGTCTGCTCTGTGTACCACGCCCACTTTTTAACCCAAAATCGTTGGGCTCGTTAAAAAACAAGGCAACGTGCGCTTTTTCAAATGACAATATACAATATCAAATCAATAACAAGAATTAAGGCTTGAAACTATTGATGGTTACTGACAGTTGTCCCATCCCTAACAAAAATATTTTATAAATACGCAATATAATAAGTAATAAAATAATTTATTGAACCAAAACACATAATCAAATAAGCAATAATACTTAAGATCAAGAAGTAAATGAAAAAATATAATAATGTCTGGAAAGTTTAAGCGTAAATATTTTATAAACGCATTCGACGTGTTGACACTGTCAGAAATTTAAACTCGTCTATTATTTTAACGTAATTTACATTGGCAGTTTTGTCATGTTCAATAAATAACAAGATAAGTGAATCTAGTCTCTCTTGTGACATATTACTCCTTAGTTTTGACTTAACTTGAATTATTTTAGAAAATAAGCGTTCGCAAGAGCAACTACTGACTGGTATAACAGTAAATATTCTTAAAAGTGTGAAAAAACTAGGATGTATTTTGTATCTGTCTGAGGAAAGGATCTATTCATTCATTAAGATTAACTCTTTTAGAAATAATGTTATCTTATTATATAATTTTTTTTTATTTTAAATCTATCTCCGATTAAAGTGAAATCGCATCCACCATTTAAAGTTAGCTTTCTATTCATATAACTAATTATATCAGTCGTTTTTTAATTAAACAAGGATAAAATGTGTTTATCCTGACTGAAATTGCACATTTGGTTAGTTTTACGAGGAACTTTTCTTTCTCTTTTTTCCGGAGTTGTAATACCATGTTTGTTAGATATTTTTTCAACTTTAACATATATTTGCTTTTATTGTCATAATTAGTATATTTATTATATTAGCCATATTGGAGCGATACAAAATTTAGATCTTAATGACGTAACGAGAGTTTACATGCTACGTGATTCCAGATCTTGTTTTATATAAATACACCTTTTGACATGAACTAAAACAAAAAGCTAACCAGGGCTAACCAAAACGCAGTTCGATTTTTAAAACAAAACGATTTATAGGTTTTGTTAAAAAAAAACATTCATTGCCCTGAGCTAGCAAACCTCATACCAAAAACAAAATGAATTTTATTTATATTCTAAAGCATCGAATCACGTGAGGATTAATCGCTAAACTCTGTTGCATTTAATTTTACTCAAGGCCGATCATTCTTCGAATAGACAGTCCATCAGATACAAATATACTAACCACACACTAACTGCCCGTGTCGCAATTTTTTTGTTATTAGAAGCGTCTACTTGTTTAGAATTTTAATACAAAAATTATTCTTGCCTATAGACGAAGTTAACCAGCCGATCGGATGCATTATTTCGCGGACTGGCAACTCTGGGCGTTGTACGAGGCCAAGAAAGTCGGCCCCGGGCTTTGTGTTAAGCGGAAATAGCTCGATAGGTCAATTTATTAAGCTTAACAACCAATAAGAGCAGCATTAAGAATCGGGAACTATGTTTTAGAAAAAATATTTTTAACAGTAGCCTATTGTTAAACTGCTAAATTATATGGATTAATATTGCAGCAACAAAACTGTGAAAGGAATTCATAAATTATTGTTTCGTGCAAATTGGCAAACATTTTCAACAATTATTTAAATTCCTGTCGACCGCACCTCGGCTTGTTCCAGTTATAAGAAATAATTAACACGAGTGAGACCACAAACTGCCAAGCCAAATCGCGAGTAAATAAATTGTCATACTATTTACATTTACATAACATAATTCAGCTGATATCCTGACAGGCATATTAAATTTATCTCGTTTTTTCATCTAGTGTGCGCATTTCAAAATAAATTACATTTGTTATTCATTAGAATCGTTCTGACCAAGTAACATGACATTTATGTTTTGTAGTAGGCCAAAGAAAGTAGCTCTGATAAATGTAAGTGGCATTTTTGCACTGACTCTTTTTTATAATTCAAAACGGACCCAACATAAAAATATTACACATTGTCGATAAATAATTAGGTACTGTTACTAAATGATTACATATGGGAATGTTCCCGGAACTCGCACTCCTGGGAATATTGGAAAAAAAACTAGGAATATTAGGTTTTTTTATAAGAAAAGTAATTTTAATTTTCTGTTAAATGTACTAAATCTTTTTTTTTTTCATTTAATATATGTATATGTCTAGGAAAGAAATAAACCTTGTTTCTTCTCACTCACTAGAAGACAGTCAACAGTTATTTATAAGAAAACTTTGTTGTTTAATTATACAGACTTTGTAGTATACTTATCCCCCTATAGGTTTAACTATAAAAAAAACATTAATGTAAAGGATTAGTGTTTGTCCTGGACCGACATTTGTTTTATCTGATTGAATAAACCATAGTCACAAAATAAAAAAAAATCTTAAACAATCATGTCTCTGAGTAATATAACCTTTTTTTGTTACGTAGTTCTGAAATAATTTTTTTTTACTTCTAGCAAGGTAATGCTATAGGAGTCATAAAAGTAATAAGGGAAATAAACTTTGAATAAACCATAGTCACAAAATAAAGAAAAAACACTAAGATCGTGTGGTACCTTTTCCTAAAAAATCTTAAACAATCATTTCTCTTAGTAATATAAGCTTTTTTTTTTATGTAGTTGTGAAACAAATTATTTTAATTTTTTTTTAATTCTAGCAAGGTAATGCCATAGGGGTTATAAAACTGATAAGTTAAAAAATTTAGTAGGTAAGAACAAACTCATGTCATACAAGGAAAGCACGTAATATTGTTAGATATTTAAAAACAGAAAAATTTTAAGATTCGCTACGGTAAATGGAAAAAACTAAAAGTTTTTGCCTATTTTATTTGAATAGATCTAATTCAGACCTAGCTTCAAAAAAAAACCGAATTGAACAATATACATATTTTTATAATTTTGCTAGTCATATTTAAGTTCATTTACTTGATTTATTCGTTATTTAAAATTGCTATACAAGTTAGACGTATTGGACATACTTGATTCAAATCTCAAAATTAATCACGAGGAAAACATTTATACTATGCAAAAATTTGTAATTCGTCTTAAAAGATGGCTCATACTGCTGCTTTCTTTGTCTAATAAATAAAAGCGTCTTAGTGAAATCTAGCAAAATAAAGGTAGGTAGTAACGTAAAATTACTACAGTTAGAACATATTTAAATACTATTAAATCACAGTATAATTGCTAAAATCCCTCTTATTCCAGTTCTCGCCTTTGGGCATTTTGACCAGGTTTTAGGCAGGTTCAACAATAATTTCAAAAACAACTGTTTGTGGAAGGTGTGGAAATTGAAAAAAACCTTTAATTACCTCAGACATTTATAGGGAATCAAGACTTTAAATATTATTTTATATTTCTACTGGATGCGCATATTTAAAGCTTTTATTAATTGCGCTAAATTCGTTAAAATATAGATATTGTAATACATTTTTAAACGATAAAATAAAATAAGGGTTTGCTGATATAAACGCGGGTCCGCAAGGGCGGGAGCGGTTCCAGAGTGGGAACAAATTATGATTATAACAAAAGAGCTTCCTCCTCATGTGATAAAGCCGAATAATAATTATGCATGATCTGAACAAAGCCTGAACAGAAACATGCAGCTCCCGCTAAACGTATCAGTAAATGCACAGAGAGCAAGTTTTCGCTCCCGCACCCTTGATCTGTTAAAAACTCGTTGATTTGAGTAAACCCTTAGATTGGTTTTATGAAATAAGTTAAATCGGGTTGTTTACAGTTTAGTCGTTTTTAGGTCTAAAACTTGTCATTATTTTGATCAGAAGAGAAGAGACTTCTCCTGTGTGTTAAACAAGAAAAGTAGCTATTTTTTTAGAGTAAGTATCTGATTTCGGGTAAGGTGGTAATAATGATTACTTCGGCAAATAGCGGATGTCTTGAGTATAAGGTTCTCCTATAGAAATATTTCGCACGTTTGTTTAATTAGGGGAAAAAATAACCACAATAAATAACGCGTTCATGTGCAGTCTCAAAACTCCCTCTATTAAATAACAATCTAATTGACATGTATTAATGATCTTGATTGGACATTCAACCTTTATCAACGACGATTTATCGTTTTGAAACCGAGATTTTTTATCGTTACCGTTTTTTACATTGCGTCGACGTCGATTTATGGCAGTTTGTTACAAATGTCGCTACATTATAATTTATTTTAGCTAATTGCGTGTACCAACACCATTTGTTATAACTATATTTCATTCTGTCTGACGGCTCCTGTATATGCGTTTTTTAATATGGGGTCTAACAAATGTTTTCTGTGTAATAGAAATGAAATATATTTTCATGCGCTGTTTCATCTGTTTTCAACTTTTATTTTATTTGTGTTGCCAGCGGACTGTTTCTGACTATAAATTTCTTATAACATATTATATGGAAATATTTATTTCGAGCTATTTTGTAGGACAAAATTCCAAGTTACATTAAGATTTTTTTAATGAAAAATGCCAACCTCTGTACCAAATCTCAAAATTTTGTATCTCTTCATTCTAAGACACACTAAAATTTTGTATTCATTGTTGTGCGTCTGATAAACTGATTCATAATATTCTTTCTACGATTCTTACGAAAATGCATATAATCCGCATAGATCCTTGCACTGAAAATTCCTTATTTCTCACGATGTGACGAAACACTATTCGAAATAATATTTCTCGGTCTATGGTAGCTCTACACTGCAGCCAATAGCTGAATGAGGTACAAATCATCACTAGTTCAGCTGTTGTCTACAGTGTAGCGCCACGATAGATTGTGAGAAACATTATTTCGCACAGTGTTACATCACATCGTGAGAAATGAGGAATTTACAGCATGCATCAGTATAGTATAATTTAATTATCAAAAAGTTTATCACGCAGTCGTAGAAAAAGTATAGTGTAAAACACTGCTTCTGCTTATGACACCAACCTTTCACACTCTTGTGAAATGTGGGTGTTTTCGCACGTAACAGCGGCCAATACCAACTTTGTTATTTTAAATGCAAGACCCTGTATACTATTCAATTTTTCGATTCTCCGGAAAATTCCAGACATATTTCATGTACAATGTCCTCTGCCTATCTTCAACTGTTTAAATGAAAATATTGTGTTTTCAAGTTTATAGCAAAAATGAAGATTAAAAAAAGTAAATTATTTGATAACATATGTTCGCTCCAACACACTCAAAAACTAATAACTAATACTGTTTATTTCTTGATAATGTAAAAAACAAAAAAAAGTAATTTTAGGAATTGTTGAACATGCTTGCCGCGAACGTCTACATCCTAATCTTAAATAGAAATATCTTCTAACTTTCCTCCCCATACGATATTTTTGATATATCCCCATAAGAAAAAGTGTGATGGCGTCAGATCAGGAGATCGTGTTGGTAATTCCATCAATCCTCGCCTCCCTATCCACCGATTTGGAAATATTCCGTTGAGGTACTGCCGGACATTGATTTGGTAATAGGGCGGTAATCCATCTTCCTGAAACCATATAATATTCGCTGGAACTTGTAGGTTTGCTGGATCAGGATATAAGTTTGTCAAAGTTGGCACGACAGTATTTTGGAACAGTGCTAGATAATTATCGCCATTAAAATTGCCATCAACGAAAAGCGGACCGATGATATAGTCTTCAACAATTCCTGCTAAAACATAACCCTTCTCAGGGTATGGCGTATGTTCTTCTCGCAACCAGTGAGGATTTTCCCTAGACCAATAGCGGCAATTTTAAGGATTAGAATGACCGTGAAGTGTAAAGGTGCACTCATCAGAAAACAAAACCTGTTCTATATTGGATCACATTGTTATCTAATATTGTCATCATTTGTTAACTACAATACGTTTTCCTGTCAAAAACGTCTTCCATGAGCTCCTGAGTTGGTATCACTTTATAGGGATGTAGTTTATTTTCTTTTAATATTCGATTAACCGATGAATGGCTATCATCGAACATTGGGGCTGCTTGGCGACTAGAAGTATGTGGGTTTTCATCAAACTCAAGCATAATATCCAATTTGGTATCATTACTTATGCATTGACCGCTGCTTTTTTTATCTGCCTTACATGTCCAATCTCGCGAAACTGCTATTTTACTAATTGTCCCTTGAGATATAAACGGCAGATTTGGAAATTTTTCATGAAATAAGCGAGCAAATTCCATATGTGTCCGTGTGTTACCTCCATAACTAATCATCTGTGGAATTGTTACTTTGCGCATTTCTGTTAAATGAACCATTTTTCCGATATGCAGTTAATGAAATTCAAACTACTATTCCACTGCTACTGTCCTGCAGTGAGAAAACAATTTGCTAAGGCCACGCGTTTTAAACAAAAGTAAACAAATGTATTTATAGCTTTTTTTATTTCATATTACTAAAAAGGAACGCTCATTATGAAGACCTAAATGGAAAATAGTAATATCCAGAAATCGAATAATATGCGCGGTGTTGCATTTAAAATAAGAAAGTTAGCATTGGCCGCTGTTACATGACACACCCTGTATAAACAGTTTTTGTTGAAAAAAATGGGTAACTAAAAATATCAATCGAGATGTCCAAGCGTCTTCGCACACGCCGCCATTTATTATTATGGAATTTATTCCATTTGGCTGATACACACTGCATAAACGCCACTTATTGCAACTTCCCCCTCAATTAATATAGCACTAACTGGACTCAGGGCGTATACAACCAACAGCGGTGTCATTGGGGCCATAATTAACTATGTATCAATTTATCAGACGGGCAGGAATAATCATTATGATTATTGGCTTCAAAACTATTAGGCACAGTAAGATGTGGTGGCGTTGCTCCAGAATAGTGTGAAGTAGGGATAAAACAGCCTTTAGAAAATGAAAAAGGTTGTATTTTAAAAGTATTTATCTTAAAAAAAAACGACTACACACTTCAAATTTCTTTTATCATTTTTTTTATATAAATACATAGTGTCCACTAAATAGGATAGCCTATGTTTTAATACCTTGAACACGAAAAAAAAAATTGTATTTTTAACAAACAATGAAACACATCGAATTTCTTTTATAGTGCTTTTTGTATTTAAATACATCCCCCGTTTCTTAAGGATAAGAAATAGCAACCAAAAAACGAAAATATGTCTTTTATTTTAAAAGGTTAGTTAAAAAAACAATGTCAACACGTCAATTTTTTTTAATCTCTATGTATTTAAAACATTTTATTCCACTATACCGGGGAGCCCTAGGGGATATTAAAACAATTCCTAAAGAAACGAATATGTTTTATTTTATAAATGGATAAAATAGTTCCCTAAAAGCAAAATTAAACTCAAAATATAATCACAGAAACAACTACTCTGCAGCTCAGGCTCTAGGGGCGGACGATCCGGACATTTGTCGGGGGCGTCATTTTGGCTGTGAATGTGCGAGAATAATGATAAGCTAAGTACTCAATTAAACAAAATTTATACTTGTCAATTTTTTTTACCACAATTTCTATTCAATTTACATGTCGTATTTATTATTTTTGCATAAAAGTTAAAAACATATTTACAATCCATAATTCTAAAAGAAAAACCATAAAAGAGTGGAAAGTTTAATTAAATAAAAAATGTCTAGGTAGGTATATAATATGTTTATGGGTGTATACCCGCACTGGATAGAACAGAACGGCATGTGGGTACATGAACAACTTCTTTCTTACTTGTTTGCAACAGGAATCGGAAGAAACACCATGCATTGACTTTGTTTGTTTCCTTTAATTATAAAAGGCCGATTTTGTTATATAAAAATATTATTTAATTGTTTTACAGTTCAGTGTGATTTTTAAAAGTAAATACGCCATAAATATATTAAGCTGTTTAGTTTGATATATGTTTTTTATTATTATAAATTTAAAATTAATTATTAAATTCGGCATACTTTTTAACCGATAAATAATTTTGAACGTGTGATCTGTTAAAGATGTAATTTACTCGTAGTAAAATTAAAGTTGTTTTAGGGCTTGGAATATAACTTTTTTCTTAAATGTTAAATAAAATTAACGCTTTGTTACAGTTAATTGTCTCTGTTAATTATGTATTTATTTATTTTGTCTACGTTTTGTCTTATCGAATCAGACATTTTCTATATTTTATGTAGGGTATATATTTATTTCTTATTCTACTATTAATATTTTTTTATCGACAGCTTCAGAATGTGATACTTTAAACATTGTACAAGTTGTCCAATTTTCGATACTTTGGCGGAGTACCTAACTCCGGTCATAATAAAGATAGAGGAATGCGGGTTTCGCAATACTATGCTACTTTTTTGTGAAACGAAGGATGATACAAATAAAATTTGGCAGTTTTTTTTGTTCGCTACACGAGGACGAACTCAGAAAATGCGACTTTTTATCTTTGTGGAAGTATTATCAACTTCATTCTTTTAAATAAGGACCTCTTTTTATATTTTGTTAATATTATTTTGAAGAATGTGGTCTCTCAAATATAATGATGTATCATTCTTGCCCAAAAAATGGTTGGTTTTTTACACGCTCTCTAACACATTGCTCCTTGAATTTTCTAAATTATACATTTTTTGGGTGTGAAATATCATGTTTTTAGGAGATTATAAGCTTCAAAAAAATTAAACGAAATATTCAGGTCCGTATTTAGTAAAATGAAGTTAATGATGGCACCACGGAGGAGGAGGGAAAAAATGACAATTTTTTATGAAATTACAAATTTTGAGTTATGTGAGAAAATAAATTTGAGCTATTTTTACAAAATTCCCTGTATATAAAAAATTAAGTGAGCTGCAAAAGTTGGTACCATCTTTTACTTTACAAAAAAGTAACAGTATGGCGCAAACCGCATTTCTCTATCTTTATTATTAACAAAGTCACCTTGCAAAAGTATAAATTGGACACCCTGTTCACAATTTCTAAAGTGGGCGTTTACAGCATTTTTCAACTTTTTTTCATTATGCCTTCGATACCGCCTGCGCCGTATCGATGGTTTTATCACTTCTGTCAGAAAATTAGATTTATCTCTCAAATTTATAATAATAACTCTTATGTTCTACTTATGTTGTAATACGAGATTAAAAAGTAAAGTCAGCATGCTTTTTTAAATTAAATTGCGAAAAAAAATTATGCAACATATGAGTAAAAATCGGTTTTTGACATTCGTTCATATATCAGAAAACTATTCTTTCCACACGTGTTACGTATATAACTATTATTTTACATTGTTTAATTTGAGATATCCCTCTGTTCAAAATGTCTGACGCTGACGGACAAAGGAAACTGTCTCGTTGTCAGTACAAAAAGCGAATGTAGGAAAAAGAGGCCCAAAGGCACAAACAAGCTGGTGCTTTTAAAAAAAACTTACAGGGTACATCTGCTACTAGTAGTACCAAAAAAATTACTGATCCATCATAAACTTCGGTTATAAGCAAGAATAGAGAATCGTCCAAAGTTGATGATGATCAACAAATGGACGATATTTCTAAACCAACAGAAATTGGTACCACTCCACCATCAAATGAAAGCATCAACCTGGCACTTATGGAAACCGACGAAGATGCTCTACAAACGTTAAGCAAAGATCTCGCAGCAGTTTTAAGAGATGCTGAAAGAATTTTTTCGATGAAGCAAGATCCAACTATACTGTACAATTATAAGTTTCTTTCTGATGACACTGGCCGAATATTTTTCAGCAACAGCATATTATTAAGCAATGGAGAGCAAGTTGCAAGAGGTTGGCTAGTGTACTTGATTTTGAAAAACAGTTTATAGTGCTTTTGATGAAAAATTTTCGGCTTTGTTATCAGTTCCCTTTCAAGAGGAAGTTTCACACAGTTTGGAGCACCTTAATAACACTTTAAAAGACCACGAAATTTCCAAAAATCATATTCAAGATAAAAAACGTGGTTGGAACTAAGACAAAGGCTTAAGTGTTGTAAAACTGTAAATGCAGCTGCTCAAAAAATATTAATGCTAAAACAAACCATTGGTACCAGGTGTTTTTAAGAATTGTAGCAATCATCAAAATGCTTGGTGAAAGTTTTGTTGCTTTTCAAGGTACACACGATAAGTTGTTTGAACATAATAACGGCAAATTTTTAAAGATAGTTGAGCTGTTATCTGAATTTAATCCAATAATGGAAGAACACGTGCGTTGAGTGGTAAAAAAGACAGATTAAAGCTCACCATCTCGGGAAAAATATATAAAACGAAATAAAAAAGCTAAATATTATTCGACAATTTTAGCCTCCATACATAGTAAGGTAAAGCAATTAATGACTTTTGTAATCAGATGTTTCAATTAATAAATCTGATTGCAATGAGGCTGAAAAAAAATTAATGAAAGCTTTCTGGGTTTTCATCCAGTTGAAAGATTTACAGGAAAATAAATGTTTAAAATTATAATTTAACAACTTAATGAGTGTTTAAACTTGCAAGATATTAGAGGGCACTGAGGGCAGGGATATGACAACGGGCCCGTTTGAGGGGCGATAAAGCAGGAGTCCAATTTAGAATTAATCATTTAAATTCGCGAGCATTCTGCGTTTCGTGCAGTAGCCACTCTCTCAATCTGGTGATTAAAGATATGGCAAAATTACCCTTGAAAGCTACTAATTTCTTCAATACGGTCCAAAAAATATGTTTATTTTTTCGGCATCTACTTTTGCAAGGACAATACTTTTAAAACATGTTCAAGGAATATCTTTAAAACCATTGAGTGAGACTAGATGGGAGAGTAGGGTAGAAGCCTTGAAGCTTTTAAGATTTCATCGTGGGAGATCTACGATGCATTTTTGAAAATCAAGAACTTGATAATTTAATAAGATAATACGTTAAAACTGTTGTTCATGCTATAGAACTGACTGACAAAATTAGCATTGAGGCTAATTTTTAAATAACAGTACCACGACAAAGCGTAAGAAGAGAAAAGAAACAACTTCTCATACGAAGCACGAGATGATCGAAGATCTTAAAGAAAAATATAGGATCGATTTTTTCAAATTTTACCATTGATCAAGCGTTAAATGCATTAGATGTTTAACAAACTTAGTCTCCACACTAACTTTTTTCAGTTCTTATATAATATATCCGATATAAAAACCATGTCTATTAAAACACTGCAAGGATTTGGGAAATATTTTAACTGATGGTGATTCTGTTGACATAAATGGGGTAGAATTAACACAGGAAGTTTCGGAAGTATCTGTGCTTTTGAGCAAAAAAAGAAAGCCCAAGTAATGTACTAAAACTAATGATAATGTTAAGTTTTGCCCTTAACCTTAGTGTTACTATAAGAATAATGCTAACTATACCATTAACTGTAGCAAATGTAGAAAGAAGTTTCTCTAAATTAAAGTTAATTAAGAAGTTTTTACGTTCCACTTCCACGCAAAATCGTCTTAATTGTTTGGCAATTTTGGCGATTTGGCATGAAATTTGCGATCAAATAGAATCAAAAGAGGTAATCAAAAAGTTGAAGGATATTATTGATGTTTTCAGAAAATGGCAAAATACAACAAATTTATTTTATTTTTTTGCTTTCAAACCTTAACTTAAGAAATCCACTGACATACATACATATATGAAGAAGTACTTTGTTTGCCAAAAAACAGTTTTTTAAGTCATATGTTGCATTTCTAGATAGGTCCTTCGTAACAGTTCCAACCATTTTCCGTAACAGAGAAAATGCATTAATCTATACATATATTAACATATTTAGTCTTAATATTTCGTCCGCGTTATATTTTCCATTATCGCTTATAATTTTTAACGGTTTAACTAAAATTAATATTGACTTCGAAAAGTTATTTAAAGAGACATTTGACTTATTTAAGGTGCCATTAATACAAATATTAATTTAACGGAATGCCGTTAATATATATTCAAATACCATTGGTAAAAACCTTGTTAGAGTGGCCACTTAAACCGTGTTTACATTTCGTTTCATCCGTGACAGCCTTTTGAAAGTGCGGCTAAGCACAACTGAAGAATCCATCTCGCATGGTAAATACGCTGGTGCTTCGTGCAAACAATCCCTATTGATGTTGCAGACACGTTGTTTGTCTAAGAACAATGCTTCGTCTGTCGGCTGTCAAAGAACTGGCGACTGGGCTACCAGTCTTTCCTCTGCTTCAATATTTGTTCAAATTAATATAACGAACATGATAATGCGAGTTCAAGAAAGATGCATATGAAGAAGGTGTGATTTGTTTTTCGGGTATATACAAGATTTTCTACCAAGACATCATATATAATAAAGAACCTTATTTATTAGAGAGGTTGGTAGAATTCAAGAAAAGCATTTCATTTATTAAGAAAGATTTTCTACATTTTATAAAGAAAACATTACATTTTGATGGTATTTTATAAACTATACACGCACCTTACGAGAAGAAAAAATGGAAATATTAATAATTGGTTAGGTAATTAAAAATATTTGTTAAATCAAATTACAAATGGTATCAAAATGTCACTCCTCCTTAATTTACAAGTACAGGCGTAATTAGCTTCTCATTTTCAGAGAAGTAAAGCCTTAGACCGTTCTTTTTTATATTCATTTTTTAATTATTAAAAAAGGTACCTAGTTATTTAACTTATACACGGCGAAATAATTTTTCGCATATACATAGTTTAAGACCCGTATTCAAATGTTGACAAATAATTAATTTTGCCGAAATCATTTTAATTGTGATATTGTTAATAAAAATGATATGCTAAACCTAGAGTCGTGTTGTGTATGTACCTCACAGAAAGAAATTCAAAGAAATCGAATCAAATGACTGTGGCGGCCTTTCAATATCCATCCCATTCTACTTTCATCCAAGAGCTGCATTAGTGGCATCGCGTAAGTTTCTCTAAAGAAACCTTCATCTTAGATAATAGCTGTTAGATCTAAGTCAGTAACGTAGATACATATCAAATTTTAAATTATCAACTAGAAGAAAAAATGGTGCAGCATTACGCTCCACAAAAATCCCACCCACCAATTTAATTTTTATGAGTGTTGGGTACGTATTTCCGGAAATAGCCTTGGAAGTTAGATTTTGGTTAATACTGACATTTAAGAAAACTGAATACGTTGTCTAGAATGCAGCGCCATTTCAGCCGTTTCTGATCTTAGAAAAAAATAATATTTCATGTTTGTTCTATTCAGATCCTGTTTCATTTCTCATTAAATCACGTACATAAGTGTGAGTTACATGCCTACCTGAATGTCTTTCGTTAAAAACCGTTGCAGCAGCTCTAGCAGAATTGTTATTTTTGGAAAGAAAAAAATAAATAAAGAAATGTTAGATTTCTTTTATAGCGTAAGTCATTTTTAAGTTTACAGTAAAACGAATGATACTGTAATGAGTAATATCTTTAATATCATTTCTGAGCAGAGAGTGCATTCTTGCTTAGCTATTGTAATAAACGCGGAACTTTGCTTTTGCTTTGCGAACAACATTATTTACCTCGTTATTTATAGTTTTTGTAAAATGGCAATAAGGAATTTTTAATTTATCTAATATGAAGAGAATTACAGGACCATATTTTAAATGTCAGATGTCGTTGTAAACATAAATTAAGGCCCCCAAAACAAAGTTCCACACGCATCCGCCCTTATCGTTAAGAAAAGTAATTTTTTAGACTGTTTTTTTTGCCATCTTGGATTCGTACTAAAATTCTACCAGTTCATTCCTATGTCACACTTGATTTTTAGGCAAAATTTGAGGTAAATAGGATAAGTAGTTTTTAGTATTTTATTTTTTAACATTCTGCTTGGCCGACATATTGGATTTTTACCAAAATATTAGTATTTTACCCCCTATGACCCTCAATTTCTGAGCAAAATTTCAAATTACTCAGATAAATTTTTTTTAGCTATGCCATGAACAGATAGAACGACAAACAGACAGACTGACGAAACCGAAAAAAACGTGTTTTGTGGCGTGAAACAGAACATATTGAATAAGTAGTTTCATCAGACTGATTATTTTTACATTGTGTTGGCCTACCATTTTATTTCTCCATCTTGGATTCATACCAAAGTTTTACCAGTTCATTCCTATAATACTTTTGATTTTGGTGCAGAACTTGAAGTAAATAAGATATGTAGTTTTTGACTAATGTTTTTTTAACACTCTATGAAGCCGCCATTTTGTTCTATCAAAATGCATTTTTTGCGTCATCCACATATGAACCTTAATTTTTAATATATATAACAGACAGACCGACGGTATTCAAAAAACTGGCATTTAGGGACCGAGGAGAAACGTGAAGATCTGAAAAATCTGAAGGGTGATTTGGATGAATGAATGGATGAAAAGTTTTCTACTAGATTTTTTTAACCATTTGTTATAACGCCATTTTGTTCCGCCATTTTAAATTTTTAGCAACATTTTAATAGTTCATTCTTGTAGCATCCCTAATTTTTGCTGCAAAATTTAGGGTAAATTGAGTAAGCAGTTTTTTAGTAATATTTTTTTATATTTTATTAGGCCGCCATTTTGTTCCGCCATATTAGATTTTTACCAAAATGGTACGATGTCATTCACATATGACTCTTAGGTTTTGACCAAACTTCGAAGTAAAATCTAAAAATGTATAGGCTAATTTTTTTATAATTACAATACTTTCCTCGGGAAGTAGAAATGTAAAAAAGTTATGAAATAAATCGATTGGAATCGGAAACTATAGTTAAATTTCTACCACTGACTTCTCCTTCACACAAAGCTGTAAACGCGTCGAGGGACTAAAATATAATAACTTCTCCAAAAATTCTCGTTTTGTTAAAAAAAATCAATTTGAAAGAGCAAATTCATGATAACAATATGTAATAATTAGTGCATACCTGCAAGCTTTCCAAAATATGGAGAAAATATTTGAAATTTTTTAAATTTTTTTGTGTGATATTTTTACGGTTTGACAGATTTAATTGTATTTGTGTAATTTTTTTTTCATTTTGTGCGTCTGGTATTTTCTATCTTTTAGAAATAAAAATTGTAAATGAGTCAATTTTGATTTATTGCAAATAGTATTGACAGTGAAACTGAATGTGAATGCGGCTATCTTCTTTCTTTTTCTGAGAATATTTTATTCAAGTATCCAGCTTTCAAAATGAGTTAAAACGAATCACGCTAAGAACGCTTCAACAGCTTTCTTATATTGCGCGCATGCTTCCGTATATGCCCAACTTGCAGGAAAAAAACTAATTATCGCCTTAAAGCCACGGAGTCCCCCTTTCAAATTCTTATTTCAAATATCAAAAAATAATGATTTTGGTTACCGTAAATTTAATATCCCGACATGTTCACAATTCACAATTTTCAGATTTTTCCCTTGACAAGAAATACGAGTGGAACAAAATTAGCTTCAGCGTCTAATCGATGTATCCCAAAAGATTAAGGAAGTGATGTTTTTGCAGTTATAGGCTAAAAATGATTTTTTGCAAAAATTACCCTTCGAGATTTTTGCGGATCTTGACGTTTCAGGCTCCCTAGAGCAAAGGCGGATCCACAGGAGTTGCTTGGGGGGGGGGGGAAGTGATGTGAGACGACGCGCCGGGGGTTTGTACTTGGCATGTCAATAGGTTTGATAGTTTTTAGCTTCTCGCGCCTACTTTTGTTGGTTTAAATTAATCAATATATAGAATAAAGATCTGAAGTTTCTAAAAAAGTTTTTTAATAACTGATCATGTTATCTCGATAAGTATAAAAAGAATTTTATTGATGCGCATTTTTTCTTGCCCTTGGGGAGGGGGGGTTGATCACCCCCAAAACCCCCGCCCCCTTGGATCCGCCCTTGCCCTAGAGGCCGAAAAACATGTTTTATCAATTCTGTGGGTCTGTCAGTCGGTCTGCCTATCTTTCTACTTACTCGATTGACTTCAAATTTTGGTCACAAATTAAAGATTATATGGGGAACCCTGGTAAAATTTTTGTGAAAAATTGAATATGGCGAAACAAAATGACGGCTTCTGAAATGTAAAAAAAATTATTACTAAAAATGTACAAAGTACCCAATTTGCTCCAAATTTTGCACAAAAATCAAGTATTATGTAGAAATTTTGCCATTCATCCAATATGGCGGCCTAATAAATTACTTAAAAAATCTGCCTTAAAAACTGCTTATTAGAAATTTTGTGCAAGAATTAAGAATGATATAAAGCTTAACTGGTAATATTGTGGAACAAATTCAAGTTGGTTTAACAAAATGATGCAATTTAGATGCAACAAAAAATATGTTTTCTCAATTCCGTGGATCAGTCTGTAAATATACCTGTCTGTTTAACAGTTCACGGCATAGCTAAGAACTACTTGCCCGATTGAAATGTTGGTTAAAAATGAAGGGTCATGTGGGGACGACCTGGTAACATTTTGGTAAAAATCCAATATGGCGGAACAAAATGGTCGGTAAAATTGTTTGAAAAGACAATATATGTGTTAATAAATGACTATATGCGGAACCAAAATGGGTCAACTTTAGGTACTTTAAATGAGCTACAAATAGAAAAAAAATAACCCACTTCTTAATTTTCTTGATGCCCAACCATCAAGTGTAGCATAGGTAGAAACTGTTTAGAACGAATCCAATATGGTGGAACAAAATGGCACACAATAAAATTGTTTGAAAAGACAATATATGTGTTAATAAATGACTATATGCGGAACCAAAATGGGTCACATTTCACTAGTCCGCTGTTTTTAATAGCTGAAGGTGCAATATAAACTTTAGGTACTTTAAATGAGCTACAAATAGAAAAAAAATAACCCACTTCTTAATTTTCTTGATGCCCAACCATCAAGTGTAGCATAGGTAGAAACTGTTTAGAACGAATCCAATATAGTGGAACAAAATGATACACAATAAAATTGTTTGAAAAGACAGTATATGTGTTAATAAATGACTATATGCGGAACCAAAATGGGTCACATTTCACTAGTCTGCTGTTTTTAATAGCTGAAGGTGCAATATAAATTTTAGGTACTTTAAATCAGCTACAATAAAAAAAAATACTGGGTTAAAATGTAAGATTGCTGTTTAAATGGAGACTTGCACTCACTATTCGTTGATTCTTCCATTTCTTCATTCGGGCGTATAGTGTGGAGGGTTCGACTTCGGCGAACCATGCATTCGTCCGAATCTAATTTTTTGTTTTTTTGTGTATTTTCAAACATTGAAACGCATGAAATCAATGCTAACTAAAAATTGATGAATAATGTGGATGACATATTCGTTAATTTGTTGATTTACATGAATTCACGAATCGAATAAATTCAAACGAATTAACGAATGGATGAATAGTGAGTAGCAGGCTTAAGCCTTAAATTGAACAACTTTGCAACAATTTAACATACTTGGGATATCTTGCTGTTCCCAAGATTCCATTACTTGTACCTCGAATTTGTAACTCCCTGCTTATTGTTTAAGGTGCAAAATTGTGATACACTGAAAAACTGTATTTTTTAAAAAAGTTTCAAATTTTAACATTCATTTTAGGCCATATTAGATAGATGTGAAGCGTACAAAGATTTTAAAAATGATTAATACTATATATATATATATATATATATATATATATATATATATATATATATATATATAACCCTTCACATTGTTTTTTGATAGGATGCAGTTCTCGGTATCCTGAGGAAAATTGCTCATGGGCACAATTTAATCCGAAAACTGGCTTGAATTATACATGGAATTAAACTTTCCTCAAATCTCATATAAAATGCACGGGGAAAGCAGATGACACGAAATAAATGTTTTCAACATATTTTACCCTATATAGTACTTCCCAAAATAATATTCTCGATATACAGGGTATTATATGGCAAATTTTATTCTCCCTATATCTCGGAAGCAAAACGTTTTTGAACCTATATTCACACTAAACTTTTTATTTATTTTACTTTTATACGTTATATACGTTCAAAAAACTAATTTTAAGTTATTCTGTTTTCCCTATGTATTTTATACGGGATTTATTTAAAATGGAATACTCTGTATCTAAAAAACTAATCATAGGGTTAAATTGTGTCCATGAGAACTTTTGATTAGGACAATGGGACCTGCATCTTCTCAAGAAATTAGAAAAATTAACCAAAAGCCATTTTCCGTAAGCGGTATTGTGTGAGAGGTCCTTTGGATGATGAAAATATCAATTCTATCTAAAAATGTTCGAAGTATTTTTAAAGCCACGAGATTGTTCACCAACAATTGCATTATTTTGTCGGAAGATTGACTCGGTGAAAAATTTCTTATTAGGATTGATGAGTAACCAATAATTACGTTAGCAGATAAACTACCCAAAAGGTACCTAAACCAATTATCACAGAACTGTTAAAAATCTCCCCTAGAGGCTACTTTTAGCACTAATAAACGGCCAGGCCCAGGCCCATAAACTTTTGCGGTAAACCTTTTTTATTGGAGCCATGAGTAATTTGGAGTGTCTCACGTCTCGGCCTTTGTGCCTGTGGCACTTCAAAAAGATCCGACAATCGAAAAAACATTCATAGGCGGGAGGTAGTAAATGGATGGTGCGGTGCCGACAAAAAATGGTTATGGATTTAATAAATCGGTTTCAAGAGGGTCGAACTAGGTGTTTTACGACGGGATGTGTCGGCTAAATTGTGCAAATTGCGGAACCATGCTATTGATGGTGACTAGGATTACGTTTCAGGTGAAATTCCTTAAAAGTAAACTGAAAATAATGTTAAAAAAGAGACTCAAAAGTGATACTTATGGAGGGTATGTTTGCATATTTAACAAATTATCCGCAAAGAAAAACAAGCCGAAAGCTGATAATACTTATTTAAGTCTGTATAAGATATACGCCGATATTATTAATGATCTTGAGCTAATGGTATATATTATTATTAATTAAAACTTTATACCTGCATCTTATTTATGCTTCCTCTCTATTTTTGTTTATTTAAGGTAAAGTTTTTAACATTTTGTTTTTCTCTTGTGCAACTGTTTTTGTTTTTCGTAGGTCTGATGTTGCTCAAATGAGCGAAACACGTAATTATTTAATAAAAATAATTATAACTGAGACTTTGAATTTGATTTCCTTTCCCTTTAACAGGCTTTTTCTGGGTGTCTAAAATTAAGGATTTAGCAGTTGTAGTAAAGACCGTAGATTTACCATCGTGTTGCCTATAAGGTACCCTAGGATGCAAACGTATGTTTTAGTACTTGGAAAATATTGACACAATTTGACACACTACCGACCATAGATGATAGATAAAAATACCTAAAGAGCTGCCTGCCTTAACCAGCTTTCGTACACAATTTTCAAATTAGCGGACGCGAATTTTTTAATTTGCGATTGTCATTTTGTTTTTTTTTTGTTGGCGATTCTGACAAACCCGAAAATATTTACATGTTTTTTTTTACGTGGCCATAACTTATTACTACTACTACTATTTCTTCTTTTTTACTTTGGTTATTAAAAGATCATTTAAAAATATCATATATGGGACATTTTTGACCAGCGTAATAATTTTAATCAGTTTGGGTGTAATATTTACATTTTTAAAAAATGTGGGGATTTTGCTTGCATTTTGATAAAGCTTTAAATTCTCAGAATGCGCGAAATCGACTAAAAAACGTGAAGGTATAAAAATTGGTTTTATTTGGTTTAGTTGTTCCTTACTTGCGATTGATTAGAAGCGTAGCTATATAAAGTATAATTTAAATAAAAAGTTGCCCATGCTTATATATTACAAAAAAGGTTTTGTTGTCAGAAAGAAAATAAACGGCATTTTTTTTTAATATCCGGTCTCAATTATTTTTAAAATCAAAATAGGAACAGAACGTTTTTATTTGTCATTTGAATGAAAACTGAATCACTGTATTATATTTAATTATTTTGAAGAAATAATCAAATTACTTACTTGTTTCAAAATACAATTTTTCTTTTAACATTAATATCCGGTCTTAATTATTTTGATATATCAAAATAGGAACAAAACGTTTTTATTTGACATTTGAATGAAAACTGAATCACTGTATTATATTTAATTATTTTGAAGAAATAATCAAATTACTTGTTTCAAAATACAATTTTTCTTTTAACATTAATATCCGGTCTTAATTATTTTGATATATCAAAATAGGAACAAAACGTTTTTATTTGACATTTGAATGAAAACTGAATCACTGTATTATATTTAATTATTTTGAAGAAATAATCAAATTACTTACTTGTTGCAAAATACGATTTTTCTTTTAACATTCCGAAGATGGCCTCAATTGAGCAAAATTATCAAACATTGGCTAAGAATTAACAATTACTGTCCGACTTCAAAATTATGTACTAGAAAACAGATTGAGCTACTATTCAGTTGTGAATAATTTGAAAACAATGGAATTTTGATATACAGTATAATACATGCAAATTATTAGAATTTTGGACAAATTTAAATATGTAATGAAAAAAAAAAAGTATTTCGTTATAAAAAAATACCTCTGATGTTATAGTGGCTAAATAGTTTACCCTGTATATTCGGAATGTCCCATATTACTTTACTTCTTTTAAATTTTTTGTTACATTTTACAAGTAATTGCTTGAGTTAGAATTGACCCACTGTGCACAGAGTGCTCCAAAGGATAGTAAATCTTATCTTAGTGAATTTATATCTGCGCTGTTATAGGATATAAAAAATGTTAAGTGTAAAAGTTACGTGGCTTTTTGTGAACAATTCAAATTTATTTTCTAAACAAAATTAAATAAAAAAGATCTTTCGTAAAACTATCTTTTTTTAAATTTGAACCTAGGTTTACTAAATATTTAACATCTGTGATAAAAATCAGACAAATTTTATATTTCATGTTCTATATAACCCTTTTTGGGAATATTTAGGGCAAGTTATCCAATTTTTCTTAATTTCAACATGCGTCTTGAAAAATCCGTACCATTTGGTATCGATCTTTTAAGATAAGTCTTTAAAGATTCAAAAAATTTGGTATTTTACCTTGAATACCTCGAAAACATTTATATTTTTAGATGTGTTTTATAAAACCTGATCATAGAAACAAAGGCATAGAGCCTCTGCCAACTTTCTTAAAAATTCTTCTTCTTCTGTTTTTTATGAAAAATTTCGAATCGGCAATTCCAAAATTTTCATAAACAATTTTACCATAAATAAACAAAAATAGAGATGAAGCATACATAAGATGAAAAAGCTCCATATTTAAAATTATCTACCACAATAATAAAGAAAAAAGTCAGTCCAATCATATTACTACTTATTTAAGTCATCCGAATTATATAATAATATAATAATTCGTTAGGAGACAATTTATTAATAAAAATTCAATTTAATAATAAAAAAGAAGACGAATGATATGGCATACGGGACAGCTATTTGATATTAAGAAATAAAAGATTATTTCTGGTTAGGGGCTCAAACGTAAATACATCATTAACGCAGGTGAAGACTGAAGTTTTCATAGTCCTTATGATTTCATGTAGCGTTAAAATAAGACTTTTACAACTCAGACTTTGAATTTGATTCAATACATCCAACGAGAATCAGACTCATATATGCAATTGTTAATATCAAGGTCGGATTAATCTATAAATTGTTGTTGGCTTAATTGTCTATATTTTTTCATGTTTATAAACTTCCTATATGTAATCGGCATTTCAGACCAATTTTTACATTGAGAGAACTAGTTTTCCTTTGCAGCGATTTGTGATTACACCGTGTCAACATACCAAGTTTAAGTATAATCCTGTTGAATTCAGGATCTACGTAGCTTAGTTGTTTAAAGTGCCTGTCTAGTGCGTAAACCCGTGTACAGGGAGTATTAGAATAAGAAAGGCCCTCCGACCGATGACTGATTACTATCAGTAAACTGTAATAATTTCCTGTCACTCGCCTGGGTTTACGTAGCGCTACACTGTACCTGTGTAGGTTTAACCATTTTTTTGCCTTGCTTTTTCCTGGCCGGACTATAATTATAACTCTAGCTGAACACATCAGTTGGTCATAAGGCGTAACTATACAGGTCGTTCTAAACTTCAAGCAGTTTTAGGACTTAATTATAAATTGTTGTCTATATTCTTTCATGTTTATAAACTTCCTATATGTAATCAGCATTTCAGACAAACGTCAAGCTTCCAATAAGGACTGCTTTCAGATGGTGAGACAACCAGTAACCCTCATATCTTTTTAAGCTCTTTTAAGTTAAGTGTAAGGAGCCACAAAATTGGGCCGTTTCTTCAAAACCATCTTATTCCAAATTTGCGGTTAAGCCATTCTATTACTTCACGATCGCAATGTGCTGGAAAATCATCCTGTTGAAAATACATTTTTTGACGAAAATTTAATGGTATATTTTCAAGTTCATTGCTATCCAGCATTTCTAAGTACGATATTCTATTGCAGGTGTTATTGTAGAAATATGGACCTAATGCCATGGACAGATATCGCTCTGCATATCTGTCTGCATGCATCTGAAAGCATAATTAACTTATAAAAATTATTATTTTCACTTAAAATTTTGTCTCCTACCCACAAACAAAAATTTAGTCTTTTCGCTTCATCTCCCTCTTCCAAAGTATGATTAAAGTGGGGTTTGAACGGAAATATTTTATTTTCTTTTAAAATCGTCTAAATATGATGTTTTCTCACAACTGCTAACTGCGTTTAGCACGGTTCTTAAGGAACAACACAGGAATTTCTTTAACAGATTGCGAAACTACAACTGTGGCTGCATCATTATGGTCATATTACGTCTTTTTTTTTTAAGGTCCAAAACAGATCCGAGTTATTGGTACTCCTCCATATTTCTTTGTTTCAAATCCCCCTAACACTTTATTATAAAAATCCTTTGCTCAGTAGATATCATTTTGATAAGAACTATTTAACATTAAATGAATAATTTTTTGATGAAATAAAGACATTGACAAGTACGTCATTACGTATCATAATTATTTTAGAAACTAGTAGGTACTCTGATTAAAGGTGTGCTTGAGAATATTTGGGACTTGTAGTTTTAAATCTTGAAACAAAATCTTGTATTTCCGCTTGGGGTTTAATTCAAAACATATTCAGTATTTGTATTTTTGAGAAAAAATCTTAAACAAGGTATGCTTTTTGCGCAAAACATTTTTGTATTTTTTATGTCCCTGTATAAAAAATAAAATTTTTAATAACGCGAAGCTTATTCATTTTTGAAGCAAAAACATTCATCAAGAGTCACTTTTTCTCGTATCTTATAAAATGAGATATTCTTACTCTTACGGAAAATAACATTTTTATATTTTTTATGCCCACTGCATAGAAAAATAAATGTTCGATAACGCGAACCTTTGTTATAAAAAAAATTGTTATAAAGAATGCCTTTTTTTCGTATCTTTCAATTCTTAATCCATTAGACCTCTAATAAAGTCAATCCGCGGGCATACTGTATATAAAGGTTAATCAAACAAAATTGTATAAAGCGCTCATTTCACGAAATATTTTTATTTATAAATTATTTTTTTCACTATAAATGAAAAATTACAATTTGTTTATACGTATAGTAAAAAAAACTATAACTTCAACCAGTTCCGCCACTGTACTCTTGTCAGGAAAGATAAAAATTAATTTATACTGCGTGACACACGGGTCTGCCGTTATCTCAGTACAAGTCCATAACTTATGTCGTTTCCGCCCAATAAAAATAAGGAAAAATGGTCTGACATACTAATTAGTTCTGATGATTTAGGGGACTAGCCTGTGACAGCTCGGTAACATTTTAATGGCCCTTGAACATATACAATCTCTTTTGATTATTGTTATCGCAATAAACTTTCTCTTCAGTACTTTTAGTTCAAATGACACTTCTATTGTTTTTAATTAGTAGCAGTTAAAATATTATCACAAGTAACGTAGATAACGATTTAAAATGTCTTCCGTAGATATACTATAACATCTTTGTTAGATCAAAAAAGTCATTAATATATTAAAATAATATAGACAGTTGTGAAAAAAATCGTTGTGTAATTAAACGTAACTTGAGTTGAGCTTTAAAATATTACATTGGGAAATTTATGTTTATAAGTAATTAACCGTATCCAATATTAACGTAAAGTCAAAAGCATAATTATTATAATTTTGCAACTTTTGGGGATCAAGCGTTTTCGAGACACATAACACACCTAAAGGTAAAAAATCTAGCTAACTGAAAAACATGATATTAATAATAACAAGACAAATAATACTAATAATAAGAATAGTGTCTCAAATTCAATGGGTGACTGACTAAATAAAATCAGGCAGACCTGTCACAAACAAAAAAAACGGAAAATGGCTAGAGAAAGAAAATACACCAGATCTAAGAAACTTTAAAATATTAGAAAAGATTAGAAAAGGCCCTCGAAAAATTCAAGGCCATTGCAGCATCTATAGCCTCGATGGAATCAACAAATTCTGGTGGAAGAGATTTCCGAGCACTCATCCATGTTTTGAGACGATTTTTGATTCTTCGTTAAATCGGTGTCAAAAAAATCATGGGTGGGTTGTAACAGTAAAATCATCGTTGATACCGAAAACATAAAACTTAGAGATGTCAAAAAAAGTAACCACCCTGCCTCAATACGTGTTATGAGATTTTTACCTATATCCTCTACTTTAGAGTTTTAAGGTCGTTAGAACCGGTGGATAAATTATAAGAAAGTCTTAGCATACAAATCAATATTTTCCGTAATATTGGTAAAAACACAAAGAGAGCCTATCGTGGGGCAACTCTTTAAGCCCGCTGCTATTCTGCAATTTTTTATTAATTATCTCAGTTTATTTTCGAAAAGCCCGTGGCTATTAATCTGAGCCTCCAAGAAATCATACCATAAGTTTACTGAGATGTTTTTTATAGATGAGCTACTAGTGACCGAGATTTACACTAGTCTTTAAAAGTGATACAAAAATATTCGTACGTATGGAATTTGTGCTTGACAAATAAGCAGTATTTAAACTTACTAAGGGTAGATACGCAGATCAACCAGAGAACAAGCATTTAACGGGCGAAATTGGAGTTAGACGATATTTATATATACCTGGGTTTGGACCACAACTAAATAATTGACACAAACAACGTCAAATCTACTTTCCGGAAAAAATGGAACTCAGAAGTTTCCAGTCTAGCTCCTGTAGCTAGACCTGTCTCGGCTTCAAAACGCCGAAGAAATAGAGAAGCACGCGAACTGCAAGCGTATGTGGCAGCGATTTATTTAACCTGGAAACTTGTGAGTTGTTTTGTATGGAGGAAGATGCATTTGACATAACAGAAGCATATATCCACTCTCATCGGTTTTACTTATTTATCTCTAACGTGACTTGTACAACGGGTACAGTTTGCTTGTGAAGTTTTCAGTAGTGCAGATACAATATTAGAGCTAGCCGGGAATCACCGGAATGCCGGTGTAGTTCCTTTCTCTTTAAGAATACAAGCAGAGCTGCATATGGACTATAGTCTCAGATTTTCCACGGATGCTGACAATAGTGACAATACACACTATCTTACAAAAACTGGAGGCTGGAGCTTTAAAAGATCAAATTAAGAGAGCAGAATAACAGCTATTCTTAATCGACTATGTGAGCAAACGCTAGCACGGCGAACTGTATAGGAATATCGACTTGTTTGACTCGTATCCAGAAGACGTAACGGCACCTTCTTAAGACCTGCTAGGCTAAAGTTTGACATCAAAGGATTTTTGCTAGACTAACAAGACAACTCCTATCTGCACACCCAATGCATGACAACACATTATAAATGTATAGGCACAATGCTGCTCGCCGGGTACACTACTATCACCTATACGGTATAGACGGAACGCCTCTACTAACACATATCGAAGCTGTCATGGCAAATGACAACTGCTGCATGTACTGACATTACACTTTTCTCACCACTACCAGCTGCAAGCTAACAAAGTCGATGTTATCGAATTTTAAGCCCCGGTTAAAAACCAACATCCTGACCAAAGAGTGGAATAAGCATTTTAACCACCTGGAATTACTTAACCAGCATCGCAGTATGTAGCCAGGATATAGGATACTAATGATGGTCCTCACTGTTGGGATTTTAGGTACTCTTAATTACTCCATGCTTTTTAGCTAAAGAAGATATCTGCTTGAACATCTTTACCTAAATAACTGGTGACGATAATGCAGAAAACTGTTGCCCTTGAGTCCCTTCGCTTATAGAGGTAAATGAATTTGGTTGACTGACCGAGACGACGCATGGAGTGGCCATCTTTTTTCTTTTCGATTTTCCACCTAGAACCTGTGTAGGTGAAGCCACATGAGTGCTTTTAATTATACTTACATATAATAAAAATATAATGAATAAAGAAACAAATAATACTGTCTGGCATTGTGACAACATAATACAATTCTACCAATTTCACCCTATTCAGTTGAGGTTAGGACTGACTCTTACACCGTTCCCAATGTCCTATATTTTTACATGTATTTGAAGACGCAGTCACCCTAAATATGTTGCTTTTTGCTTCCTGTTTAACCTTCCCTAGATCAATTTTTTGCACTTTGGAAGATTATTAATCAAAAACCATAGATAGACCTCATTAAAAAAAATTACCCATGTGTAACTTTGGGATAGCCAGGTCAGGACGAAAAACTACTATCACCTACTTACAAAATACCAAGGCGTCAACTTGATGCAGGTGCTGCCCAAGAGATTTAACTATCGATTACCCAACAGTAAAATAAATAGCCTCCTACTACAAGGTGACAAATCTTGAATAGGATACGATTAGGTAGAGACTGCAGGAGGGCCTAAAATTTGCCATCAGAACACCCTTTTACTAATAAATGGCATTTGACATGAGTGAATGTTAGGTTTTGAGGAATTACGAAGGCTTTAGGGCAAAAATGTCATAATAACATTTGAAAGAAGAATGAGCAACGCTTCGGTACTATCCGT
The DNA here is from genome assembly GCA_030620095.1 of Kuschelorhynchus macadamiae. Lineage (NCBI taxonomy): Eukaryota > Metazoa > Arthropoda > Insecta > Coleoptera > Curculionidae > Kuschelorhynchus > Kuschelorhynchus macadamiae. The sequence goes on along the minus strand of JAUTXW010000056.1, from coordinate 1,111,983 downwards.
GAAAGCACAGAAATTATAGTTGACGCACAAGCTATATTTTCTGTGGTGAGAGGTGCAACAGTGTACGCTGCAATCAGTCTGGAGTAATTCCAATATGCTTAAGAAATTTTCCGCCCGAAATCCAGACGTCAATAATAACTTCTGCAATCTATTTAGGATTTGAGTCTATTAGCGGAAAACTTTTAGCGCCAAAAAACTAATTTTTCTCTTACTTGAACTCTTTTCCGAGGTCGATCCAATAACAAGCAAGTACATCTAAGATATTCATGAAAAACCCCCACTTCACCATACCAACACGACCTTTTACAACAAAGATGTTTTACAAGGAGATTTTTTGCTTTGTCTTTCTGAATCCCCCTTTCTAATATATGACCATGTTTATTCTTTAAGGAACGCTAAGTAACCAGAGGCATAATGTCATGCACTTATTTTATAAGGATAATGTGTCCGTTAAAAATGGCTTTTAACAAACTATTAGCAACATAGAATATGATAAAACCGAGTGCGCATTTATCCATATGAAGAGGTGGCGATGTTATACGTTCGGAGCCTAGCAATTTTCTTCACAACCTAGATGAGGGAAGAACCTCGACGCCCAGTTAGGGCGTGAAACAGAACCCCACTCAGGATATAACCGCGTTAAGGTAGTGTCTTTGCGGTAAGTACAACACATCGGCTTAGTAAGATCTGGTCATGAGAGCTTACGGAGAAAGAAGTGTGTTTGCATTTGCTGTATCAATCCTATTGTATTCATTTAGAGTAAACGAGCAATTCATCAAAGAGGAGAGAACTTCTAGGTCTGGAGTAAAGAATTGAAGAATAGTCCTAGAGAAAGTAGGTATGCAAGAAGATTTAAAACTTGAGTCACCTAGTGCAGTTGGTGAGACAACCAGTCTAAAAGATTATTTGTTTTTAAAGGGCGAACCGCCGATTAATTCGGTTTACGATTTGACATAAGGCAAGAACGTGTTATTAGTGTTGAGTTGATCACTAAACTAGCACTCTCGCAATTAGAACCTCTAATTAAGGTTGCCTAGTAGAATTTGACATTTCGACAACACGTTAATACGCTTCAACCAACTGTTATGTTAAACCATGGAAGAACAAAAACAAGGGTTGTACCAAACATGTTTAAAGCCATTTCGGTTTAAATCAGGAGCCGTATGAACGTAAGGAATTCCTTTTTATTAAAAAATGTGCTCATTATGTAAATATTTTCAAATATACAAAGTTTGTTAAAAAGCATAACGTAAGGAACTTGGCAGTTTTTTAAATCGAACGCTGTGTATATTATTGCATTGTTTAAATTCTGTTAAAATTTTTCAGTATATTTAATAACCATATCTTAACTTTTAAAGACCTGTACTTGTACAAAAAAAAACAAAAGTCAGTCTCAGTGGCGGCTCGTGAATATAAGAACGGGTGAAGCGCAGATGGCTATTGCGATGCAGGCGAAAATTTTTCGGGGTGCAACGCCCAAAATGGCTATTTTTTTTAACCTTTTTATGATATTAATTATCCATAGCTTTGGAGAGTTTTTTAATACTTAGGGGAAATAATATGAATATATAAGATTTTAGATATATTTTTTTGTTCTTAAAAAACAGTTATGTACCTATATCTTAAAGTTAATTTCGATTCGATTCGATCGATGCAAAACTGCTTCCGCCTCCGATAATCCGAGCGCACTAATTTACATTAATTCTATAGCAAGCGAATAAGCGGCTGCGGCCTGCAGCAGCAGTTTATGCCGCTCCCATCTCTATTTGGCTTACGGATATTCACCATTGCGTTGCCATAGCAACTGCCGTAAACAAATCTAAGCGCGAAAGCCGGCGTGCGGGGGAGTCTGTTGTGGAATTTGTTACTGCTGTTCAACGGGTCGCTCTTATGAAAAGTTCTTATTTTTTGAGTATATAACGCACTAGTTTTTATAAAAAATAATGGTATATTTAAGGAAATGATGTGATACTATATAAAACATACTGCATTTTTATAATAAAAATATAGATTATAAAATGCTTAATATTTTAAAAATATTTTTATTTTTAAGTAAATTGATTGGAAAATGTAGGTGAAGCAGCGCTTTATCCGTGTCCCCTGGTGAGCCGTTACTGAAGTCAGTTATTTTCTTACATAAAAGTACGTTTGTAATAAACGTTTTTTTTTGCAATACTTTTGCTTAAAAAACTTCCTGAGAGAGGCCCGGATTGGGTCAGGGCGTGATTTTACCTCTTAATTTTTGCATATGGAGACCTCATTATGTTATGTTTTAATAGCGGCTAACAACACTTCAGTATACCAAAAAACTTCTATATATTAAAATTAAATTATTTCAGTGTACACACAATTTACACGCCAACTTCCTGATAACCTAATATGATCATAATTCTGATATTTACGAGAGGGCACGAAAACACCCAACGGGCAATAATCATAACTAACCGATCCTCTAGGGGGCACTCCTCTTTTACCAAGAATTAACGCGCAGACCTTAAAATGTTAATTTATTCCCGTCTTAATGAAAAATAAACTTTTACCGTCGTGTTACGACCATAAATTCCAGATTTATATCAAAATAAAGTTGTCCGCAATTTATTTTATCTCTTTTAAAATCGAAATTATGAGATATATAAACCAGTAGCCAGCTTAGTCGCTCTGTAATACCCGCTATGGCACGAGCGATACCATGTAATGTTACTTTTTTCAAATAATTAATTATTTAAAAAATATTTTATTTAAAATATTATTAAATAAGCAATACTTCGGAGATTCTCCTTGATGTGTTGAATAACAGAGTTATTTGGGATCTTTATATATATTTCTTTCTTCGAAAATCCCATTTAGTGCTATTTTATGCATACCAATTATTTATCGAATAGTTTGAACAGTTGGTAGGTAGGAAGAGGAAGTAAATTTTGTATCCATGAATTCTGAAAATCGTTTATCCTTAACGTCATTTTTTAAATATATCTTCACAACTGCGGCATGCCAGTGCAATCCTCAAAATCGGCCTAAAAAGTGTAAATACAAACAAAACTGAAAGCTATGTCATTGTCAGATTTTTACATGGTTGCTGAATGATGCAATCTGTTTAGAATAGTTGAAGCTGAAACCTTAATTTGTAACAGTTGCCTATATTTGTAGATAAAAAATTAACTCTTGACAAAATGCACGCACCTACGCCGAGTCGACAATTTTGGAAACATATTTTACAGATACTTAACTTTTCTGTTCATATTCACACTCATAATTATATGGGTTTACTTCAACCAGTAACTTAAAAGCGTCAAGTACTTGTCGCTAAGAAATATAAAGAAAACAAACAAACAAAACGTGAAAATATTGTATGAATAAAAACACTTTAGTACATCTCAAGAAAACGGGAACGACCGACGACGGCGTACAACACAATTTGTTCCTCTGCGCAACTGCCCGGTCTAGTAGACTTGAATTTTATTGGATATAAATGGCAAATAGGACTGCACACTTAAAAGCTTTTTCAGGTTATTATTACATTTAAGACCATAGCGACTCTTACAATGAATAAGTATACTAGTGTAAATATATTATAATATGCTTGATGGGGTATTATGTAAATTTGCGAAACAAATGTATACGGGATATTTAAAAAAAAATGACTTCAGTGTTCCCCCCACAGCAATCAAATTGATAAATTCAGGTATTCAGAGACATTTTATAAATTAATAAAAATGCACAATATTTACAGGTCGTGGAAACAATATTTTATGACATGTGCACTGATGGGCGTTGGGTAAATACCCTACGGGTAGGTAAAATAATAAATAAAATTTGGGTATATACCTGCTATATACCTAGAAGATGTGGGGTACATACCTACTGGGATATATTGAACATATATACCGGGTATTTATTAAGTGGCAATGGAGTTCATAATATGTAAAGTAACCGCGAATATGAAAATTGATTATCTGGAAAATCTCATGACGGATTTAACCAAATTATCGTTCAAAACACAAATGATGGTTTAAATCTTTCTATGGAGTTGACAGACTCAGACATCAAGGAACAGCATTGACAAGTGAAGCTGATTCTGAATTTGAAGACTTGAGCCACTGATTAATTGAAATGTAGTTAGTTTTTAAGCTTTAAACGTGATTCTAGTGCATTATGTTTTAGTTTATATTATGGTCTTGTTTAATAGAAAATAGATAGACATATTTTGTTGTATTTTTTTTTCGATTTGTTTACACAAAATGCAATATAGCCCGTATTTATCCATTGGGTACATGCCGGGTGGGAATCTTGGGTATTTACCCAAATTTCAATATACCGGGTATGAATTGGGGCGAAGCGAAACTTTCGCACTCGTACCTTAAGCATGCACTTTCACACTGATATTTGTTTTATTGTACGAGGAACAATAAAAAATATCTAACTGTACACTTTCATCAAAAATTGTATGATTACGAAACATCAACCAGAGTATGGAGTTTTTCTTTTTTAGAAGTTTTGGATACACTTTGGTATGCAATATAGGGTGTGTAGAAATTATTATGAGATAAAATAGAATTTAAAAAACTAGACCTTGAACTTTTCATTTTAAAGTGTTTTAGATAAGTGTACGTCTACTTTAAATAGTAGGTTGAATAGTGAGATAACGAGTACAGAAAAAATCAAATTTGAAAAAACTGGACTTTAAAAAAGTTTTTTTTTCAAAGTGTTTGAGATACTGATACATGTATATCTCTTTCATTCACTAAACTGAAACTTTTCTGGAAAAGGATACTCGTGGCACATTAGATCAAGAAATACAGGTTTTTCAAAAGTTGAAGTTACGATAAGATAGATATTGTGAATGTGATACTTTAAGAGCCCTCGCCGTGGATCAGTAACTCTCCGGACTCAGACATAGCAACATGTAGATTAGATTAGGATCTTAGTATAGGAGTTTTTATAAAAATTGTTCTTCGTTAAAATATAGAAAAAGTAAATGAAATTGGACTTTAAAAATTCGGGTTTTCTATGCCCACCGAAACTATTTCCTCCAATCGGCCAAGCCTCTATTTATTTATTTACTATTCAAAGTCCAGCCTTTTCATATTTGATTTAATCTTACTTTATCTACAAACACTTAGGAAAAAAAAATACTTCCATACTCCTCTTATCGCTTCAAAGCCATTTTAATTTTAACTGTTGCACACGATTGTGTGGTTTTACTTTTTTTTTCGAGTAAACAAAACGTATATCTCTACTTCAACTTTTGAAGAACCCTATATTTATTTATATACTGTGAGTACTGTGACAGAGAGTATCCAACCTAGTGAGGGTAACAGACGTCCATGTATCTCAAACACTTCAAAAAAAAAATTCAAGGTCCAGATTTTGTTTTACGTTTTATTTTATCTTAGCACAATTTTTGACACACAGTAATTATTGTACATATTTGACCCACAAGTGTAAACAAAATATCTAAAAAAGAAAAACTCCGTACTGTGGTTCACGGTCATATAATTTTTTCATGAATGTGCACAGTTTAGAGTTTTTATTTTTTCTCGTACAATAAAATAAAACACAGTCCATTGAATGGGAAGAAACGATCTCTTAACAGATAATAACAGTATTAATAGTTGATGCAATATAAGTGTTGACCAATGTATTTTGTTTAGACGAAACTGTTTTGAGTTATTTTAAAGATTTGTATGAAATAAATCAAATTATTTTTCACGGGTTGCTTTTTCTGTTAGATGATAAAATTCTGTTTTTATGGAGCATTCAGAGACGATTCTTTGTATTATCAATGAAACCGATAATATTTTAGAATAAAAGGCCAAATTTTTAGAGCTCTACTAGACTAGTAGTATTTTTAATTTCTTCAGAATTACATATTAGAATTACCGAAATTATATAAACAAGAAAATAAGAAAAAAATAGTTGCATGGAAACGTCCACTTAATACCAGTTGTGTTAGCGACGATTTACGATTATGAAATCCCTTAATGTGATCATGGAACATATACGGCATAAAAGAACAGTTAATATTCTTATTCGTATTATATACAGTCGTTTGCTCTTTGAGAAACATAGCCCTGTCTTTATTTAATCTTCCGAAAGAAATGTGGTTTTGTCCTTGTTTGAATGCAGGTCTGGCTCTGCTTGGGATTCTTTTGAAAATTTTTCCAATTTAACTGAATTTAAAGAGAAATGACAGCATAGGTCTAGTTATCTTGTCATTGAAATTTACGCCTATTTAAATATAAAAAAAAATATTCACACGATTTTGGAGCAGAGGTGAATTCCTCACCGCGAAGTCCTAAAAATTCGACAGATATTTTCCTTACCAGAGTTTGGATTCTTATTAATCTTAAGGTATTTTTCTCACTTTTTAATAACTATTTAGTTTCTTTACTATCATTCTGGGCGCGGCGCCAGTGTTTATAGATATCCACAGTAACTAAGCTTTTGGGAATTTCCGAAAACGTAATTTTAATTTTTCTACGAGCGTGCGCGAAGTGACTACTTTGTGCACTCATTTGCATGCGCATAGTTAAAATTTGCAGACGGAAACTCTTTGCGCACACTATCGCAGAATTATTGTCTTTAAAAAGGACTTTTAGATATTTTAATGTTTTCAGCATTAAATGATACTCAAAAAATAAAGATTTATCGTGTTTTTTGTTACGCTTGTAGAGAATTTAGCCATTTACCAGCCAAGTTCAGTCTTTTTGCTATGCCAACCAAAATACAAACATTCAATCATTTGAAAAAAGCTTCAAAAAATAATTCTGCTTAAAGTGGATAGTTCGGATGAAGAAATACTAGAAGAGCTCCTAAGAGCAGCGGAATCAGCAAATTTGGAGATACTGCCAGTAAAATCAAAACAGAAGTATGAAAAGCAGTACGACTTGTTTGGGAAATGGTCTAAGGTACTATTTGCTTCTTTTCTTGAATTAAGCAAATAATTTAGACCAAATACTTTGTGGGCTAAATACTCAATGCTTAAGAGCGTTTAAAAACTGCTTTTATCAAAAACAAAATGTTGGCTTCAAACCAAAGAAAGTAAATATTTTTACAAAAGAAAACCTATCGTATTTCATGAATAAGGTGCCAGGTGATATATATCTTTTGTTGAAATTTGCGGCTATTTTTGGGCTTGCTAAAGAGATGAGTTAGCAAAACTAACAAAAGTGGACATCCAAGACAAAAGAAACGTGGTCAAAATTCAAAAAATTACACTTCACGCTCTTTTGTTATATCCGATGAAACTCACAATAGAAAGTATCTACTATTTTACAGAAAATATACAGCCTTACGACCACCATCAACAACGCATCAACGTTGTTTTATCAATTTTAAAAGGGAAGTGCCCAACACAGTGTGTCGAAATTAACAGTTTCGGGAAGATGCCCTCAGAAATTGCGGCATTTCTAAAATTTCCCATCTCTGAACTCTACATATGGCATCGTTTTCGTCGCTGCTCTGCAACTTTGCTGGCCGATTCCGGAAAAGGACATACCGATGTAAAGCGTTTAGGAGGCTGGAAGTCATCAACAGTAGTAAAGGGATATATTAACGACTCAACTACGTGCAAAAAATTATCCAGTTGAAATACCAAGTTTGTCAATTTGCGAGAAAACCATTGAAGTTCCATTTCATTCATTAACGTAGGATAACGAACCATCTTCATCAGCTTTCCCAAGAAATCAGTTGCATTCAACAATTTGCAGCATGCTACAAACTATACTTTCTATTATATTTCTATTGTGCGTATATTAATATTTATAATAATAAGTAATATTATTTCTGGTTTAAGTTAAAATAAAAAGTTTTTCTAATTTATTTAAGGTTTTTTACAATTTTATGACGTATACGAAATATTGTTTTACGCGCGCTTAGAACCTACCTATATAAATAGGTAAAATAGTTTGTAAAAGATTTGTAAAATTTGTAACACTCGTAGAAAAAATATTGCTCCTAACACTTGCGCAAAGTGTTTTCCCCCACTTAAACTTATCCGAATTTTGCGTGCGGGAAAGTATCACTATGCGCACGCGGAAAATAACTATTTTTAACGTATGCCGTGAAGACACAAAATCTGAACTTCGGATGACCTTCGAAGGGCCAAGCCGAAGGAACTCTATCATATTTTGGCATTAACGCCTTAACTAGCAATTGGTCACATTTTGTGGTTGTAATAGTATAAGCAGAATTTATTTGAGGTTGTGTTTTTTATAGAATTGAAAAATTGTCTGTCTGTCGGTCTGTCTGTTCGCGACATAGTTAAAAAACTACCAAAAACTATAAATATAAACTTGGGCATTAAGTAATAACTAGCGAGTACCCGTGACTTCATTCGTCTATGGCGATAACAAAGGGATAAGAGGTACCTAAATCGCGTTACTTAAATATCTCTTTATAGACCACGTTTTTATGGTGCATTTTCTTTCAATTTTTGTCCACAGGGGCCTGGGAGATTTTTGTTTATAAAATATTACCGATTTGTTGGAACACCCTGTATACATTTTTAAAAAAATGTAAAAAAATAAAATTAAATATACCTTTTCAATAGTTTTTTTTTTGAAAAGCTAACCGTTTTTTAAATGAAAACAAAATGTAATATTTACAACTTTTACATATGTATAACATGGAAGAAAAACTTAATAAACAACTGCCGGGGAAGTTATTTAATTAAACAATGAATATTACATTAAAAAAGCAAGATATAGTGAAGTGTTATAGAATCGGTAATAATAAAGGAAAACCTCGACCCGAAATAGTGAAATTTGAACAATTATTCCAAAACAAACTCTGTGTGTTAAAAAATGCATCCAAATTAAACAACAACACTTGGTGTTACTGAAGAACTGAATAAAAATAAACTGGTTCTATACAAAGAAGTCATGAAAAATACGACAAAAAACAAATTTTTTCAAGGTTTGGAAATATATTTGTCAAATTTGACGACAATACTGTTAAGAAGATATCAACAAACGACGATCTTTAAAATAAAACATACTCACACTTTTTCCGTAATTCTAATTATTTTTATATACAATAGGAGTAAATGAATACAATTTGTCTTTCTCTTTTTTCTTTAGTTCTTCTCGCTTGATTAAACTATAAATAGTTTCCTTTTTTTTACTTTTTTCTACTTTTTTATATGTAATTTGTAGTTTTGTTTAATATTTATTTAATACAATATTAAAACTGAAAAATTCGAGTGGATCTGAGAGAGGGATGTTGGATTATTTGGATGTGGTGAAGGAGTTCGACAGGCTTGACATCGTGGTTGCGGAAAACGCTGAAGAATTAACATCAATTTTTGAGGGCAAAAATAAATCTAACCTTATTCATTTAAATATACGTAGTCTGAATAACAATTTCGATGAACTACTTAAATAAGTAAATACTTAGAACTCTTAAATTTAAATAAGAACATACATATAATGATATTCTTAGAAACGTTCTTATTAGACAATCTTACAAATTTGCAAATTGAGGGATTTAAGAACATATATAATGAATAAAAGTTTAATAAAAATGACGGATTAATAATGTACATTAGGAATGAATTTGCAGTAAAACTCAAATTATTCATTTCACAGACACTAACATTTTAAGATGCGAAATTCACTCTTATGACAAAATATCTTTTGGATTAATTGCTTGTTACAGACCTCCTTCTACCCAACTAAACATGTTTTTGAATGAGCTGGAAAATGTTCTCGTCAGTTTTGAAAATTAATGATATAGAAATTTTTACTGGATACCTCAATATTAATTTACAGTGATGAAACTAAGTAGTTACCTTTATTTTTCGTGTATAAATAAACCTACCAGAGTGACCAAGGTATCGAAAACTCTCATAGATCACTTATTTATTAGGATGAAAAATATAAACGAGCAAAAAAATGATTTAAGGTCCGCTGTCTACCAATCAGCTATAACAGATCATTACTGTATAGCACTCTCTATTAAAAATATTTCTTCACTGCAGGTGACAAAAAACAAAAATTTAACCAAAACTAAAATTAACTATCAAAAGCTTAATGTCATGTTAAGGGGGGAGATATGGTCGAACATTTTGGAGAGTAATTAATTGGAACAAGTTTATCAATGTTTTATGAAAAAAATAAATAATTTCATAAAACTTACTAAATAAAAATTAATAGCTCTAACACAAACCGTGGATCACAGAGGGTATAATGATTTCAACAATTTAAGTCTTTTCGAAATACATTAAATAAAACAATTAAACAAGCGAAGAATTCGTATTATAAGACAAAAATAAACGATTCTAAAAAAAAATATAAACAAATCTGGAAGTTTACAAATGAAGCAAGAGATACGCAAAAACACAACACACAAAAACAGTTCGATATTTTTATCAATGTCGATAATAACATTTTATCAATGTCGATAATAACATCCAAAAATATATAGGTTCAGTCCAAACAAAATTTATGGATCCTATTATTAGAGCTTCAAATTCTTTTTATTTAAAACGGATATCGGAAAAAGGTTCTGATCAAATAACTTCTGAAATAATAAAAAAACATACATATCCATATTTCAAACCATTAACGCATATAATAAATCTTTGTTTTTCATCATACAATTTACCTAGGGATTGGAAAATCTCTTTAGTATCACCAATTTTTAAAGGCGGAAATAGAACACAACCCACCAACTACAGACCAATTTCGGTTATTAACAATTTCTCTAAATTATTTGAGAACTGCTTAAAGCAGAGATTGGTCCAATTATTGGAGAAATACAAACCATTTTATCTCAATCAATTTGGATTTAGGAATAACAAAGATACAGTAGCTGCAGTATTTAAATTTATTAACCATGTAAATACAAATTTCCAAAATAACAAAAATTGTTTAGCCATTTTTCTCGATCTTCAAAAAGCTTTCGATTCAGTTTCACATAAAATTTTGTTCACAAGATTAGAAGAAATTGCCATCAGAGATGGACCTTTAACTTTATTACAAAACTATTTATCAAACCGTGGACAAATAACTAAAATAAACAATTCATTTAGTTTTTCTGAAATTATAAAATCAGGTGTTCCACAGGGCACATTAATAATATCGTCAGAGTATTGGACAACTGCAATATTTAATCGTATGCAGATGATACCGCTTTACTGTATTATGGAAATTCATGGCCAGAGGTTTATAAAAAAGCTGAAGATGGAATCATTTTAATGCATGGTTGGTTAAGTAGAAACCTTTTAAGTCTTAAGGTATCCAAAACTTTTTTTATGACTTTTTCACCGACAGTTACTGATTAGCCGTCTTATGAAAATCAACTTGTATGCCAAAATTCAGTTTTTTACGTCAAGCGGTTTGAGCAGAATCGTAATCAACGAGCGGCTCAATTTTTTAAATCATCCTGTATATATTTAAAATACAAACAATAGTATTGTAAAGGTCTCGGTCACCAGACGATCATTAAAAAAAACATATAAATCGGTGCACTACAACTCTCTCAGGAACTTGCTTAGTGTTTTATTAAATATATAGATGTACTAAGTACAAGTTTAAATTTTAAAATCTTTTACAGATTATTCGCATTAAGAGGTCCAACAAGTAACAACTCAGAGACAAAACATTAATTGCTCTTTTATCACTGTGCATCTAGGGATTTATTTGTTATTTTTTATAAACAAGGTACATTCTTAAAAATAATTTTAATTTTTCTGTCATCTGGAATACACTTTTTTATTTATTAGTTTTTAAAAGTATATTTTTAAAATTAACATTTTGAAAACTCTAAAAATAAAATAGCGCCCTAAATAATGAGGAGTAGCACTTTGTAGATTTGTAAAGTACCAAGTTTTGTGGTCCAGAAAACTTTTCCCACTTGATAATCTGCTATTCATAATATTATAAATAACAATATCGAGCATTAATCTGAAACCTTGTAAATAATATAAAAAAGTATGTTAATGTTACAATATAAAATTACACTAATAAATCGCTTCAGGGCTTTTTATTTCTTAAAGTACCCATTCTATAAAAAAATAATTTATAAACAAATTAAATCATAATCTGATTTAAAATCCGACCCTGTTCAGCTATTAGCAATAAATATAACCCAAAAGCTTATCCCTTCGGTGTAGTAGTCATCATATATTTCTGGATTAAGTCTAAGCACAGTAGTTTATACAAATTTAGGAGGACAGCCTTTAAACGACTGTCAAATAACTTTAGGCTTAAATGTTCTTGGCTGATACTGGGAATCTTGAGTTATTTTCGATCGTGGACAACATTATAATGTCAGATTTCGGATATTTTGAATAAAAATAGAATTAACAGAGCCAATATTTTCTCATGAATTTGGAATAAATTTTCAGTTTATATCACAAATGATTAAAAATAAGTTTCGAGGTGAATATTATTGGCTTCTGGCGGCCTGGCTCTCAAAACATGTGAATATTTAGTATGATAATAAGTTGCATTTAACAATAATATTTAAAAACATATACCTTAACATCAAAATTTGCTAGATAATGATAAGGTTCTATTTGCATTTTGAATCAATATTTAATTTTTAGTACCTACTACTATTTAAAAATGTTTTTTCATTATTGCAACCCATAAAAAAGGAGATTAACATTTTTTTAATTTATCTATTTTTATTTAATTAGTTCTCCATTCGGATTATAAATTATTACGAATTCTAAATATACATTGCTAGCAGAGTAGGACAAAAAGTTTTTGGAATATCTGTTCTAAGGGATACTTTTAAACGTAGTTTTTTTACACATGGTATATTGTGACTTAAGGGAAATACTAAGTTTTTTTAGTTATTAGTACTCGTTGATGTACAACTCAACATTTAATTGGTGTTTCATTTAGAAAACACTAGAAGTGGTGAAACTATTAAACTTTCCACTGGATAATAATTTTTTTAGATAGTTTAAGTACTAAGTTACAGGTAACATTAAACTACGAGAGTAAATGCCAATACAAGGTGTTTCAAAAAACATTTTATATAAACATAGGTCTAAAACAGCTCTGTTTTCAAGATACAGGGAGTTAAAGACTTTTTTAATTGTTTTCTTCCTGCAAATTCAAACCGGATGATTACCGACAAGCGGCGTTCAAACGAGTAAGATTAAGTAAAATACGGGATGTTTTTTTTTAAATTGGTTTTTACCTGTAAATTCAAATCGATATTATTAGATTGAAATGCAACTTCGGTATTTTTGTCAGTATTACTAACCAGTGGCGTACAAACGAGTAAGATTATGCATTTTTCATTATTCTTTGATGATAACTGGTTTGTATGGTATGGTACTTATTCGCTAAGTAATTTTACACAAAAAGTTACTGTTAATTTTACTCGATAAATCCAAATATTTAAATTTTAAAAAATGCCTAACATTATTATAATCAACTCAAATGCAAGTAAAAGTATTAAAAAATTCGTTAATGTTAAAGGAGAGTACCAAAGCTTAACTTTCGACTTGTTTATGTGAAGTGATTTTAATTTTTAACATTTGTAATAATTACGCCTTTGCCTTTAATTTTAAATGTTCCTCTTTCAGAATAAAACAAACTATTTTAATCAAAAAACTGGTACATATTTGGATTTATCGACTTGAACTCAGAGAACCTTTTACTTCCCTCGAAAAAATTTAATAGATTAATTTCAAATTTTGTGCAAGCATTAAATGTGAAATAGAAATAAACTGGTAAAACTGTGGTAGAAATTCAAGATGCCGAAACAAAATAGCAGCTAAACGGAGTATTTGTTATCATGAAAAAAATCCCCATCCAAGGGTGTTTTAGCGTTTCAAAATGCCAAAAAAAATATTTTCTCAATTGCGTCGATTTGTCTGTCAGTTCGCTTTAACTAAAAAACGACGTACTTGATAAAATATTAAAAATTCAATGTAAAAAATCTTCTTATTTAATTGACTTCAAACTTTGCAGAAAAGTGAAACGTAATATAGGGGAAAAACTGGTACAAAATCAATACGACAAAACAAAATGGCGGTGTAAAAAAAAATCAGTATAGAAACCACTTATTTAGTTTATTTTAAATTATGCACAAAAATAAAGTTTGTCACAGGTAAATACTGGTAAAATATTGGTATTAATGTAATATAGTGGAACAAAATAGCCCCTCAATAGAAACGCTTGAGAAGACAGTACATTATGTGTTACAAAAGGACTAGGTGCGGAATTAAATTGAGTCACACTTTACTATCCGTAATAAAAGGAAATATTGCTAACGAGGGAAATTCCGAGTAAAGGAACTTTATCGATTTTTTTCTGTGTAAAACTATTCACAGAATAAGTGGCATGCAAATATTTAAAAAGTCAACACAGTTACAAGACACTTAGTAACGAAAACCTAATAATGAGTTTAACTGTAAAGAAAGTAGGCACATGACCCCGGGCTAAAAGGAAGACGCAAGGGTTAAATATTTCGAGGCAATTACCGTGTATGGTTCTGAGGACATTTGTTCTGACCTATAT